>CAWUFW010007558.1:600000-994579 GCA_963921515.1 Calotriton arnoldi | reverse complement strand
AAATGTTTGGCCGTCCTGGAGAGCAGTTGGCTTTGAAGAAGGGCGTAAGCCTGAAACGCGTCGCATTAAACTGCTGGTCAGTGTGTTTTAATATCCCAGTTCCTGTGTCTGCTTACTTCCTGGGAGTGCATCTCACAAGATGGCAAACCTTTTATAAAAAATATATATATATGTATATATATTCACTGAAAAAACCATAGGTTTCAGACACGTTATAGTTACAAATTAGCATTTTAAAAACCTTTGAAATTCACTGAAAAAACCATAGGTTTTAGGGACAGTTTTAGTTACTTGGACATTGCACTCGTACAAAACCCGTGAGATGCCCCCGTTAGAGTTAGTTCAGCTAACTATAACTCGCGCCCCCGCAATGCACTGCTGATGACGTCACATATTACATCACTCATGACATGGTCAGTGACATCACTGATGACATCACTGATGACATCTCAAATGACATCACTGATGACATCATCCAGTGACTGTGTGTTTCTGTAAAGTTTAAATATTTTTAATATATATAGGAAAAGACGTATTGAAGAATGAGTGGGTGTGTAAGTGTCTGTATGGATGATTTAGTAGGTGCATGACTGACTCTATAAGTGAGTGATTTAACGTATCTTACTGAATGCATGGGTTAGTGACTAAACTGGGTGAATGTCTGTATCCGTCTGTCTGTTGCTGTGTAAGTGGCTGCATGTGTTTGTGAATAGCTAAATGAGTGTCTATATGAGTTATTGAATGCTTGTCTGAGTATCTGTATGGGTGCCTGAGTGTTTGTGTGGGAGGGGTGTGTGCAACTCTGTGCATAGATGTGTGAGTGGGTGATTCACTGGGTGGATGGTTTCAAGAGTGCATCTGTGATAGACTGTATGGGTGGGTAAGTGTGTGTAAGAGTGTGTTAGTGAGTGAATGTATGTCCCAGTGGTACATGTGTGAGTAACTACATATGTGAAAGGCAGTATATATGTGTGTTGGAGTATATAAATAGCTATAAGCAAGAGTGAGTGATTGTGATAGTGGCTGTATGGATGAGTGTGTGCTTGTATCTGTGATTGTATAAGAGCGTAACAATGTGCTACTATTTGTATGAGTAAGTGAGCTGGTGTGTGTATAACTGTATAGGTGAGTAAATGGCAGTGTGTTTAATTATTTGCATGACTGACTAGGTGTGTGAGTATCTCTATGGATGAGTGGCGTTGTTTGAGTGTCTATATAGGAGTAAGAGTGCATATGATAGTCCTGTACTGAGTGACCGTAAGTATGAGTGACTGTACGGGTGAGTGAGTGGATGTGTGTGTGTAGACCTAAGAATCAGTGAGTGGGTATGTAGTTATTGGTGTTGGAGTGTCTATGGTTTTGCGAATGGCAGTCTGTAATTTAGAGTGGGTGTATCAAAGGTTATATTAGGGTGTGAGGAGGTGCATCAGATTATCACGTGGATGATGTCATCAGTGATGTCATTTGAGATGTCATCAGTGATGTCATCAGTGATGTCACTGACCATGTCATGAGTGATGTAATATGTGACGTCATCAGCAGTGCATTGCGGGGCGCGAGTTATAGTTAGCTGAACTAACTATAACGGGGGAATTTCACGGGTTTTGTACGAGTGCAATGTCCAAGTAACTAAAACTGTCCCTAAAACCTATGGTTTTTTCAGTGAATTTCAAAGGTTTTTTAAATGCTAATTTGTAACTATAACGTGTCTGAAACCTATGGTTTTTTCAGTGAATTTCAAAGGTTTTTTAAATGCTAATTTGTAACTATAACGTGTCTGAAACCTATGGTTTTTTCAGTGAATTTCAAAGGTTTTTAAATTCTAATTTCTAACTATAACGTGCCTGAAACCTACGGTTTTTTCAGTGAATTTCAAAGGTTTTGTAAATGACAATTTTTAAATGTATTAATTGTTATATTAATTTTTTCATACTGATTTACTACATTTTTAGAAACAATTTTTTTTTACATATTTTATTTTTTAAATTACATTGTAATTACATTATACATTACATTACAAAAATACTTTCTCAGAATGAATTACTTTAGTTTAAATACTTTGCAGATAGGCAATAGACTTTTAAGTACAGTAGTTACAGTTGTTGCAATGGGCAACACATTTTCAAACACAATGCAACATTCAGCTCAATGTGAATTTCTAGTTAAATGCAATTAGTTACTTTATGGATTACTTTTGTAACCACAGGACTGGATCCTAGATTCAGTCCTGGTACATCTCCTGTAAACAGTTGAGTAAAAGCGTTTTGGTTACAGTCGTGATTTTTAAGGAATATTATTGTATTTTAAAAGTTGACACTTAGAAACTTTTTCTCATAGAATCACCAATGTTATCCTATGGAAGGAAATTCACTTAGCAGGTAAAAACTGTTATCGTTACTTTTTCTTACTCAGTGTTGGATCCTGGATCCAGCACTGGTGCATCTCCTGTAAACAGTTGAAAAAATGCGTTTAAGTCATACAGGCGATTTTTAAGGAATATTTGTAGTTTGTGAAAATCAACACTTTGAAACTTTTTGCTGAAAACCAGTCAATCTTAGCCTATGAAGGAAATTCAAGTTACCGGTAAGTACGGTTAAAATTACTTTTGAGGATCAGTACTGGGCTGAAAGATGCAGCACTGAGGTCTCTCCTGATAACAGGTGAGTAAATTGGAATTCGTATTTCGGCTGATTTTAGAGGAATATTTTAAAGTTCCAAAACTCCACACTTAGAAGAATTTCCAAGTGAAACCAGTCAATGTTAGCCTATGGAAGGAAATTCAAGTTACTGGTAAGTACGGTTAAAATTACTTTTCAGGACCAGTACTGGGCTGAAAGATGCAGCACTGAGGTCTCTCCTGATAACAGGTGAGTAAATCAGAATTTGGATTTCGGCTGATTTTAGAGGAATATTTGTATGTTTCAAAAATCAACACTTAGAAACTTTTTCAGCAAAAAGCAGGCAATGATATCCTATGGAAGGAAATTCAAGTTACTGGTAAGTACGGTTAAAATTACTTTTGAGGATCAGTACTGGGCTGAAAGATGCAGCACTGAGGTCTCTCCTGATAACAGGTGAGTAAATCGGAATTCGTATTTCGGCTGATTTTAGAGGAATATTTTAAAGTTCCAAAACTCCACACTTAGAAGAATTTCCAAGTGAAACCAGTCAATGTTAGCCTATGAAGGAAATTCAAGTTACCGGTGAAGTACGGTTAAAATTACTTTTCAGGATCAGTACTGGGCTGAAAGATGCAGCACTGAGGTCTCTCCTGATAACAGGTGAGTAAATCGGAATTCTTATTTCGGCTGATTTTAGAGGAATATTTTAAAGTTCCAAAACTCCACACTTAGAAGAATTTCCAAGTGAAACCAGTCAATGTTAGCCTATGAAGGAAATTCAAGTTACCGGTAAGTACGGCTAAAATTACTTTTCAGGACCAGTACTGGGCTGAAAGATGCAGCACTGAGGTCTCTCCTGATAACAGGTGAGTAAATCGAAATTCGTATTTCGGCTGATTTTAGAGGAATATTTTAAAGTTCCAAAACTCCACACTTAGAAGAATTTCCAAGTGAAACCAGTCAATGTTAGCCTATGGAAGGAAATTCAAGTTACTGGTAAGTATGGTTAGAATTACTTTTCAGGACCAGTACTGGGCTGAAAGATACAGCACTGAGGTCTCTCCTGATAACAGGTGAGTAAATCGGAATTCGTATTTCGGCTGATTTTAGAGGAATATTTGCACAATGGTGAAGGGAGGGGCGGGGCCTGAGGTTACATCTGTGCAAACGCGCCCCGTGGCGCGTTTTAAGTTGGGGGATTCAGTCCCCTTGAATACTGGGGGTCCCTGGGGGCCAACTAGCCCACCAGGAACCTCCAATATGCGCCAGGGGGCTGCGTTGCAGAGACCAGTAGATAGGCCACACCCCTTTTTACACCTCTCTGCAACGCAGCTCTGTGGCGCTTTCTGGATGTACCTGTTGGGCTAGTTGGCCGCCAGGGACCCTCAGGATTGAAGAGGATTTAATTCCCCATCTTAAAACGCGCCACGGGGCCTGTTTGCACACATGTCACCTGAAGCCCCGCCCCCTCCCTTCACCACTGTGCAAACGCGCCCCGTGGCGCGTTTTAAGTTGGGGGATTAAGTCCCCTTGAATCCTGAGGGTCCCCGGAGTCCAACTAGCCCACCATATACCTCCAAAGCGCCACAGAGCTGCGTTGCAGAGAGGTGTAAAAGGGGCGTGGCCTCTGTATACCTCTCTGCAAGGCAGCCCCTGGCGCATACTGGAGGTTCCTGGTGGGCTAGTTGGCCCCCAGGGACCACCAGTATTCAAGGGGATCGTTCCTCCTCTGCAAACGCGCCAGGGGCGCGTTTGCAGAGTGGTGAAGGAAGGGGCGGGGCCTGCGGGCCCGATCGTTTTTTTGTTTTTTTGTCCCCTGAAGGGGGGCTGTGTGGCCCCCTTCCTTTTTCTGTTTTTGGGCCCTGGGGACCCCAACCCCCAGGGCCTTACCCCTTTTTTAAATTTCAAAATAAAAAAACGGGAAGGGGGCCGCGTGGCCCCCTTCCCCGAGCCTGTATTGGCCCCGGGGACCCCATCTCCCGGGGCATGGCCTCTATTTTTATTTTTAATAATGGCCCCCCTCCTCTGGCCATTTTAAGGCCCGGGGACCCCATCCCCCGGGCCGGCCATACCCTTTTTTTTTTTTTATTATTTTTCAAAACTTTGGGGAGGGGGCCGCGTGGCCCCCTCCCGGGCCACTACTTGCCCCGGGGACCCCATCCCCCGGGGCCTGGCCTCTCGTTGGGGACTGTGGGGGGTCCCCAAACCCCCACAGTCCCGCCGGCTCCCCACGTCCCTTGGGAGCCGGCATTGCTGTTCCACATGGGGAGCAGCTGACATGCTGCTCCCCATGTGGAAAAGCAATCGGCTTTGGATATTGGAAGAGAGAGCAGGTTTCCTGCTCTCTCTTCCAATATCCAAAGCAAGTTTGCAATGACAGGACGGGAGCCGCGAGGCTCCCGTCCTGTCATTGCAAACAGCAGTGTCCCGGGGTAGGCACCCCGGGACACTGCAGGAGCCGGCCCTGGGGGTGGCGGTCCCCAGGGCCATCAAGGGCTCCAGGAGGGGGGCCGCGCGGCCCCCTCCCATCGTGTGCACAGCCCCGGGAGGTGGTGGTCCCCGGGGCTCTGGGGGTCCGTAACGGACCCCCATATTTAAATGTTTAGTGCCCCGGGAGGTGGCGGTCCCGGGCGTGTGGGGGCTGGAGCCCCCCACACAGGTTTTTCATTTTAAAAAGAAGCCCCGGGAGGTGGTGGTCCCCGGGGCTGCGGGAGGGCTCAGAGCCCTCCCGCAACCATTATGCATAAAGCCCCGGGGGTGGTGGTCCCCGGGGCTTGGAGGCCCTTAGAGGCCCCCAGACATAAAATTAACCCCCCAGCATGCCCCGGGACTTGGCCCACCCGGGGGCCAATTGACATCGAAGCGCAAGAGACCGCGCTTCGATTTTTTTCGGCAGGATTCGCGCACCCTGAGCGCATCCTGCCGATTTTTTTTTTAAATGCTTTTTTTGCCCAGGGGTCCTTGTGGGACCCCTGAGCAGGCCTAGGGGTTAGGGTGTTTCTACCCTGCCCCCTTTGTGCGTTTGCGCACTTGTTTCTTTTTTTCTCGGCGGGATACGCGCACCCTAAGCGCATCCCGCCGATTTAAAAACAAAAAACTTTTTCTGCCCAGGGGGTCCTTGTGGGACCCCTGAGCAGACCTAGAGGGTCAGGGTGTTTCTACCCTGCCCCCTTTTGCGCTTTGCGCACTTGTTTCTGTCCCTCGGTTCTACCGAGGGACAAAATGGCTGCCAACACTTCTTGATTTGGAGTGTTGACAGCCAATTAGCATGCAGCTCGTGATCGGGAGGGTACGCGGATCCGACGCGCCCATAGATATATATGTGATTTTAATTGTGATATAGATAGTTATAGTTACAACCTATTATCCATAGGAAATCCGCGACATTCTATTTGCAATAACGTTGGCGTCGGTTGACGAATCTTCGCGAAAGCTTCCAACTTGTTGGGGCGCTCCGGTCCGCTCCTACCCTGAAAGTCTCGGGGTGATACGTCAAGCGGGGGCCGAGAAAAAGGGGGGTCCCAAAACGCGTTTTCCCCATTCATTTTTCCATAGGAACCTTTAGTCGCAGCTACAGCCCGAACTGCTGAACGGAATTACCCCAAATTTGGCAAAGAGGTAGCCCTTGGTTCAGACTGGTGCCTTTTGCTAAAATGGTGTAAATCCGTTCAGTAGTTCCTGAGAAATTCACAATTAAAACCACATATATATCTATGGGCGCGTCGGATCCGCGTACCCTCCCGATCACGAGCTGCATGCTAATTGACTGTCAACACTCCAAATCAAGAAGTGTTGACAGCTATTTTGTCCCTCGGTAGAACCGAGGACAGAAACAAGTGCGCAAGCGCAAAGGGGCAGGGTAGAAACACCCTGACCCCTAGGTCTGCTCAGGGGTCCCACAAGGACCCTGGGCAGAAAAAAGCATTTATTTTTTTTTAAATCGGCGGGATGCGCTTAGGGTGCGCGTATCCCGCCAAGAAAAAAAGAAACAAGTGCGCAAAATGCACAAAGGGGGCAGGGTAGAAACACCCTAACCCCTAGGCCTGCTCAGGGGTCCCACAAGGACCCCCTGGGCAAAAAGCTTTTTTTTTTTTAAATCGGCAGGATGCGCTCAGGGAGCGCGAATCCTGCCGGAAAAAAATCGAAGCGCGGTCTCCGCGCTTCGATGTTGATTGGCCCCGGGTGGCCCAAGTCCCGGGGGCATGGTGGGGGGATAATTTAATGTGTGGGGGGCCTCAAAGGGCCCCCAAGCCCCAGGGACCGCCACCCCCGGGGCTTTTAAAAATGGTGCGGGAGGGCTCTGAGCCCTCCCGCAGCCCCGAGGACCACCACCTCCCGGGGCTTTTTTTATTAATTTAACAACCTGTGTGGGGGGCTCCAGCCCCCACACGCCGGACCGCCACCTCCCGGGGCACTAACAAATTAAAATGGGGGTCCGTTTTGGACCCCCAAAGCCCGGGGACCACCACCTCCCGGGGCTGTGCTCATGTAGGGAGGGGGCCGCGCGGCCCCCTCCTGGAGCCCTTGATGGCCCTGGGGACCGCCACCCCCAGGGCCGGCTCCTGCAGTGTCCGGGTGCCTACCCCGGGACACTGTAGTTTGCTATGGCAGGACGGGAGCCTCGCGGCTCCCGTCCTGCCATAGCAAACTGCTTTGGATATTGGAAGAGAGAGCAGGGAAACCTGCTCTCTCTTCCAATATCCAAAGCACATTGCTTTCCACATGGGGAGCAGCATGTCAGCTGCTCCCCATGTGGAGCTAGCAATGCCAGCTCCCAAGGGACGTGGGGAGCCGGCGGGACTGTGGGGGATTGGGGACCCCCACAGTCCCCAACGGAGAGGGCCAGCCCGGGGGATGGGGTCCCCGGGGCAAGTAGTGGCCCAGGAGGGGGCCACGCGGCCCCCCTCCCAAAAAATAAAAATCTAAAAAATAAAAAAAAATGGAAAGGCCGGCCCCGGGGATGGGGTCCCGGGGCCTTAAATGGCCAGAGGAGGGGGGCAAAGCAGCCCCCCTCCAAAGAATAAAAATAAAAAGGCCATGCCCTGGGGCATGGGATCCCCGGGGCCAATACAGGCCCAGGGAAGGGGGGCCACGCGGCCCCCTTCCCGTTTTTTTGTTTTATTAAAAATTTAAAAAAAGGGGTAAGGCCCTGGGGGATGGGGTCCCCAGGGCATAAAAACAGGAAAAAGGAAGGGGGGCCACACAGCCCCCCTTCAGGGGACAAAAAAAAAAAATGTTTAAAAAAACGATCGGGCCCGCAGGCCCCGCCCCCTTCCTTCACCACTCTGCAAACGCGCCCCCTGGCGCGTTTGCAGAGGGGGAACGAATTCCCATTGAATACTGGGGAATTTTTGGAGGTATATGGTGGGCTAGTTGGACTCCGGGGACCCTCAGGATTCAAGGGGACTTAATCCCCCAACTTAAAACGCGCCACGGGGCGCGTTTGCACAGTGGTGAAGGGAGGGGGCGGGGCTTCAGGTGACATGTGTGCAAACAGGCCCCGTGGCGCGTTTTAAGATGGGGAATTAAATCCCCTTCAATCCTGAGGGTCCCTGGGGCCAACTAGCCCAACAGGTACATCCAGAAAGCGCCACAGAGCTGCGTTGCAGAGAGGTGTAAAAGGGGTGTGGCCTCTCTACACGTCTCTGCAACGCAGCCCCTGGCGCATATTGGAGGTTCCTGGTGGGCTAGTTGGCCCCTAGGGACCCTCAGGATTCAAGGGGACTTAATCCCCCAACTTAAAACGCGCAACGGGGCGCGTTTGCACAGATGTCACCTCAGGCCCCGCCCCCTCCCTTCACCATTGTGCAAATATTCCTCTAAAATCAGCCGAAATACGAATTCCGATTTACTCACCTGTTATCAGGAGAGACCTCAGTGCTGTATCTTTCAGCCCAGTACTGGTCCTGAAAAGTAATTCTAACCATACTTACCAGTAACTTGAATTTCCTTCCATAGGCTAACATTGACTGGTTTCACTTGGAAATTCTTCTAAGTGTGGAGTTTTGGAACTTTAAAATATTCCTCTAAAATCAGCCGAAATACGAATTCCGATTTACTCACCTGTTATCAGGAGAGACCTCAGTGCTGCATCTTTCAGCCCAGTACTGGTCCTGAAAAGTAATTTTAACCGTACTTACCGGTAACTTGAATTTCCTTCATAGGCTAACATTGACTGGTTTCACTTGGAAATTCTTCTAAGTGTGGAGTTTTGGAACTTTAAAATATTCCTCTAAAATCAGCCGAAATACGAATTCCGATTTACTCACCTGTTATCAGGAGAGACCTCAGTGCTGCATCTTTCAGCCCAGTACTGATCCTGAAAAGTAATTTTAACCGTACTTACCGGTAACTTGAATTTCCTTCATAGGCTAACATTGACTGGTTTCACTTGGAAATTCTTCTAAGTGTGGAGTTTTGGAACTTTAAAATATTCCTCTAAAATCAGCCGAAATACGAATTCCGATTTACTCACCTGTTATCAGGAGAGACCTCAGTGCTGCATCTTTCAGCCCAGTACTGATCCTCAAAAGTAATTTTAACCGTACTTACCAGTAACTTGAATTTCCTTCCATAGGATATCATTGCCTGCTTTTTGCTGAAAAAGTTTCTAAGTGTTGATTTTTGAAACATACAAATATTCCTCTAAAATCAGCCGAAATCCGAATTCTGATTTACTCACCTGTTATCAGGAGAGACCTCAGTGCTGCATCTTTCAGCCCAGTACTGGTCCTGAAAAGTAATTTTAACCGTACTTACCAGTAACTTGAATTTCCTTCCATAGGATATCATTGCCTGCTTTTTGCTGAAAAAGTTTCTAAGTGTTGATTTTTGAAACATACAAATATTCCTGTAAAATCAGCCGAAATACGAATTCCGATTTACTCACCTGTTATAAGGAGAGACCTCAGTGCTGTATCTTTCAGCCCAGTACTGGTCCTGAAAAGTAATTTTAACCGTACTTACCAGTAACTTGAATTTCCTTCCATAGGCTAACATTGACTGGTTTCACTTGGAAATTCTTCTAAGTGTGGAGTTTTGGAACTTTAAAATATTCCTCTAAAATCAGCCGAAATACGAATTCCGATTTACTCACCTGTTATCAGGAGAGACCTCAGTGCTGCATCTTTCAGCCCAGTACTGGTCCTGAAAAGTAATTTTAACCGTACTTACCGGTAACTTGAATTTCCTTCATAGGCTAAAATTGACTGGTTTTCAGCAAAAAAGTTTCAAAGTGTTGATTTTCACAAACTACAAATATTCCTTAAAAATCGCCTGTATGACTTAAACGCATTCTTTCAACTGTTTACAGGAGATGCACCAGTGCTGGATCCAGGATCCAACACTGAGTAAGAAAAAGTAACGATAACAGTTTTTACCTGCTAAGTGAATTTCCTTCCATAGGATAACATTGGTGATTCTATGAGAAAAAGTTTCTAAGTGTCAACTTTTAAAATACAATAATATTCCTTAAAAATCACGACTGTAACCAAAACGCTTTTACTCAACTGTTTACAGGAGATGTACCAGGACTGCATCTAGGATCCAGTCCTGTGGTTACAAAAGTAATCCATAAAGTAACTAATTGCATTTAACTAGAAATTCACATTGAGCTGAATGTTGCATTGTGTTTGAAAATGTGTTGCCCATTGCAACAACTGTAACTACTGTACTTAAAAGTCTATTGCCTATCTGCAAAGTATTTAAACTAAAGTAATTCATTCTGAGAAAGTATTTTTGTAATGTAATGTATAATGTAATTACAATGTAATTTAAAAATAAAATATGTAAAAAAATTGTTTCTAAAAATGTAGTAAATCAGTATGAAAAAAATTAATATAACAATTAATACATTTAAAAATTGTCATTTACAAAACCTTTGAAATTCACTGAAAAAACCGTAGGTTTCAGGCACGTTATAGTTAGAAATTAGCATTTAAAAAACCTTTGAAATTCACTGAAAAAACCATAGGTTTCAGACACGTTATAGTTACAAATTAGCATTTAAAAAACCTTTGAAATTCACTGAAAAAACCATAGGTTTCAGACACGTTATAGTTACAAATTAGCATTTAAAAAACCTTTGAAATTCACTGAAAAAACCATAGGTTTTAGGGACAGTTATAGTTAGTGGGACATTGCACTCGTACAAAACCCGTGAAATTCCCCGTTATAGTTAGTTCAGCTAACTATAACTCGCGCCCGCAATGCACTGCTGATGACGTCACATATTACATCACTCATGACATGGTCAGTGACATCACTGATGACATCACTGATGACATCTCAAATGACATCACTGATGACATCATCCACGTGATAATCTGATGCACCTCCTCACACCCTAATATAACCTTTGATACACCCACTCTAAATTACAGACTGCCATTCGCAAAACCATAGACACTCCAACACCAATAACTACATACCCACTCACTGATTCTTAGGTCTACACACACACATCCACTCACTCACCCGTACAGTCACTCATACTTACGGTCACTCAGTACAGGACTATCATATGCACTCTTACTCCTATATAGACACTCAAACAACGCCACTCATCCATAGAGATACTCACACACCTAGTCAGTCATGCAAATAATTAAACACACTGCCATTTACTCACCTATACAGTTATACACACACCAGCTCACTTACTCATACAAATAGTAGCACATTGTTACGCTCTTATACAATCACTGATACAAGCACACACTCATCCATACAGCCACTATCACAATCACTCACTCTTGCTTATAGCTATTTATATACTCCAACACACATATATACTGCCTTTCACATATGTAGTTACTCACACATGTACCACTGGGACATACATTCACTCACTAACACACTCTTACACACACTTACCCACCCATACAGTCTATCACAGATGCACTCTTGAAACCATCCACCCAGTGAATCACCCACTCACACATCTATGCACAGAGTTGCACACACCCCTCCCACACAAACACTCAGGCACCCATACAGATACTCAGACAAGCATTCAATAACTCATATAAACACTCATGTAGCTATTCACAAACACATGCAGCCACTTACACAGCAACAGACAGACGGATACAGACATTCATCCAGTTTAGTCACTAACCCATGCATTCAGTAAGATACGTTAAATCACTCACTTATAGAGTCAGTCACGCACCTACTAAATCATCCATACAGACACTTACACACCCACTCATTCTTCAATACGTCTTTTCCTATATATATTAAAAATATTTAAACTTTACAGAAACACACAGTCACTGGATGATGTCATCAGTGATGTCATCAGTGATGTCATCAGTGATGTCATTTGAGATGTCATCAGTGATGTCATCAGTGATGTCACTGACCATGTCATGAGTGATGTAATATGTGACGTCATCAGCAGTGCATTGCGGGGCGCGAGTTATAGTTAGCTGAACTAACTATAACGGGGGAATTTCACGGGTTTTGTACGAGTGCAATGTCCAACTAACTATAACTGTCCCTAAAACCTATGGTTTTTTCAGTGAATATATATATGTATACGTACAGATCCTCTGAGTGTGTTATGCTATTTTGTGTGAGTGTGGGGAGGGGCCATGGCTCATAACAGTCTCAAGTGAGTTGAGATACTCTTCCTCCTCCTCGACAATGATAAGCAATTAATATATTCAATTTGTGAGGCTGGAAAAGTATTTTTCTCATATCAGTGTTGTTGTACTGTGGTAATAAACTCAAAGCAACGTGTTACTGGAATATATTTGTTTTCACTGTCATGACATGCACAAAAAAGGATAGATAGATAGATAGATAGATAGATAGATAGATAGATAGATAGATAGATAGATAGATAGATAGATAGATAGATAGATAGATAGATAGATAGATAGATAGATAGATAGATAGATAGATAGATAGATAGATAACTGTGTAATATTGTAAAATATTGCCATTGAGAGGTTATGATGATATCTTGTTAGCTGGAAAATGAGCGACAGTTCTGAGGTTTCAATATAACCATAACAGAGCCCATTAGGTTGCAGTCAGAGCGCTGCAAGGTTTTTTGTCATCGCGACTTTGCTACCTTTAAGTCTCGAGGGTGATCTGGTGGCCTCTGCTGCAGGCATCCTAACTGGCTGCCAGTTTTGCCCTGCCCCAGAGAACCAGCCCTTTGCAGTTCCTGCTATCCTAGTTGAAATGCTCAGATGTCCAAATACAAGCAACGCCAGAAATGGTCCCCATGGATGCCAGGGGTAAAAGGTAGAAGGATTCTGCACGTTCTATCAAACGATACAACTGAAAAAGAAAATACCGGCTACTTCCACAATAAGCTTTGAAATTGCGCAGGTTTGAAGAAAGCATGTCTACGCGTGCTCTGCAGGTCCACCTATGTGCCGTTCTGTATGGCTGAGAACATGACCCTCCCTTTAACTTGCCACCTTGCTAATCCATAATTCATGCGTGCCGCTTCCGTGCAAGGGATGACTGCATTGAAAGGGCAGCTCCGCGAGCAGAACGCGCGCGCTGCCTGGCAGCCCGCTCCCGTGTTCCGTCTGAGCAGAAAGCTCCCCTCAGATCAGGTTGATTACTTTTGAATCAGGGAAGAAGTGATTGCGACGCCGGGTTGCTCACAGAGCTCTCTTTGACCCTCCCACGGCATTCACTTGCAAATCACTGTCTGCCTGGAAAAGCCGGCGCATTTCCCCTTCGTCTCTAACCTTCCCGGGAAAAGTGCTGCGGCTCTATCAACGGAGGCTCTCTGTGTGAGGGAGGGATTTTTTTTTTTATTAATCAGGAGCTAAGAAGGAAAGCCAATCAGAGCGAGCGCTCTTCCCCTGGCTTCGCTTCTCTGCCTCCTAGAGTTAAAAGTGATGCAGAGAGAGGACGCCTGTGTTAGACCGGAGGAGAGCCATCCTTCCAAAATTACAGGAGAAAACAAACAAAAATATTGAAGAGTGGCAAGGGTGCTGCAGTGCCACCTCCCCGGGCGCGAGCCTGTGCCCCGCGGCAGAAATAAGGTAAGCCGCGTTCCACTGTGATAAAAGGTGTCTGGCGCGCGCTTCCGTGAGAGGCAGTCCTGTTAACTGTGATGCATGTCATTGCGAGATATATTCCATAGCCCTTGAAGAACTTTTCTTGCGTTGCGAAATGAGAGGCGCTGAAATGGTAAATGCGAATTTTGAGGCAGCTACAGTATAGATTCTATACCGTATTTGTGATACGTAGTCGATGCCCTGCATACTGTATCTGAGCGTGCCCCTTTCGGATGGAAATGTGTTTTTTTTTTTACAATAGGCAAGTTAGCCTATGTTGCTGTCTCGCGAATCGGAGTGTATCGCTGTTGAGTTTCATACAAATGCTTGAAAATTAAATCTTACAACTTTCGTGTGTCATGTTCAAATGTTCTTTTGCACACGTTGAAAAACACGACGTGCCACATACAAGAATAACCGATGTGTGCCAATGTACAGTGTCCGGCACATATCACGCACCCACAACACATACACACTACATATTACACATGACATAGTGCTGTCTCATTTCAGTGTGACATCATTTACTATATTCGCCCTTCGAACTAAATCTGCTAAGTAACACTATGTGCAGCCACATAAATGTAAAAACAATGTGCATGCGATACTGATGCGAATGGCTGCATGCAAATATATAAGTAGCAAAATATAATCTCAAAACTAAGTAAATAAGTCGTTGCAAGCTGCATATCCTGGCCAGGCGCTGAGAAGGAAATGACATTATAGACGAGATGGTATGGTTTAAAGAGAATGAGAATACGCGGAGCAGTCGGGGTATGAGAGACGCATGCATGCGCGATATAGCAGATGCATGAATGGATGGATGGATGTGCGAAAGGGTGGGTGGGTTGATTGATGGATAGGTGCATGGGTTGATGGATGAATGGATGGATGGATGGATTTTCAGATAGGTTGTGCTTTGAATGGTTGGTTTGGTGGGTGAGTGCAGATTTGAGCAGGAAGGAAGGGAGAGGTGTGAGTGCGTGAGTAAATGGATGGGAGGCTGTATGGATGAACTGATGGATGGAAGAATGGGTGGATGCAAGGTGGGTGGATACCAGGATGAAAAGATTAGTGGACAGGTAGTGGGTGGATAGTCAGGAAGGCAGATGACAAACAAGCAAATAAATAGATAGATAGACAGGTAGATAGATCGATAGATAGATAGATAGATAGATAGGCAGAGAGATTGATAGAGAGATAAGTAGAAAATAAACAGACAGCTAGATCCAGATAAACACAAAGAGACAAGATAGACAGAGAGAGAGGGAGAAAGGGAGAAAGGGAAGGATGCAATTTAGAGGATGTATACACTTTACACCTCTAAGACCATGTATTGTCACTGCTGCAGCACAATCCATATTTTATGTACTGTTGTGTGAGTGCAGAGGAATGTCCCCCTCTGGTAACTGTTGTTGGTGCTGAAGGAGCTGCAAATTGTAACTGGCAGAGGCTCTTTGGCGATGCCCGCTGCATCCAGAGGCGTCGCGAAGCCCCACAGCCTTGAAACCCATCCTGCAGGTGCGTTCAGTGACAAATAGCAACCAGCAATCGGAAACTGACCCATTATCCTTGCTGCTGCTGCTCAAATGGAGCAGTTTGCTCTAATAGCCATCTTTCATTCCGGTAAAAGCCTCTCTATTATCAAAAATGCACATCTATTACTTCCAACTTGCTTTGAGGTACATTATTTTGTACTCTGTGTTTTTAAAGGGACATATAAATAGCAGCCTGTCACTCTCATGCTTTATAATAGGATTTGTATGTGTGCACTTGTGTCCTCAAACTTTGCTTGGACTATGTTTGTGAAAATTTGTGATGTCTGGAAAAGTATGCAGTGCCATTTTTGAACCAATTGAACTTTTTGTTTCAACTAATTCTGTTTGTGGGGATTATATTTTTTATTTTAAAAGGAGTAAGATACTCTGTTTCAATACACTACACACTCATGCAGCCACAAATGATCAGGTTTAATAATACAACAAGGATTACACTGTTGGAAATTTAAAACTGTGATTAGGTTTGCACCATTTAAATCCTTAGGATCCACAACCCCCTCCCCCCCACACACACACACATACACACAACTCCTCGAGCAAGGAGGATTGCGTCAAAATCTCATTTCCAGTCTGAGCTGCTACCTTCTTGGGAGGAAAATGAATGGCACAGCAAAACTTCTTCCATGATGGTACCAATGCTGCTAATCGATGTCACATTATAAGATTTTTATTGAAATTGAGGGCATCGGTCTTGTTTGCGTAAGACGGTTGTGGGTCCTGCGGAAATGGAATTTGTAACTGGTGACCGTACAATCATCTGGTGTTTGCAGAGCTCCAGTATCATTGATTTCCTTCTTTTCAGTGGGTGATATCTGAAAATGACAGCATTGATTAGTTTACTCAGCAGTACGACATAAGACTGTCTGATACCGTAGCACGCTATACCAGAACCGCACACATCTGAACCTAGAGTTACATACTGTCAGGTATCATATCACTCAGAAGAAGCACTGATTACCACATTATCTTTCTTTCAGCTAGGGGCAGCATTATTGTAGAGTTTTTTTCTTCAATAGTTGGTTGGGTGTAGTAGGACCATGTCTAGACCTCTAACCCTTATGCAAATTCTATAAAGCATTGTTTCACCTTGTTGGGGTGTTCAATGGCATGTAATGGCAACAAAAGGGTTAAGCTCAATTTAAAGGCTTTGATCATGGTTGTCTGGGGCTTGAGCAGTAGCGTGAAGGCGGGGCATGATTCACGTCATCACAATAGACATTGACAGCAAGCATGCCTTCCCAGGATTGGCTATTGCCTTTGATACATATTCTTGTTGATCTGTTGCAAATAAACATGGGGATCAGGCAAAAAGACTGAAAGAGAACATGGGAAGGCTAGATTTCTGATTTATGGTTTGAAGGGTGTGCTTTTTAGTTAATTAGTAGGATGGTGAGCAAATGTGCATTCCCACAATGAGTTGTGCAGCATGATTTGAAGTCCAAAAAATTAACAAACGTGGAACTTTGGTACTGGGAAGAGTATTATTTTAGCATTGCTATACCGAAGCACAGTATCTCAAAGCAAAGGGCATGCATCTTGACTGTCTGAAATGGCACAACAAAGATTTTGTTTGAAGTATGAATTTTGATGAAGGATTATTCAACAGAGGTTTGTGTCCTCTTGTGTTCTGACCCGTTAGAGTGCAACCCCGGAAACGCATCCTCTAACAAGGTTCGACCAATAGTGACTCTGCTAGGGGATCCCCACTGTGCAAGCCCAAGCCACGCCCAAACTCATCCCCTTGTCCTTTGACATAAACCAGCGCAGTCTTAACGCATGGGCATGCTTTGCAGTTGCCTGGGGGCACCATGAGCATATGGGCCCCATGCAGACCAGAATTTAACACTAATTTTCCATTAAACGAATGTAGGCAGGGCCCAATACACTGCTTTGCTCGGGGGCCTATAATGCTGTTAAGATGGCCCTGCCATAAACCGTGTAGGAATGGTATGGAGCCAGCTTGTGTGCCATGGTAACCAACACTAAGTTGTTGCACTCTTTGATGTTTTATAAGTGCAACTTGGCCAGCTTCAAATGATCTCGAGATGACCCTGCTATCAAAGTCAGTGGCAGCAGTAGGCCTGACTTCTGAGGGGAGAAGATGTGATGCAGCGGCCAGAGCTGCCGACTTGGGAACTGGGGATTCGGGTTTGAGTCTCGGCGTCGGCTCAATAGCCTGTGATTCTGGGCAAATCACTTAATCTCTCCATACCCATGGACACCGCCTGGATACCCTCACGGGTGATAAGCCACGCTATATAAAATTTAATTGTATGAATGCATCATAAGAATTCGTTATAGCGCACCACGATTGGCAATAAGGTTCACAAAACCCTCCACCAGGGCCAAACTGGAATTCAAAATAAGCCCAGGCAAATTTGTTCAACCCAGCCCCACAGCGCAGAAAGACGTGGGTACTATGGTGCAATGAGGGCGTAGTTGAGTGATGGCAGCCTATACGACTTTGAAACCATCCCCTAGTTTACAGCCCACTGGGAACATGCAGAGTGTCAGACTGGCCCGTCTGAATCTACCCTCTGACCCCAGACACACCTTGATTGAGACACCGGCTCATGCACGTGCCTCAGTGCCTGCATATCATGGCCTCTGCTTGCACATCTATTCGCAGTATGAGTTTCACAAGCATGTGATCATACACAGGCCGTATGTAATAATTCAGTCACATCGCCCTTTCCCTTTTGACAGGTACATTCTTGTTCGAATAATGCGCCCATTCCCCAAATGATGCATGCTCCCTGATATCTCTATGGGCAATGCTTGCTTAGAAGAAAAGGCCTTGAGATAACGAAAATGCAATTTCGGCTGTGTATTATTTACTGCAGGTGCTGTTTCCTCGCTCTACTTTAAGAGGCTGCTTCCGCGGACCATTCATAACTGCTTCGCCACTATCAGCCAAAGTAATTCATTTCGGCCCAAATAGCTCGGAGCCTGACAGAATAAAAGAACGTGGACTTGGTTGCAAATCAAATAGTTACTGCTGCATCTTGCTTCTTGACCGTCGCCAAACCGTAGTCAAAGGACATTTTCATTTGAAAATGATTCTCATCCCCTGTTTTCAAAGGGAAAAGACGAGTCAACAAGGCTTAGCGAAGAAATGCACGACTGAGGAGGCAGAAGTATCTCTGTGATTTTAAAGCCTTGCTTAAAGACAGTTTTAGCTGTTTCGCGACCCTCTTGTTAAAACATTCAAAACAAAAATGCATTGGCATAAACATGTATTTCGCTTACCGTCAGCTCTCTTCATCCATTGGTCTCTTCAGGTGCCACTCATCTTTTGCTTCCGCCCTCGACAGCCTACAGTATGGGTCAATAGGTCAGCCTCCTTCATCTGTTTGATGTATTGCTCTGTGATTGACTGCATTTGCCTGATTACATAAGCCTAGACATCTGAAAACGAGTACACTGCAATGCCTGAGCTAATGCGTCTGGCCTGGTGGCACTCCTTTATATTTATATTTTGATATGTGTGCAGTTGTTTGCATATTGCATATCTTTACAGAAAGAAATGCATGTATATATTGCATATGTTTGCAAAAATAAATGTGTTTTCAATCGCATGCTTGCCAAGGACAGACCTATTGGCTTTTGCCAATGCGTTTTTGGATGATGATCTGTTTCTGTTCCTCTAAGGCGGTGCTATTGGTAGGGATATTTAGTTTCTAGTGGGTTCGGCTCCCCGACAGGTCGTTTAAAGTGAAAGGCTAGTGGTGGCGTTCAGTGCAGTGATACGTGCTGTTTTCGAAATGTTAATTTCACTGCATGCCATCGTTTCCTTAGGCATAAACGTAATGTTTGCACTGCTGGTATCTCCTTTTGCGCAGAGAGTGTGTCATCAAATCCCCTCGAGGTGCTTGCCCGTGCTTTTTGATTTATTACTGATGTGAACAGGGAATTAAAGTGGCTCGCCGTAGTTCAGCTATTTTCCATGAAATATCACATATAGGTTACTCTCTTTTCTTTTGGCTTTTTTTTGTGCCATTTTCCAGCAAAAGACTGGACATGCCACACTCCCTACTATACATTAATGCACACTTATCTTTATTTTTAAACGTGTTCCCATTAATCTTCAACTGAGGCGGAAATGGAACAGTTTGGCAAAGGAGTCCAAACTAACACGACAACTTCCCATAATAACAATCTTTGCATAGAGAGTCAGGCCAGCTTTGTAAAACCTGCAGATGATAACTCCACAGACGAATCTGCTATTTGGAAACGGGTGTGGTGTTTGCATTGTCATGCCTAAATAATGATAAAAAACAGAGAATATGTAGTATTCGGGCATCTGACATCCACTTCGAATTGAAGCCTTCACGAGGCTTACTAAAGTCGGATTACAAAAGAAAAAATCTACTGTTAAAGTTTGTGCTGTGGGCAATGCTCATCATGATATATAGAGGGGCAAAGTAACCTCACATGGCAAAGTGGCCTCACATGGCAAAGTAACCTCACATGGCAAAGTGGCCTCACATGGCAAAGTGGCCTCACATGGCAAAGTGGCCTCACATGGCAAAGTAACCTCACATGGCAAAGTGGCCTCACATGGCAAAGTGGCCTCACATGGCAAAGTGGCCTCACATGGCAAAGTAACCTCACATGGCAAAGTGGCCTCACATGGCAAAGTGGCCTCACATGGCAAAGT
The DNA here is from genome assembly GCA_963921515.1 of Calotriton arnoldi. Classification (NCBI taxonomy): domain Eukaryota; kingdom Metazoa; phylum Chordata; class Amphibia; order Caudata; family Salamandridae; genus Calotriton; species Calotriton arnoldi. The sequence continues at coordinate 974,709 of CAWUFW010007558.1, read as the reverse complement.
AACCTCACATGGCAAAGTGGCCTCACATGGCAAAGTGGCCTCACATGGCTAGGCTTTTCATCTTGGAAAAGGTCATATTTTTAAGCCAGCATTTTATTCAAAGACAAGTGAGACCTGTCAGCAGACGTGTGCTCCGCTTTTTGAGCCAGGCAAAGGTGGTCAGAATAAAGACATGTGGCTGGCTTTCTTCATTTGTGTGTCTTTTGCTTTTCTGTAATGGCACAATGAGTAAAATAATGACGGAATGGAATGTGCCCAGAGTACATACTAGCGGTAAAGAGTAATTAATGCGTGTTCATTCATCATGAATGAGTTTATGAATTTAAATAATAAAAAAAAAAAATATTCTTCATTGTCCTTTGGTCAGTTTGGAGTTCTTGAGTTTTCAGCAGAGGTTCTGCATGGATGGGGTCAGGGGATGTGAGCGACAGAGAAGACGTAGAGTAGGAGCCATTGTTGCCTTGTTTTCCTGGACTGCACTGTGCTGCGGGGGACCACCAACCCCAGAAGTCATCATTAGCCCAGTAGGAGGGGTTAGGACTGCCTAAATTGAATTTAAGGGTGCACAGGCACTGCAGGTGCAAGACCTGGGTGCAAGAAATGTGCTGTGCCATGCTGCTGGGGACCACTACCCCAAGAAGTCATCATTAGCCCAGTAGGAGGGGTTAAGATTGCCTAAATTGAATTTAAGCGTGCACAGGCACTGCGGGTGCAAGACCTGGGTGCAAGAAATGTGCTGTGCCATGCTGCTGGGGACCACTACCCCAATAAGTCATCATTAGCCCAGTAGGAGGGGTTAAGACTGCCTAAATTGAATTTAAGCATGCACAGGCACTGTGGGTCCAAGACCTGGGTGCAAGAAATGTGCTGTGCCTTGCTGCTGGGGACCACTACCCTAAGAAGTCATCGTTAGCCCAGGAGGAGTGGCTAGGACTGCCTAAAGTGTTTTTAGGCATGCACAACTACCGCAGGCGCGGGCCTCGGCAAAGACCGGACCAAAAAATGGCCAGACCTGCAAACTTTGGAGCTGGTGAACCAGGTTTGAGCGTCGGGTCAACATCCTGTGATTCTTGGCAAACCAATTAACCTCCCGGTGCCTACCAAAAATGAATGTGTCCTTGTATAACGTAACTAGTGCTCATGTAAAGCCCTTCAATACCTTCGGGTCGAGTTTGCCCATATAAAACCGCAAAAAAAAGCGGGCCCATCCTCACCTGTCATCGCCTGGAGGAGGCTGGGTCGGGCCCCCTCATGGCCTTCATCCACAGTACATGGATGTGAGTAGTTTTGCCGACGTATTATGGAAGGACAAAGTGAGACTTATTTAAGGCCATTTTATGTCCTGATTGCTTTTTCTTGGGCTTAACGAGCCTGCTGTTTGCGTGGGCCTGTTTTTGTTACATTTGGCCTACTGTTTAGCCTGTTGTGGAAGCCAGGGTCCTACGTTGCAATATGGGTATATGCAAACTGGGGGTATCCAACTCTGCTAAAGGGAAAAAAACCACTCTGGACGGTTTTATTGAGCGAGTGGTGGGATTCATCGTCAAAGAGATTCAGCCTGATGAGTGGCGGCTGTCTCTCGCTGCCGATAGTCTTGACTTGCCATTACCTGCCATTTCTGTTGACTCATCAGCACTTATTGGTGGATCCCAAAGTTGTGGGTTAGGTGGCTCCACATCTATTTGCCAAACTCTCCCAGCCCGCTCCCCTTCCGTGATGATGACTTTGCCTTCTCTGGCCTGTCCCCCCGCAAAGCATAAGAAGCGAGGCAAACAATCTAGACAAAGGGACGTCATGGCGGATTCTCTGACCTCACATTCTTGCAATCCCTCTCACTCCTAACTCTCTTTCCATGGGCCACGATTTTGACTTTTAGTGGCCTTCTTACCCGGATGTCTGACTTACTCAGTTCAGTTCTGTCCTCCAGCCTCTCTCCGGTGCTTGCCCGACTGTCTGCTATTGAACTTAAGCTGTCAGAGGCTTTGGGGCTTGGAGATGGTGCATGCAGCAGGGATAAACTTAATTCCACCTCAGAACCCATGGTACCAATCCTTAATCCCTATCGATGCCAACCGGGCTCTGACCCATACTTATTTGCCCCCTGTCAATCCCTGCTTGGAACCCTACCTGAGGCACCACCTATTCATCATCCTTCTGCACCCTCTCTGCTACCAGCTCGTTTGGACGCTCGACAAACTTTACCAGGCTTGGACAGACTAAGGGGGACCCCATTGTTGTTACATCAACCTCAGGCTGTCTGACCCTATGCTGTGGTTTTAGCCAAAGTCCCCAGACTTGACCCCAGGCTACTGAAAGCACTAAACAATTAATGAATAAGGCCACTCACTGGCTCCATTCTCATGTTCGTTGCAAAGTTTCTTGTTTTCAGATATGTTGTTTGCTCGTAGGGTGGCTTCAGTGGGCACTATGAGCAAGGAGCATGAGGGGTATTATGTCACTGTAAACTTTGCCAGCTCATATGTTGGTGGGGAGTTGATTCATTCTTCTTACCAAACTCTTGCTAGACAAAGTGACATGAAGGTATTGCCCCAGGTTTTTTTTTACAGAGACTTGGTATTGAGGGATGATACTTTGAGAGTTAGGCACATCCCCCCTGCTGCCACAGAGTATACTTTATTCTGTTCTAACAATCGCTTCTCTGCTTTGTCTGGGGAGTGTGGCATTGATTGACTTAACAGTCTTGACGTATTGCCCTCTGTTGACTGTGGCATTGAAGTTGATGTACCTAATAGTGTGCCCATTTCATCACCTGTCAATGACCTGAGTATGGGGGTCGCTCATAGCAGCCCCATTAGGTCTTCACCTGCTCTTTCCTACACTTACAAAAAGGTAAAGTTGCTGAGCTGGGACATTGCTGGGCTTGTAGCCAAAGTTCAACTGAAGAACTGGGTGGACTACATCTCAGCGTACAATATTGTTATCTTACAGGAGACTTGTGCCCCTAGAGATTTATTTTGTGATAGTATTATCTGCTATTCTGTTCCCGCCACACCCTGTGAGGTGGGCAGGGCCTGGGCAGGGTTAGCTGTCTGGTTCAAGACTTCTCTCGATTGTGTTATTTCGCCCATTCCCACTAATCGTAGGCTATTTCAGGTGTTTTCAGTCAAGTGGCCCAAAACTTTAAGCTTTGTTCTTATTCATTTTTATAATGATTGATTTTCCACTAATGATAATCTCAACTATGCTCCCCTTTTTGATTTTATTAGCGAGTTGGAGCTTAGCCCGACTCACTTAGATACTGGCCTGAATATTGTTCTAGCTTGGTATTTTAATGCTAAACTCGGTATTGAAGCAGAAAGTCTAGCAGGTCCAGATTCACACATCTATAAATCCTATCCATCAGTTTTTTTTCTCTACCGGCACCAGGGACTGTAGAGGGCTGTTATTACTTCCCTTTTTGCTCAAGCATGACCTCAGCAATACTTTTGAATGGGCTGCGCCACAGTGCCTCATGATTCCTACCTTGGTTGTTAGTATATTATTGATTATATTTTTGCCAGCAGGAATTTGCTTGATCATATTGAGGATGGGGCAGTTTTTCCTTGCACCTTTAGTGACCACAACAATCTTTTCATCACAATGGCTTGCCCAGAGCATCGTCCCCAGATTATTGCCTTGAGAGGCATTAATGTCCTCCTGAGGACTGATGCTCTTAGGTTAGCGTGGGAATCCGTCAACCTTAAAGACGTCCTGCATAGGGTTTGTGTTGACCATCTGCCTCTGCTTTTTGATTGCTTTAGCCCAATTGATGACCCCATTTGTAGTGTGGACATTTTCATTGCTTTAGGCCTCACTATCAGGTCATACCTTCTGATGTCCAGAGCGCGCATTAAGATGTCCACCCACTCCTGGTTTGATAAAATCTGTAGGGAGGTGCAGACGTGCTTGTACAGCACCTTAAGGGCTATCTCCAGGGACTCGGTGGCTATTGCTGAAAACTGAAGGTTATATAAATCAGCCAGCTACAGGAGAAAGGCGGAACTAAGGGAGGGGGCTTGATCCACCCTGGTCATTTCTTGTATGGTCAGAGATACTGATCTGATCTGGTACACCGTTAACAATAATAAACGTTTTCAAAAGAACTCTAACTTGGTTTGTGCCAATATCAGTGAAGACACTTGGGTTGTACCCTTCAGACAAGTGTACCTTTCTGCTGATATAGCTAGCGGGGTATTTGGTAATGATCTGCCTACTTTTTCAGTGGATATAGAATTCACTGTAGAAGAAGTAGATGAGGCAATTTGTGCGAGCCCCATGCATAAAGCCCTGGGGCCTGTTGGGGTTCTCATGGATTTATATAAACTGGAGGTGGACTTGTGTGCCCCTGTTGTTACAAATTATGCTAATGTTGCATGCAAGAGTGCCATCCCTGAGTCATGGCGTTCAGCCATCATCGTGCCCATTTTCAAAAAAGGCAACAGGGCATCTCCCAACTGGTATAGACCCATTACTTTATCCTTAATAGAATCATTTCATGGACCTCTGACAATCATATCATCCCTGTTGTCCAATACGGCTTGAGATCAGGTCTGGGCACTCAAGAGAAATGCCTTAAATTCTATTTATTACTTAACAAATATACCCTAGCTAAAAATGTCAATGTCAATTCAGCCTTTATGGATCTGCACTGCTCTTCTGGTAGAGTAGTTAGATACAAGCTTTGGGAAGTCCTACAATTAAAGGGGTTGGACTTTGGCCTGGTGTCTTTTTTATGCACCTTTCACTCGGATCTTAATGCCTCCATTAGATTCGGGCCGAATGGTGAATGTACATAGCGCTTTGGCCTTGGCCGAGGCATTCAGCAGGGATGTGTTTTGACACCAATTTTGCTTCTTATGTATATTAATGGCTTGGGTTTTATTTTGGCTGGCAAGGGGAAGGACATGCAAATTGTGAATGGGCGGAGTGTCCCAGTCATTCTGTATGCAGATGATGCCATTTTACTGTCTAGAACATTCAATGGCCTCTGGCTACTGCTAGACTCTTTTGTGTGTTTTATGGATGGTATGGGCCAGGTCACAAATTCAGCAAAACCCTTTGTTATGGCCTCTGAGCCCAAAATTTGAAGTTTAGCACTTTGGGGAATTTCCATTGGTGGAATTCATGATTTTTTAAATTTGGGGATCACTTTTGACTCTCAGGGGATCTGGGCCCTTTGTTTGAAGCAGAGGAGACTTAAGTTCTGCAATTCGATTGGCTATCTATTCTGCCTGCCCTCCGAAATTGGCAATAAGACTATTGCTCTCATTGTGGAGACTTATAAAAGACAGTGCCTACCTGCTTTAACTTATGGATCTGGTCTGTGGGGATATAAGGCAGCAAAATATCTGCAGGAGGAGGAAAATGGAATTTGTAGGCTTATCCTTAGCATTTCGCCAAGGTCACGACATAGGCTGTTCTTCAGGAACTGGGATTACCGTATGTTGCAGATGACATTAATTTGGCCTGCTCCATTTGGTGCAATCCTGAAGCCTCTCTGAATAAGGAGCTTATTTGGGATTGCCTTTCCAGTGACAAGGATCTCCATATTCCATGGTTAGTGTACATTAAGGATACCTCGAACAAGTTAGGCAGACCTGATTTATTTTCCTTACCAGCTAATATTACCACAAGGGACAACAGCTGGATCAAAACAAGCTTCAGAGAATATAGAGGGGGAAAGAGAATTGTTTGAGTTGAAGAAGCCTGAAACAGGGAGTACTTGCTGGTTCAAACCACTCTAGGGTTTGAATCTTATCTGGAGATGGTGCCCAAACCTGGGACAGGGTCTTATTGACTAGATTTAGGCTGGGCTAGATCAAAAGCCAGCGTTCCTTCCCATTGGACCAGTTTGACCCCAAATTCATGCTGGTCTGTCCAAGTGACGAACATTCCCTGAAGACACAGGCACATTTTGTATTTTTTTGCAGGATTTATTGCAGTTTTACTAGCAGGTTTTTAATTTCACTCCTCAGAGGCGTCTCTGTTTTTAGATAGATCCCAGCACTTCAATTTCTGCAGAAACTCCCCACACGAGGTATGCGTAGGTGCGGTTACTTTTCTTACACATGCCCTCCGGTGAAGGAAAATACTAACGCTGTAGCTGCTGTGATTATCACTGTGAAATATGCAGATTTTGGGCTGCTTCATGTTTGTCCGAAAAGTGCTGCTTTTCTGTGTCTGTAATACATTTTACATTTCTGGATTTTTTGTGGATATTTATGGATGGTTTTATTAATTTCTACTGTTTTCAATGTGTATGTGCTTTTATGGTCTGTATTTATGAACCGAATAAAGAAAAAGTAAAGAGCCTTTGTCTGTTGTTCTTTAGTTAATATACCCGTGTTTCATGTTTTCAGTAGATGGCCTGCATGTACATTTCAGTTTTCAAGCATTTGTTTAAGTGCATATAGGTGACATTAATCTTTAAGCTTTGAATCTGAGCATTCCAATACCTACCAGAGACTTGCTTCGGCACTTCATTCGGCCAAAATATAATTGATTAATGAAAGTTGCCACATGAAGTATGTCTTGTGTCTACTGGTGATACATTTGAACTTAATTCCATTGACTGGTAGGTAATGAATTGACTTCAGTGCTGGTGTCCTGTATTCATGGTTTGGGTCTCTAGCCTTTCCACCAAGTCCGTGAGTCTCCGTACCGGTCCGTCGTATGTGATGTTGCAATACTTGATGTGCGCCATGACAACTGATCTGTAACGCTCCAACCAGTAGTGACTTGGTAGACATGGTAAGATTTTGAGAGAAAGTATATCTGCTGGATGGCACACTTGACTTTGCTCTTTTTTTTATAAATTGCACGATCATGAGACAATATCAATGCAAGACTCATTATAAAAGATTTGGGGTTGAATCCAAAGATGTAATATGCTTCTGCGCCCCTCAGAGGCTCTTAGGCAGTGGTTGGCAGTCTATACAACTGAAAATAAATATATTTAACTTTACAAAGAGCAGAGGTGCACTTTCACTATTATATTTCTGCATAAAGTGGAAAAAATATAAATCAATCAAACCATCAGTATTTGTATAGCACAGCGCTGTCAGACCAAGGGGTATCTGGGCACTGAAAATGCCAAGTCTCCATCGAAAAGCCAGGTCTTGAGTCTCTTTCTGAAGTTTGCCAGGGAGGGTGCTGTTCAGAGGTGAAGGGGAAGGTGGTTCCAGGTCTTGGCAGTGATGTAGGAGGAGCGTCCCCTGCTTTGGCTGCGACAGATGCAGGGGGTGTGGGCGAGGGTGAGTGAGGAGCAGCGCAGGTGTCTGGAGGGTTGATGGAATTTCAGTTGATGTAGGATGGTCCTTGATTGTGGAGGGCTTTGTAAGCAAGTATGAGGATCTTGAACTGGCATCTCTTCTGGATGAGGAGCCAGTGGAGGTTTCTGAGGTGGGGAGTAATGTGTGACCATTTGGAAAGGTCCAGGATGAGTCTGGCTGCTGCGTTCTGTATGGTCTGGAGTTTCCTGAGGAGCTGGATGGAGATGCTGGCATAGGGAGCATTGCCGTAGTCGAGGAAGCTGATGATGAGGGCCTAGGTGATGGTCTTTCTGGTGTTGATAGGGATCCATTTGAGGGTTCTGCAGAGCAAGCGAAGAGTGTGGAAGCAAGAGAAGGCAACTGCGTTGACTTGTCATCTCATGGTCAGTTGGCTGTTGAGGATGTTCCCTAGGTTGTGTGCATGGTCTGTTGGTGTTGGAGTTGGCCAGAGTCCAGCTGGCCACCACTTATGGTCCCAGGCGGAGGTGTTGTTCCAGAAGATCAGTACTTCTCTTTTGTCAGAGTTCAGTCTGAGGCAGCTTTCTCTCATCTAGTTGGCTATATTGGTCATGGCGTTGGAGAAGTTGGTTTTGGCATTGGTGGGGTCCTCGATGAGCGAGAGAATAAGTTGAGTGTCATCTGCGTAGGAGATTAAGTTGAGGCAGTGGGATCTGACAATGTCTGCAGGGGGGTCATGTAGGTTTTGAATAAGGTGGGGCTGAGTGATGATCCTTGGGGTACGCCGCATATGATCACCTTGAGTTCGGAGGTGAAGGGAGGTGGCTGTATACCCTGTGTGTGTCCTGTAAGAAAGGAGGCTATCCACTTAAGGACGTCTTGCTGTATTCTGATGTTGTAGAGCCTGTTGAGGAGGGTGTTGTGGGAGATGGTGTTGAATGCCACGTAGAGGTTGAGGAGAATCAGGGACGCAGTTTCTCCATGGTTAAAAAGAGTTCTAATGTCATCTGTGGCAGCAATCAGCGTGGTCTCCATGCTGTGGTCGGCATAGAATCCTGATTGTGAGGCATCCAGTAGGTGGTTTTGTTCCAGGACTCTGGTGAGTTATTGGTTGATGACTTTCTCGAGTACTTAGGACGGATAGGGGAGCAGTGAAATTTGTCGATAATTTTTTTGATCGCTGGGGTCGGCAGAGAGTTTCTTTTGAAGGGGTCTGACTTCTGCATGTTTCCATCTCCAGAAAAGGTTGCTGTTTTGATGAAGGTGTTGAGGATACTGGTGAGGTCCATGCTGATTGGGCTGGTTACGAGGATGAAGAGGTGGTGGGGGCAGGGGTCGGTGGGTGCCCCGGAGTGAATGGAAGACATGGTGGCTGTAGTGGTCTGTGTGGTGAGCGGAGACCAAGTGGTTATCATTTGGCTGGTGTTTGCTGGTGGGTAGAGGTGGTTGAGGTTGAGGGTGGTGGGTTGGGTGTGGAAAGTTTTGTAGATGGCAGCAATCTTCCTGTGGAAGTAGTTTGGGAGGGTGTCGCAGAGTTCTAGGGAGGGGTGGATGGTGTTTTCTGTGGCTGTCAGGTTGGAGAATTCCTTAACTTTTTTGAAGAGTTCCTTGGTGGTTGGACCCAGTGTTGATCTGGGCGTTGATGGCTGCTTTCTTAGCTTCCTTAATGTGCTTATGATAGATGCTGAGGGCTGTTTTGTGGGTGGCTCTGTCAGCGGGGTTTTTACTGTGTTTAATTGTACAGTATAGGGAAAGTGTGGTCAGTTATTCACATAATAGAAATAACTGGATATTAAGGCAAAGGGACTAATAGACAGCACCAACCCAGTGTTGCTAAGCACACTTTGAAGATGATAGAATAGTTAGTGTATGACTAAACGTACAAGAGGAGATTCTTCTTGACACACCAGCAACATAAATGGCTATTCATTTGTAAATATTTGAATACATCTACTATGTAAGTAATATTTGCAAACACATTTATCATTATATGTGTTGTTATGTATTGCAATTCAAAGTGCAATCTATTACAGGCAGACGTTTTCATGGAAGTGGGGTATGAAATTTGCCTCTTTTCTTTTATAATGCATTTTGGTTTAAAAGGCTTGCAATTAGATGTGTGGACCTCCCCAGAGCTATGAAATTAGACGAAGGAACACAGTGCCACAGCCTCTACCTAATGAACCAGGCAGCCATCTTGAATTTGCTTGAGTTCATTAAACAAATGGTTAAAAGTTCACAAGACAATAGAAATTCAATAATTAACAGATTTCAAGGAACCCGTGTAAGTTATGTAACACTTAACTGCCCATGTGGTGTGTGAAGTATGAATCTTTTTCGGCAAGTCTTTAAAAAAAAGTCATATATTAAATATACATAGTATGTGAAATGTGATTCAAAGAGAGTTTGGGCAAAACAACAGCCAAATGTACAAACATAATGCCCGGTAAGAGTTAAAGGTCATCTTGAAAATGTTGAAAATATTAAGCAAAGTGTTTGAACATTATTCTGAAAATTCCTTGTGCATAATTACTTTTTAGACCTAGGTCAAACATTTTCATGATGATTACAGCATGTTTTTATACAGCGCCTAAGAATATAGGGTTCTTGAAGAGTTATTCCTGACATTATTCCAAACAATTTCTTAGTAATGCCTTTATACTCAGAATGATGAAAGATTCTGTTGAACACACCAGTATTCAGAATTACATGTCAGACACATTTTGAATCTGTTCTCTCTTTTTAAAATACTCAAGTGCTCATGAAGTACAGCACTACATATGAACTAGGAATTACTCCAAAACCAAATTGTTACCTGACATAAAAAACAATACAATATCCTCTGTGTCTGGTCCTCTTTAGCTCTGGCGCTCGCAAATGACTACACCACACATGGAGCTGTCTAACGCATGTCTTTTTTCCTCAGCATGCAACCGTTAATTGAATGCACTATGTCATAAACTTTATTGCCCACACCCAGATAACTTCCAACTGATTACGTAACTTTGTAAAGAGTACGCCGAGGACCACAAGGGTCCTACTGCACATGATCACATAACACTACACTCTGTAATGTTCGAAGTATGACTTGACCTCCTCACTCCTTAGAATTCAGGAATATGTGACTATTAGATAACAGAGTAACATGCTCCACTCCTGTCATAGTGCTTAAAAATAAATTGGCAACAGCAGTGGCACTAACAGCTATTTTTGTCGTTGAACTAGTCTACAAGTTAGATGTGATTAGTAAATATCCCTCAGTTAATATGTAGTTCCTGGAAATCCCAGGTCCATTGCAATATTCTATCATTAAAGTAAGTGGGTTTCAGTAACAAGCATATGGGGAACTATATGCTGTACAAATGTGTTATTTACACATTTAGCAAATGTGAAAAAATATGCACATTGCAGAGTTCAATGTTCAAAATGAATCTTGCAACTTGGTGGATAAAGTTTATTCTGACAAACTTTGTAAAGTTGCCTGGTAATGGAGTGGTCCAAGGACATTAGTTTTCTCTACATAGACACATTTATTTCCAGGTGGCCTATGGTTAAAATCGAAAGGAAAAGCCATTAAGTGCCAATCCTCAGGACTGATGAAATATGGAAGAATTTCAAAGGGGACTATACAGATGGAGCTGTGCACATGCTTGCACAAGAAGGATCATATAGCGGGACCGGAAGGCACCTACTCCTCTGTTGCTACCAAATGATTTTTTGAACTATGTATGCAGAACTTGTGCATTTTCCACTGTAAGGGAACACAATGGAAGTTTGTGGATTTATGAATTAGAAATTCAGTTCTCAAGAGGAACTCAATGTCCTCTTCTCATCTCCAAACCTCAGACAGCATTGTTCATTCACTTCTGTGATCATTTACACTTCTCTTCCTATTTTCCTCAATCAATCTCCATATCATCGTCTTTGTGTAGCACTGGTTAGCAGTGGTAAAGTGCCCAGAGTCCTACAGCCAGCAAAAATGAAGTAGGCAAAAACAGGAGGTCTGAAGGCAAAATGTCAGTGGAAACCACAACAAGGATGCCAGTTCTGACACATACAAAGTAGGTTCCCCTTGGTAAGAATTATTTAAGTTAATGACTAAGTTAATAGGCCCATTTTCCACCATAGAGAAGTGTTTCATAGAAAAATATAGGCATGTCATTGTTCTCCATACATACGTACAGCACATTATATGTTTAAATTGACCACGTATCACAATTCAAAGTCTGCTGTTTATTAAACCTTCACTTGTGGCGGAAATAGAACTAAGGCCTATATATTTAAATGTCATTTAAAAAAGTGAGTAATTTTCTCCCCTTCATTGTTCATTTACTCACAATTGAGACATATGAGATAAGAATATATTATATTTGCTTCTGTGTGATTATTCTTTCCTTTATTGTATATTTACTTGCATCAGACACATATAAGATATGAATAAATGACATTTTCCTCCATGTCTTTTCCTTACAATTATGATTTGTCACCCAATCAGGGACAGCTAATTTTAGGAAGTCCAAGTCCATATACATATCATTTGATAAAAAAGAAACAGCCATCAAAAATTCAGCTAGGTATACATAACATAGGAAAATTACTTTGTGCATTAGTTGTGGTTTTCAAACAACCTCAAACCATTACCACAAAGCATTAGACCATTAAAATGTAATTTTATATCCGAGATGGATCAAAATAAGCCGTGTTTACCCTGTAAACTCTAGTCGGGTGAGTTCTGTACATATATTCAGAAAAGTATCTGTGGTTCAAAATTCTAACTTCGTAGGAGACAAATTCCACACTGCAGATGTGTCTTAATATTACTAAAAATGAAAGTAATGCAACAGTTTTATAAAACAATTAGTTTAACCAAAGGCCCACTACACTTGCATCTAATTTTCAGACAATGAGATGGAGAGATGAAAATGTAAATTTTCAGCCTTATTGATGTCCATTGCTGATGTAAATAAATGCTTCAGACATTCTCTCAGAAAGCAAAAAGTCAAGCATAGGGTAGTAAGAATAGAAATATTTACCCTGGAAACCCCTGTAATTAGTACACAAAACGGCATGCAAGCACTTCAACCTGTGAATAGAGTTCTAATGGAAACCATTACAGTTTCTCAAATATTCACAGACACGTGTCCTTGAAAACTAAAATGTTAAATCAGTACTGGGTTGGTTTGAGTACATAAAGTGTGAAAGATAGGCAGATATAATGTCAAAGAATGCAAACATCTTAGCAGGTTTGCATGTTCTTGTCTTGCTGTAAGACATAATTATTGGTTAATCATTCTGTTTGGGGTGGTGAATATTCCTCAAAGTGAAAGGGAATCTTAACATCTTGGTGAAGTAAAACAGCTTTAGAGACTTTATCGTACATCTAAACTATGGATACAAATTAGAGACAATAACAATAAAAATTATATTAATTCCATGCAAACTATAGGATTTTGGTTTGTGTACAATAGACAGAGAACACAAATATTGTTGAGATATGTGTTTATGTCACATTGTTGCACCTATTTCACTGCTTATTTAGTAAATAACGTTGTGTGAAATTATAATTGTGTCAGCATAATCGAGTGAAATCTATAATTTGGCAATGTCATAAACTGGAAAATTGCAGTTGTTTTTTTAATGAACCCTTTGGTGAATTTCTCCAATTTTTAGCAGGAAATTTGTCCCACACAAAATGGTAGATTTAGTTAAACAAAATATTTTACTGGAGAACAACTGCCAAGATGCCATGTTTCAGTTTTTTTCTCCCTCATATGCAATTTTCTCCTGGAATTTAGGTGTAGTACTTTCACACGTCATAAAATGTCATAAACTATGCATAGTTTCATTACAATTTCATGAAATTCCTAAAGGTGAAATCCTTCTTTTTCCCCTACTTTTTCCTGAATCCCTGAAAGCAAAACGGACTCTTACAGCCAGTCTCATCTAAACAAAGAATCTATATGAGCATGATGTAGTCCCTATTATTTAATAATTAAAGAAGTATAAAGATGGCTTCATGCTGCAGAATCTAGATCACTATTGGAAACCCACACTGAAAAACATAGTAAAACGTGTTCCAATCTAGGCTGTTATGGAATTGTATGATAAACTATTACACCATCAGTGTAATCTAAATTTGTCAAAGTGTACGTGGCATAAAATATTGTGCATCACAAATTCGTTTCCTGGGAAAACTAATAAATCTGATAAACTCTAAAGGAAATCTACAGACCCTTTTCAGCGTTATATTTACAAATACACATAAAATGATTTAGATGGGGCAATTTTGTTTATATAAATGTGTATGTGAAAACCTGAAGTGAGTGAAAAATTAAAATCAATTGAAACATGCTGAAGAAATTGGGCCCAATAAACGAGTTCTTTTTTTAATAAACAAAAAAGAATATCAAACTAAATCTATGTGCATATTACACATATTCATATCACATGTGATTTCAAAAAGATATAAAGTCTGACTTACTTTTCATGTGCAAAATTTTAATTCCATGTGGGCAATTTATAAACTTTTAGATTGTTGAGATGGTGCAAGAATGGGTGTTGAACATTTTGCAAATGTAAAGTAGCCCTTTTTGTTATGTGGAATGGGAGTCCAAAGTGTCCAGTCAGGAAATGGTGATTCAAACAAGGTTTTCATTTTCAGTAAAACAAGTCTCGCAAAGAAGTTTGCTGATAAAACAGCCTAGTTTGTGATACACCCGACGTTTTGCAGGTCATTTGGCTGCATTCGAAAATGTTCCATTTGTAGAAATTGTGAACATGCCTTTGGTCAAAATATTTTTTTTGTGATTCATCTATGTTCATATGAGCATTTTACCCCACACACAATGTGTGCATGGCGCTGATAAAAAGTGTTGTTTACATCACACAGGCACCTATTTATTTTGCCAATCGCGACATGCACACTTTCCTCGTAGACCCATTAACACCCATACCATATTTTTCGTGAATTGCCATCTTTCAATTCATTTTGTTAGGATTTGATTTTGTTTTTTGATATTTATATATTGATTTACTAATCAAGGGCCTCTTAGCGCTTGTAAATAGCCATAGTGATGTCTGGCCAAATCTACTTTTAGATGAGAAAAAGTGATTGAACAGAAAACAACTTTTCAACAGTTTGCAGAATCTTAAGAGATTATTTGTTAATCTTATCTGTTTTGGAAGAATATTCCATAGGATGGAAACTAAGACCACAAAGGCTCTCCCTCCTTGATAGTTATTCTGAAAGCGAGGATTGGCGATGAGTTTTACAGTTATATCAAAGGAGTCCAGATATAATACAAGATTTCATTTTATCCGCTACTAAAGGCAGTGCCTCAGAGTAAAGACTTTTATGTGTCATGCCATAATCTTGCAGTTTATTCATTGGTTGACTAGCAGCCAATCAAATCAAGGTGAGAGTGTGAGATATGATCACATTTTCTAAGCCCAGTAGTAAGCCTGCAGTATTTTGCACAAACTGCTTTATTTCTCTGGGAAGCTTGAACGCAGAGATACATAGCTTCCGAGATTCCCAGACAAGGAGCCAAATGGGAATTTCCGCTTATAGTTAAATATATGCCTCTTAATAGGCAATGTTCATTTGAATCATATTGTTAGGTCATCACAATCTAAGTATGGGTATTAAATATAACATTTAGTATACTTGACAAATGCACATAATTTTTCTTTTTGGTGAAGCACTCCATGAAAGTGAATGTGTTTTCCAGCTGTCTCCATCACATGCTTCTTTTCCCGTCCATGCTCTCCATGTTGCTCTCTCTCTTGTGTGCTTATGCACCAACCAGCATGCTCCATGTTACTCTCCTTCTGCATTTCTCCCTTTGCCCCCGTGTTTTCTCTGCTTTGCGTGCTTCTCCCCTTGCTATCCATAGTGCTCTCTTCCTTGTGTGCTGCTTTTCCTTTCCTTACCCACCCATTTTATTTTTACTTTATTATCACCCCACCCACTCCTCTGGTGCTTCCCTTACTCACACAGTATTTTTGTTTTATTTATTTTTAGGTGGGCCAGGCAGCAAATTGCTGCCAGACTCTCCATTTTTATAACAAAAGGTATTTTCACATTAATTGGTTTTCATTTTAGTTAATAATAAAAATGTCACTCAAATAATTTTGTAGGTGCACTCTTACGTAGTAATACATGTGCATGAGTACATCATCACACATGCGAGTGCAGGCAAAATGATAAGGCTATTGGCTACAGTGTCATTGCGCCTCTTTTTTTCCTTTTGGTCATACTGCACAGCATCAGTAAGGAATACTTTTTGCCGGTGTTCTACAACATCAGCAAAAGGCATTGGCAAAACCAGTAGGTCCCCAGCCCTACTGGCTTTGCCAATGCTTGTTATTTTTAAAAGCAACTGAAGCAATGGCACACACACTTCAATTACCCCTCAGTAGCAGTGAGACACTTCAAATAGTCCTTCAGAGCTACCTTGGCCCTGTTATATATTTCACTCTTTAGGAAGCAAGAGACATCAGCTGATTTATCACTGAGCTTTGAAGATATGGCTATGTAAAACCCCTTTAACATAGCCATAACTCCCATGCTTAAAACTCCTTTTTAAAGACTGTGCTGATGAAACACTCCATCACCTTAACTATATAATACAAAGATGTCCTCTGGTCATGATGCAACCTACAAATAAGCGTAACTTAGAAACATTAAGTATCTCAAATCAAGATATTGCAGAATCTCTATTGAGTTCAGGTCCCGTTAATCAAACTGTCCTACAGCATAAGAATCGTTTATCACAATACTTGCACCATAATGGGGTTTATGCACTACTGTAAAATAATT
The DNA here is from genome assembly GCA_963921515.1 of Calotriton arnoldi. Taxonomy (NCBI): domain Eukaryota; kingdom Metazoa; phylum Chordata; class Amphibia; order Caudata; family Salamandridae; genus Calotriton; species Calotriton arnoldi. Next base: position 958,659 of record CAWUFW010007558.1, on the reverse strand, counting down.
TATAGTTGCATATATTATCTTAGAATCATTTTTCCTTATTTTTCCTTTTTCAATAACCTGTGGAGAAGCAACTGAAAGTATAAATCATGCCAACAAGGAGGCCTTTCCTTGTGCTTGACAGTGCTGAACAGTGGAATGAAGGACATTTGGTTTAGTGCATCTTGAATTCATGGTAGTGGAAAGCAAACGTATTAGCAAGTGCATTGTGGAATGTTTCTTAGCATACACTTCTGTAGGCTACTCCCAGAGGGGAAAGCCACTTTATGAGACGGAGGGGACGTAATATTTTCATTGAGACCTTCACTGGCTAGATCTCCACATTCGGTAGCATTTGCAGTCTTATGAAGCATTTTATTAGACTGCAGTTTCAAGGTCATTTGGTTGAACTGGAAACAATAACAGCCTGAAAGGTAATTGAATTCAGGAAAGTGAACATTGTTATTGTGAGTTCTAACTGTCTAAAATGCATGCCAAAGAGTGCAAATAACAAAGATTTTTCTGTGATTTACTCCTTCAGTACTCATGGCATATTGCTGAAATCTAGATGCAAGCCAGGAGTAAGACAAAAGTATTCTTTACTTACTGCTACAAGAGTAAGGCGCATCTACAGGTAGAAAATGTTCGTGAATCTTGCCCCAAATATTTGTGTCAGTGGAACCGTTATATGTGGTTAGTTCAGGGACAACCTGAAGTGGTGAACTGGGTTGAGGGGGTGGGGGAGGGTACGTGCATGGGTTTAGACCAGCAAAGATCAGAGGAATGCAGGCAGTTAGCTTCAAACTCAAGCAGCCTACACTGAGAATGCTTCATGTCACTTTGAGATGAACCTACAGGAAAGGGTCGGCATGAGACAAGGGTCCATATGTCGCAATGCTCTTCCTCGAATATTATCTGGGCATTCTCATTAAAAGATAGTGTCAAGCTGTCTCATGGTGACACTTAAACCGCAAACAGACCAGCCCAAAGTGGGGGTCAGTGTTAGGAAAATGTGTGTTTGTGGCAAATGCACCACTTCGTTTTAGGCCTAGGGCTGCCAGCATCGCTGCTGTTTTTGTGCTTCATGTAAGCAAGCGTTGCCTCTTAATTAGTACACTATAACAGTATCTTTAATTGATACAAGTGACTTGGAGAAGAGAAGAAACTGAGCAATAAAGAGATATTTTTGCAAAACGAATTGCAGAATTTTTCTAAAAGTGCATTTCAAATATAGTCATTCTGTGCCCAGCTCTTCACTGCCATCGACACATGTTTTAATGTTTTCTTCCTTTAAATTGAAAGTCAAGGAAAAGACACTTGCTAACTTAAGTCAATATGCCTGGTGCAAGTTATCAGAGTACCGACCACCAGCCAACATAGGTGTATAATGGTTAAAAAGTGGAGAAAAAAACGCAAAGGCATGAATCGATTTTGTGTGACGAGAACATGGAACGAGCATTGGCGCGAGAATATGAAGGGGATAATGCATCCGTCTGCTAAGAGGATTTGGCAGGTCTTCACATGCAATGACATTGGGCGCAGCAGTCACACCCCAGCACTAGTTTCTCCGCTGAAACTCTAGGTGCAGTGCTTATTGTTAATTTGAGGCTCTGTCGCACGCCAAAGTGGCTATTGGGCCACTCCGGTCTTGTACAGCCGCTGACGTCTCTTTCCAAGGGAACCAATATCGAGCGCGCGCGCCGGTTCACAGAGAGCAATGGGGAAGTTGCAGCGAATGCAGGCATCTGTCTGTGCTAAGTGTACGGAAAGGAACTGTCAGTGAGATGCAGAATTCCAATTTTAGTTGCAGGTACACTGATAGAATAATTCAGCAGCCAAGGCCGCTGAAGATGAAAGAGATGCAGGGAAGGGGCCAGTGGCGCGCTGCTCTCCGCCAGTTTCACAGCCATTATGGCATGATGGATTTCTGCTCGAATGACCTAATTGCATTGCTCTGTATAGCCAACAAAGCATTTAATGATGGCGCGTACCTGCTCATACAAAGGATTTTTTAAAAAGGCAGTCATTATTTTGCTGTCAAAGTTTTAGGCTATAGAACGCCTAACATTTGGACCGTGCCCGTTACAAATTACATAAACCTATAATTACTTCCAACGGCTAAAAAAAATAACCTCCATTCATATATGCGAGTTTTTTCGCAACTCTAGTGAGCAAAATCCCAGAGAACTAGAGAGGGGCAGGGCTGCTGTGGAAAAAGGGAACATATCAGTGAAATATGTCTTATGGCTAAAATGTAACAGTATGTGTCATCACGGTGTATGACACACCAACTGTGGGATAATTTGCACATATGTACATAAGCACCAATGCTCAAATATTGCGATTTCATTTTCCTCTTGCAATTATGTCCATCAGCCATCCACATATTTTCAGGATGTATCACAGTAGCGTTTGCGAGAGGCACACATTTGATTTTGCTTCCACCTGTATGCTGCACACTCGCAAAAAAGGGTTTGGTGTCTTGAAGTCTGCTATCAATAAACGTACCTCTGCCTGCTTCCTGTTCCTAAAGACCCACTGCTAAATTCACCCATTCTTACCTAATGATTGCCACAAAAACAGTAATCCAATTAGTGATCTTTTCCTGCCTGGCCACTGCTAAATTCTTCCATTCTTACCTAATGAGTGCCATAAAACAGTAATCTAAGTAATGATCTCTTCATGCCTGGCCTATGGGAATTCTCTGTATCTAAAGCTCTCCAAATAGCTTTTAACAAATCTCAGACTGATCCAGAATAAGACCTCCAGTCGAACTTTGAGTCTAACATGTAAAAATGATTGAGGCCAATTCACAAAGATTTTACTGTGACTTTTAGTACTCCAGGCTTCCTCTTCAATTCCAGGAGTAAGATAGGATTACTGTCAGGGTAAATCACACCCACTTATTGGGCCCTTTTTTCATCACTAGCCTATCTTACATGGGCTTGAGGTAGCTAAATGAGTGTTATTCAAATGCTTCTTCATTTGCCACATGACTCCTCAATTCAGGCCCAGACTTTCTGCAAGCCCATTTTCAGTGGTATATCCCCACTCACTGCTGTTATTCATCCCCGTGCTTTCCCTGAATCACTCTGACAAACCACTGTGCATGTGTGGGTGGCGGGCCACCTTACACCTTACCTTCAATGTATGGAATTGGCTTTTGATCACTCTGCACCTAAAATAGAATGTTCTTCTCTTCCTGAAAGAACTCAATACCTGGTTGTTTATTGTTGGAAGGTGGTTTATTATCAGGTGCCTGTAAGTACCTGCAACTAGTAGTAACACCACACTCACAAATAATAAATTAACAAATTAATCCTTGCTCAACCCCTGGTAACTTGGCTCACGAGCAGTCAGGCCTAACTTAGGAAGACAGGTTTGTAAAGCATTTAATATCACCCAATGCTGTAAATAAGTAAGACACAAAGCACAATAAAAATCCAACATCAATTTATAAAAACAGGAAATATTTTACTCTTTAAAATAACACGGAATTATAAAAAACGAATGAAGAGAACCGGTGATATGAATTTCTAAAGATTAAATGTAAAAATGTGCTTTCTAGCACTTAAAAGCAAAAGGCGCCAACCGGGGACATCTGGTCACGCTTGACCGGGACGAAGTCAAAGTTTCAGGCCGACAGCGATGCAGCGCAGGTTGGATATGATGAGGTGGTTGGGCAGGTCAAAATATTACCTTCGCGCTTAGTCACTTTTTTGGTTCTTATTCTCTGGGCGTCGAGCGAGTCTCCTCGGCAAGCTGGGTTGTGGTTCGATGATGGCAGCCTGCTTCATCTTGATGCCTTGATGATTCCTGGAGGTCTTGGTTCTCATCGTCTACGGTGAAGAGCTCTGGAGCTTTCAGCGGAGCAAGCCTGGATTTCAGGCCGAGTCGCGGTTTAATGTCGCCTGGGTCGATCAACTTTTGGAGTTTTTTTACCAAAAATTCTCAAATTGATCTAAAACTTCTGGATCTTCTTCCAGAAGGTTCTTTTGGGGTCTTGAAGGTTCCACAACACCAGCCAAAGGTCCAGAAACTCTGATTTGCCTCTTGGGAGGTTAGGACTACAATTCCCACAATGCACCTTGAAAAATCCTTAAACGTCCACTGGACACTGGTCAGCTGGGCTCTTCTTGGTGAAGTTGATGCAGGTGACTTCCTGAAGCTCTTTTGTGCCTGTTGCTTTCAGGGAGTCCACTCTATAATAGTTTGAAGCTAGGCAAAGTCCTCTTTTGTGAAGCCGAGAGTGTGCAGCATGTGCTGTCCTTCAGAGGGCCTGGTTCCTGTCCTCATTGTGTTTCTCTCTTTGAAGACCAGTTTGGCTACCCAGCCCCCTCCCAGTCCTGGCATCTGCTGTTGAAGATCTCCTCCCACCAGATAGCTCCTTTTTCTCACACCAGGCAACTTCACACCTCATCAAGGAAGCTTGGCTCAGCCTGTCAAAGGCTGGCCAATCAGAAGAGTCTGAAACATGGCTGCTTTTTGATTCTAAAACTACTTTCCTGCAAATGTTATAATAAATCCAACCATTGCAGGTTGTTGCATTTATTGTAACTATTCATTTCATACTTTGAATTATTATTTTAGCTTACTCGTGTCAAAAGTTAGGCTTTATCAAAGTTTAATAAAGCTTTCCCATGTTAGCCTATGAAGCTAATGTACTACAATGGGGGAAAACGAAATTGTCAGTTTTTTCCCTCACCAGGGCATATAAAACATCTTTTATTTTGTCCCTGCTTATTATTACAATACACCTAATCCTTGGGGCACCTAGGGTAAACCTCAGGGGTGACCTATATATACAAATAAGGTATTTTAAGTTTTTGGAAGTACTTTTAATTCCAAAGTCAAATTTGGACACCGTTTTATTTGAAAAGCAGTCTGTAAAGCAGGGCTGCCTTTAAAATAACAGCAGGCACCACAGCAGTGCACACTTAAGTGCCTTAAATCTACTGGGCCTTTATGCCCTACTAGTGGCTTAGAGGTAGGTTGTCAGTGCCAATTGTAAATACACCACATTATCATATACCTTTTAAGCAGAGCACTGGCCCTGGGCCTGGTTAGCAGAGCCCAGGGCACAAACAGAGTCAGTAACCACCAGTATCATTAACAAAAATAGGGATGATCAGGGCAAAAAGGATGACGTTTTCTCACATTTATCATATCCTGTTGCCCCTTTCTCTTACTCTTAATGTATTACCTTCATCAGGCTCAGTTTTTGAAAAGCCTCAGCAAAACTGTGGTGCCCCTCAAGTTTTCAACATCATGGTATGTGCAACGAGTCTTAACTTTGCACCTAGATTTTACTGTGCTATGCTCACGTGGGTGATGATATACCACATTCCCGTTTTCCAAATTTCACATGTAGCTGTGCTGTGTTAAAGCACCAAAATATAATTGCCCAAGTTTTAATACATTTAAGTTTGCAAAAAAATAATCATCTCTTTACAAAAAAATGTGAGCAAAAGCACGCATTATTTAATCTACACAGGCCCAAGGTGGGAAACCAGCTATTTTGTGATCATGCTTACTTTTCCGGGTAAGAATTCTGCTCAAAATGCCCCACTTACCGAAACAGTCGAAGACGTGCAGAGATTATTTTTAAACGCCATAAAGATAAATGTATGAATGCTTTCTTTTGAAGCTGTCTATTGAAACAATATGTCAATGGAAAGGTATGTACAGCAGGAACATGTATATTAGAAGTATATGCCAGTCTCCATCTTGTCAAACAGATGCTGTTGCATTATTGCCATAGAAAAGGCTCTAAGCTATCCTTCATGGCCTTGCTGCATTAACATGGAAAGAATCCTATGCTGAAGAAGAATGCCATATGCAGTATCTTTGTTTTCAGAGTTGCTGATATTTCTGCCAAGCACAGATAATGTCATTTATTGGTCACACCTCTTGAAGTTCTTACATAGTTCATTTTTTGGTATCCCTCACCTTCCTTCTTGGTCTGCATCACTGAGATAATAATTGTTTGAAGCTGTGGCAGCAAAATGGGCATCACTCAATCAACCACACCAGTCATCGACTCATTGTCTAGCCTGGGTGTAAATAAATGCTGAGGTTAAAAATGTAATTTAGTCTACAGCAAACTAAACCTGAACAAATTGGAATCTGCTAAAATGTTAAATTATTTCGGGTTTGACGATCTATTGTACTTTTTTCATGCCCTCGCTCAAGGTGGTTTGGTCCCTAAATCTGCCTTTACAAGTCTGAACGTAAACAATAAACGTTTTTTGTGATACAATATTTTGTGGATTCATTTACATACCAGGGTAGTGAGATTGAAAACATATTCCTTTTGACCCCAACAATGACAAAGGAATGACTCCCTGAACGACCTTTAGGCCTGCATCATGCTCCTATTTGCCTGTGTGGGGCTAATGAAAGAGATAGTAGCGAAAATGACAGAAAGTAAACATGGCTGTTAGTTAGGCTTATGGGGGCTTATTTACAAGCCCCTTGCACCGCGTCACTTTTTTTGAAGCATCGGCGGCGCAGTGTGCTTGCCTATATTTACAAGGTCATGCAAAGCCACCCTGCATGGATTTGCATGCCCTTGTAAATATGGCCCCTTTTCACGCATTACTTTGCATGAAAGGAACACGCCATGGGTGTTGCTGTAGGTGTTCCCACGCAACACCCATGGATTCTGCAGCATTCCCAGATGTACAATGTTTTGTAAACCTTGGAATGCATCAGAATCCTACACCTCCTCAGGGGAGGCGTAAGAGTGGTGCAACGAGGAGATATACTTCATTTCTCCTCGTTTTTTCCTCTTTCTATGTGTGGTGCATTCTGCAGCACACACGGAATGAGGAAAATTCCATCAATGACTGTTTGTGTGCAGGAAGGTGTCCCTCCCTGCACAAAAACAATCATCCCTGCAATGCAGGCACTCTTGGACAGTGGTGCAAGGGTGTCTGTGTTGGTGCACGCCTGTTGTTTTAGCACCGGCGCAGGGGAGAGTACAGGGATGTGCCATATTGCTGTAAATACGGCGCATCTCTGTGCTTTTAAAATGATGTAGCTCAGCGCAGCGCTGCATCATTTCCTCATAAATAAGGACCATGGTTTGAATGCTGCCAGCAAACTTTAAAATGAATTTGAATCAAAAATATATATTTCCTTATGGATTGATGCCAATTTAAAAATTAATTAAATCTGTGGGATTCATGTCGTGAATTTTTCACTCTCTCTTTTTCGATTATTGGATTTATTGAGTGATGGAAAACTATGTGATATTTATAGTAGACCGAAATTCAAGAGTAATAGTTAAAGCCCAGAATAATTTGGTTTGCCTGTTATCCCCTCAGTATCAAATGTCGTATAATGTCTCGGTCAAAGCTCTTCAAAATAGACTAAACTGATATCAATGCTGAGTTTTGCAAAGTTATTTCAGGAATATGCTTTATATATGGAGCATTATCCATATCATCGGCTGAGTGCAGCATATTTACCTTGTACTCAGTTTAGAAACATGCAAAAAACGAATTCCCCGAGTGTGTCAATTTCTTTGGGGAGGTAAACACTCAATGCCAGTCCAAATACCTACTAAAACCTCTCTAATAGATAAGGCTTCCGCAGAGCGTTTCCATAGGCCAGTACCAATCCAGATTTGTACAAATTCCTCGTGAGAGGCTATATAATCTGGTGTGGCCTCCTCTCCCACTTCTCAGTTCCCAGTGTGACTACACACAAAGAATCTAAACACCAAGGCCACTGTCCCATCAGGGCCGTCTTAACAGCATTATAGGCCCCCGGGCAAAGCAGTGCACTGGACCCTGCCTACACAACCACTCACAGGAACAAAAATGTTTAACGGAAAATTAGTGTTCAATTCTGGCCTGCATGGGACACCTATGCTTTTGGGACCCCAGACAACTGCTGAGTGTGCCCATGCGTTAAGACCGCACTGTCTCTTATGTCTTTACATGAGAGGTGCAGGGTGTGCCTCTGTTCCTCCAGGACCTGCTACAGGGCCTTCGTGGCCCCATGAAAAAGTTCCCCTTTCGAATTCTCACTGTAGACTACCACCAGGGGGGTTTACAAAGTGCAAGTCCCGGTAGAAAAGGGCTCTCACTTGCTCATGTTCTTTACAGGCACAAGTTCTCCATCAGCTGGGGATATTCACTAATCTGCATGAATCCCTCACACCCCAACGAGAATGCAGCTATTTCTGTAAAATTAAGAGCACGTCGGAGCATGTGGCTTTTCATGTTCTTCCCCCTGGACTCTGAAATCCCACTTGTTTTCATAACGTGTTACTAACAAAAGGACCTTGCGTTTTTTATTCAGTAAGGAGATGTCTGCTTTAAAAGTCAATATTTAGTCCACACATCCTCTTTTGAAGTGCTCTGAGATGATTACCAAATGCAATGCTCATTCATCCGTACTGTTCTGTATCTGAATTCTGGAAATCTACCTAGACAACATTAGGGTATGTGTGTTGTGTGTTCTGTGCCTCTCAGCTACTTTGAGTATTCTTGCTTGAATCTAAGGGGAATTGTAACTTATACTTCCAACAGATCACAAATGGTCTTTGTTGAAAAGATTCCTCATCTGTTCCAAAGAATGAGGCCTTTCACTAGATGCATATTCCAATCACTGCACTACCAGCACAGAGCGGATATGTGGTCTTGCAGTCATGGCAAAGCCTTGGAGATAGAGTCTGGCAGCAAAGCCTCAGCTTTGATAACGATCAATGCTGCTGAGAGGCACAGTGTCATATATTGACAATACCAGTCCATCCTTCGTTCTAGTATGAAGTACTTGATTTCTGAGACTTGTATAGTCGTGGACCCCATTACACATACTAGTGCAAGCATAATCAATCAATCAGGTTTCATGTGAAGCGCGACTACTCACCCGTTAGGGTCTCAAGACACTGAAGGAGGGGGGGGGGTCTGTGGTTCAGTCGAAGAGCCAGGTCTTGAGGTCCTTCCTGAATTGAGGCAGCGACGGTGATTGCCTGAGATGCAGAGGCAGGGAGTTCCAGGTCTTCGCAGCGAGGTAGGAGAAGGATCTTCCTCCAGCATACAACGTGCTGTGGCTCCAAAGCAGGGTGGATGGAGGTGTCAGATGTGATATTAGGCCACTCGGAAGCTCTGCAGACTCAGAATAGATAAAATGACTTGTTGCCCACATAACAATGAAAATGTTAGTAGTGGGTGACCCTGGTTGTCCCATTTTGCCCCTGCAACTCTCCTTGTGGCCCCTGCTCTCACGAGCATTGAAGGCAGCAACAAGGATAGAAGGCAACGCTCTCAGAATCCTGTTTATTGTCTGTTGTTTTTCACTCCCTGACCTCAGTAGTTAATTTGTAAAAAACAAATAAGAGCTGGAGCTCTCTTCAGGAGGCAGCTTTCACCAGCCCATTTCTCCTTTTAGCACCGCCTAAAACAGAACCAAGTATTAACCATGAAAGTGGGGAGAGCAAGTGGTGTAATGGCCAGAGCTGCCAACTTCGGAGCTGGGGAACCAGCTTCGAGTCTCCCGGTGTGGGCTCAACATTCTGTGATTCTGAGCAAATCACTTAATCTCCCCGTAAATTAATGTGTCCTTAACTGGTGCTCATGAAAAGCGCTGGTGTTGACAATTTAAGTGCTGGTGCTGAGCACCTGAAACCACCAGCTCAAATTAAGCACTGCCTGACCTTCTCCTCAATTCTCTGCAGCAGGTCGGATGCTGTTGAGTGACTGTGGTTGAGACAAAAGCTCGACCCAGTGATGTCATTGGGAGTCAAGGAGTTAAAAGTGGCAATCTTGACTCCCAGTGACATCCTCTACCATTGGAAATTTTGTGAATTGATATCCATGGCGGCACATCGGATTGCTGATTATTACTAGCAGCAAATACTCAGGACCAAATCTCATGAAGTAGCGACTAGCAGTAATCTTTTAAGACACTGACCAGTATCACATAAAGTGAGTACAGAGAGTGTTCATTAAAGGTACGCTCTCTGCTGCATTTTTGGGGGGCTGACTGATATCCTAAATAGTGGAAGAAGGGTAGCAGCAGCATTTTACCATCTTAGACATCGGAAAATGGATGTTGGTCCCTGGAACTTTAAAGGGGATTGCTGCTTTTGGCTGGACGTGTGAGGGCATGTGTGATATCTCTAAAGTTGTTATGTGGAACACAATAACAGAACACAAAGTAAAATTAAAAGACATCAAAAACACAACAGGGCACAACACAACAAAGGAGTCAAATCATAATGCAACACAACAACCACAGTACAGCACAACAAATAACCCAATGCAATAATGCAGCACAAAAAAAGCAATAGCACATAAAAACAACACAACACATCACCACCACAACAAAATGTGCAACAAATGTGCACAATTATCATTGTCACACATTGCCACCTTCCCAAACCTGTTTTCATAACACAGTGGTAAAAATCTGTTTACACAAAACACTGCCTCACTTGCCACTAAGGACACGAAATAGTGCCAGCCAAAATGTTTTGTGATCCAGCCCTTAATGTCTTAACATCTCAGTCTGTGTTGAGCTTTCCCTCTGGTATGATGTAAAGGGCTCAGTGGAAGCGACACAGTAAGTAGACATTGGAAGGTGGTTGCTTGTTCCTGTCCTCAATTTGCATCTGCTTTCTCAAACCAGTCACTGCAGAGCTGTTGCCTCCAAAGCAGCCAGTATTCACTTAAGAAGTCAAACGAGGCGCACTGCACACTGCAGAGAGCTCATACCAAAGAGAGGGAGGTCATTCCTGTTGATTCTGTGCTCCCAGGCTTTAACCTGCTTTCACCTCTTTGTAGTCTGCTGAGAAATGCATTATTTGCCTGCTGTATGTGCGCAGTGGCTCCCAGCATCTGGGCCGCGGTGGTGCCATGATTTATTCATTCCCCGCGAAGACTATTTGTTCCCGTCCGACATGGTCCTAGTCACATTGGCAACCTTTGGTGCAGGGCTACAATCTTCTCAGCTTGTCATCTCTTCTTAAAGGATTTTTATGAAGATCTGCTCGCAGGAGACAGAGGACGGAAGGGCTCATTTCGGTTTAAATAGCCCTAATCTCGGGTTATCTCGAAATTTCAGAAGTAGTTAAAAATGTTAACTTTTTTCGGTACTGAACGTATTATCATGCTGTACGGTTATAACGAAGAAGTCTAATTAGAGCAGCCCTAATAACTAAAACCACCATTTACATGCAACGTTCTTCATACATTTCTCGTCTGGCGTTCAGCCCACGAGCAAGTTGGTGCCTTCGCGTGAGTTCTGTAACAAACCTACGGAGCTTCGCCAGTTCTCTGGCGCCATCTTGCGACACGCCGATAATGATTTTCTTTGCCTTTTAGACAGCAAAAAAATCTCGCTTTCAGCAGATTTTTACTCCTTTTGATCCCCGGAATAAGGGGTGACATGTTGTTAGACCCAAAACTTGACTTAAAATGTTAACAAGATTCCATTAACTTGTGAGCATGCATAAAAGTGTAGCCATCGACTCAGGAAAGTAAAACAAATAACATTTTGAATGCTATGTAGGTAAAGAAATAGGAGAAATTGGCAACGGTGTCCAGGCAGTTTTTGCAGTCCTCCTCGCTAATGAATGCAAAGCTTAAAGAAAACAGCTTTTGCAAGAAGGCAAAGCGACTTTAATGCAGGCTGCCGTTATCTTGCACGCACCCTAAAAAAAGACAAGGTTGTGAATCAGGTTCAAACACATTTCCTCCGTATATATATTTTTTCTCTAAAGCAATAAACAGCTCATGGAAAAAACAGCGGTCAATATCCGTTGTGTTGATAGGGAAGGGACAACATTTTTAAAGGGACTATCCGGTGAACTATGGCGCAGTACGTCTCAAAACCAAGCTGACATTATGAAACAAAATAACATTGTACACATATTAGCGTCTTTGTGTGAATGCTAGATGAAAAACGTGACATACAAAGGGCTGTGTGTGTGACGCTGCAGTACAGACGTGACTGTACTTCAACTTGTTGAATTCGACCACCCAGGCTGTAAAGGATAGTTGTCATTTGGCCTTGACGTGTCCATGTGTGAAAGGCTGGTGTAAACAGTTTGTAGGACGTAGTGAGCTCATCTCTAGCAAGCTATTTGCATTGAATCAATGGGGGCAATTTATGCTAATTGCTGTTTTAGAGACTTTTAGTGCACAGCTGTGCATTCGAACTACAGCCTTCTTTGTCTCGAGAATGAACTGACAAGACCTTCTTGGCAGCTTCCGAACATTCAAAATATTTAAATCAGGTCACATATTTTAAATACCCAAATTGTATGAAACAGGGCACATTTGAACATTGGGATGGTTTGCCAGATGTAGGGAAAAAACATAGGAAACACCAGTCAAACAAATACTAGCAAAGCCTGGGTTTAACGCGCTAATGCATGCAGCATTAGCTCACTTGGACGAGGCACATTGAAGGGAGCCAGCAGCAGCAGAAAAACAGGATTATAGTTGTACATAGTCCCTCATACAGTTCAATGTAAGCACCCAAATGGAGGAGGAGTAAGGATACAGCGAAAGGGCTGATACAATACTCTTCAGGCTGAGCCAAGACATGATTGACAACGTCTCAAGTTAATGGCTAAAAGAAGCAAGCCAATGAAAGCCAATGGTTGAAATGGGAGGACCCGAATCACACTATGGGCCCGATTCCGATGCGGGCAATAGGGGCTCCGACCGTTGGTTGGAGCCCTCCTGCCGGCATCGGAATGTGCCGTTCGGATTCCTTTCCGACCGAGCCATTCTGATGGGCTCGGTCGGTAAGGAATCCGACTCGGTTTTACGGATGGCTGACGACGGGCTCAGAGTGCCCGTCCGCCATCCGGAAAGCGTTCAGTACTCCCCCAGGTGGCTCTTTCCAGCCAAGGGAGTACGATGGCAGATTCCCACTGGGAAACTGTCTTTAGGAGCCCCCAGCAGGGCCCCCATGGGTGCGTGGCTGCCAAATAGCGGCCTAAGGGGACCCCCTGTTGATCCCTGCACCCGGTGGCAGGCACATTGGGGTGCCTGCCACTGGGTGCAGGGATGAACTGCACCTCTGCACTTAACGATGCAAGCATGCATTCCGTTCGGATTGTATGCTCCCATTGTTAAGTATAGGATTGCGACCGAACCCCCGACCGAACAGGGTTCGGTCGAATCCTACTTGCAGGTCTGTAACCGACGACAGGAGGTCGGTCGGTTACAGTTCCTGACCGATGTCGGACGGACTCCGGTCCATCCGACATCGGAATCGGGCCCTATATGTATGCATAGTGTTAACAATAGGTCTGTTGACATCTTTGCCATCAAAACCCAGACCTAAAAGATTCTGTGTTATACAAGATCTGCCAAAGAAGGAAATATTTAGTACCATGGTCATAGGCAGAACTGGTATATGGGAAGCCATAGAACAATTGTCCAAGAAGCAATTTTGTTGGTGTAAATGTGAGAAAACCCTGCAGCATGATATGAGCTAGCATACCATAAATAATGTAAGGTGACCTTAACACATGATGTGACATGAGATAAATAGATGTGGGTGAAATATAAATTACGCTGGTGTAATTTGCATAAATTGGGAAATTTCACGTTATACTTGTCACGTAAAATTTCCTAAATTATGACAATCACATAATCATGCTGCTGTTTGCAGAAGTGCAGAAATTACATGAAAACCAGAATGCAAGCGGCTGCTGGCCGGAGCAATTGTGTTTTTCACACCAAAATATAGCGCACACAAAATTTCCTAAAATTTTGTATAATTTCACAAAGGCAAATTACACGAATTTCACACACCCCTAGACATAACAAAACAAGTCATAGAATAATATAAACAACATAACATGCTGCAACATAACCTGACAGCATAACAAGACATAACAGCATAACATAACACAAAAAACAAATAACACAAAATGACACTATAAAATACCATAAAATGAAATAACATAGAATTTTGTAACATGACGTTCATCTTACTATACTGCCTTCCAGATCAATGTTCTAGGACTCTTTTCTGAACAAACCACCTTGAACAGGGCGCAACAGGTGCCTTTATATCTTAAATTGTCCCCTATATGATGCATATTAAGTTGTGCAGTGCTATAGTGTAATGAATATCTGATTACAGCAGGAAGTCGAAATTTACCATGCATGACTGTTTCTTGGTTTCATGAAACTGTTCTCTTCGCCCCCACCCACCTCTTTAGAAATGCTGACGCAAATACTTCACTTCGGCACGGCTGCCCTAATGGACGAGCCATCCTATAAATTATATGAGTAAACTCAGCAGCGTAGTGTGGGTTGCCAGCATCCACGGGAAGGTAAGATTTGCACAGCGTAATTTGCAATTTGCACCCCCAGCTTTGCGCCCCTAACAATTTTGCACCCGGGGCAACCACCCATGTGCCCCCCCATACTACACCACTGCATAAACTACCATCAAGCATATTACTACTGCTCTGAAGAAATCACAGCCCTCTCCTATAGTCTATCACTCACCTCCACCCAACAATACTTTTCTAGGTCATCATTCTGATGTGGTTTACACATACCTCTGGACACCATTTTCCTAAATCACCTAGGGAAGATACATCGGTCACTGGATCAATCCATCACAAATGTCTACGTTCCACTTAAATGTCCAAAGGTTTGAGGATCAACCAGAAAGCAAGAGTGCCCAGACACTTAGGGTTATACAGCAATGCTGTGCCCCCAGCCATCCGAGTGGTAATCCCTGTTGTGTGCCCTAGACTCACCTAAATAAAATTCCCTTCCCTGCCCTCTACCATTTCCCCTCACCTATTCCCAAACCTGCACAGACTAGGCAGCTCTGGAACGGATGAGGGCGAGGCCTCAGCATACTGACTGCTCTACTTACTAATGGCTGTCTGGATATCAAGTAGTCTTCCAGTTTAGACATTGTATAAGCCAATCTCTATGAGGCGATGAAAATTGAATTCGTTACTGTATCTGCTATGGAATGTCTAAAATCAACCCCAAATTTCAATGTAGGGAAATGGCACAGAAAATGTGAAATAAAGTGTGCTGTAATGAACAAGGAGAAATGCTTCAGTTTCATAGGATCACTTGCTTCCGTCACAGGCATTCATGCTTGGCAAATCATTGACAGGCAGGGAAAAGCAGGTTTATACCTTTAAGGTTCTCAAATCACTCATATCAATATATATTTCTATGAAGCCTTCAGTGAGCCAATTAAAGTTACTACATCAAAAAACCACCATCCCTTCTCATCAATTTTGTAATCAGTTAGCATCACTTTTTAACTGTACAATTCAACAGAATTGCAATGTAATTTCTCTTTTTCAACCCATCTTTTTCCTTTCTTTTCCTTCAGCACCAAAAAGGCTGTTTTTTTGTCCAGCCCATTAAGTTTCAAATTTCTGACTGTATCCTGGCAACAACTTCATGATCTGTTAGCTTGAAGCAGTGGTACTGTCTTCCTCCTCGGTGCATTTCCATATTGATCATCAAAATCTTACTTTTGATAGCTCATTCAGCTTATCAAAATAATCAATGTGTCCCTCAGTTCCAACAATGTCCATATACCCTTATACCAGTAGCGGCCAGTGTGCGTGACGAGCTGCGGGGCAGGCGGACGGGGGAGGGGGTAGGGGCAAGGGTGGGGGGGTATAAGGGTCGCAGGTGAAAAAAGAAATGATATAAAAAAAACTTACCTGCAGCCGTCCCCGTTGCACTCTTCTGCTGTCCCCATCATGCTCTTCTGCTCCTCTTCACTGCAGGAAGGCACAGGCAAAATGCAGATTGTGCAGGACCCAGGACATGTTATTAACAGCTTACTCATCATCAACTGATGATGATCTTCTTAAGCCGTACTCCAGTGTAGAACAACATTTCTGGCCTACCTTCATGCAAGGCCTACCTTGGCAATTAAGTTCAGTTTTTTGATAGAATAATATCTCCCCATTCTTCCACCAATGAGCTCTAACATCTGAAAATGTATTTCAAACTGAAGACATTCCTTCCTCTTCTGTACTTCACAAATAGCGCTTTCTGAATTTAGAACTGTCTAGTCACATGATATTCTGAAACATCCTCTACATTATCCACATGAAAGCAAGTTTGTCTTTCTTCAACGCAGTCGCAACAATGCTACCCTTCTCACTTTATAATATAAAAGCAACAATGGTTCAAGGAATAAGTAGAAAAAAAACAATTGTAACACATAAAGACCCAACAAATGAAGGAACATTTGAAAAACAAAAATTAATGAAGTACCCACAAACGTTTATCAGGAAATTTGTTAATAAATGAATACAAAATACACAAACACACAATAATGCACTGATGCTCACAAGGTTACACAAACATATACAATGGAGAAAATACAAACTTAAGTGTAAACAAAAAACAATGGCAGAGGAAAAAATACAAAAACAAGTTTGTCAGATGACAAAAACCAAACACAATATATGCTTCTTCTTGATGTTTTGCCAAGGAAGGCGTCAACGGCATTTTAACCTTTCTAATTATCAGGTCATCATCTGGACATAATCAAATGTAGAGAGAAACCATCAAATATTCAATTGATACTGATCCACTCTCAGACGAGAAATCAATGAGAGTCTCACAAATGAATCAATCCAACTGTAATTGGCAAAAGACGAATCCAGCATAGCGTGGCATGAAGAGGTATAAGGGAAATATATCCGAGTCACCTCCCAGCTTAAAGTCCCTTATCTTCTTTAGATGCTTAAATCACTGCCTGCTCCTTTCATCACTGTGTCCGGAATGAAGTGCGTCACATTAGCAGGTGAACATAATCATACCTCTCGCTCCATCGGTTACCACTGACAGAGATTGGATCCAAAGTATAATTTACTGGAAATTCTAACACTAAGGACATCCTGGGCAAGATCACAATACTTTTTGACTGGTGCTGTTATATATCCACAAGGAAAGCTAGTGGGGTGCTTGGTACAAACAACTTTTACCATCATATAATGAAAGCAGATTTGTGGAATTGGTATTGTGCAACAAGAATATTTGTGCATATTTGTTTTGTTGCATTGTTTTTGGTGGTGATGTGTGGGTAGTTTTTGTGCTGTTGGGTTGTTGTACTGCATTATTGCATTGTGTTGTTGTTTTGTTGTGTGGCTGTTGCATTGCATTCTGATTTCAACTGCTTTGTTGTGTTGTGTTTATTGTGCTTTTGTTGTGTTGTTATTTTGGTTTGCGTAAGAAATTAGGTTACTGGTCGAGGGGGGTGAAAACCAACTTAAGCAGCAACCACGAGCTCTGTCAGGGTGAAACACAAGCAAACCCCAAATTAACTTGTGCTCAACCATCTGATAGCTTGGCACAAAAGCAGCCAGGCTACATAAAGTATTTATGCAGAACTTCAAACAGTAATAAAGTGAAAACAAAACACAAGAAAAATCCCACAGAAATTTAGAAAAATAGAATAAAATGTAATAAATAATTTAAGAGCAAAAGGACAAAAATCCAACTGGTAGAGCTGTAGAACTGGAATTTTAAATACATATGTGAAAATACATCCAAAAAGCAAAAAATGCCAAATGTGGTTATCTGGTCATGCCAGACCAGGAGAAAATCACAAATTCAGGCTGACCGCGATGGAGCTACAGGGACCCAATTATGCCCCCTGAACAGGAGTAGCCCAGCTCAACAGGAGTAGCTCAAGTCTTGGTTGTGAAGTGTTGCAAGATACCGCGGCAAGGATGTGTCATGCAGCAGAGGGGATGCAAGGTCCGGGTAAGGAGATGCATTGTGCTTAGGGAGTTCCATCATCATTGAGGATGCCGTTGATGAGGCGTTTGTGATTCAAAGTCTTGCATCAAAGATGCGTCACACACCAGCTGGTTCTAAAGAAGCTATGGGGCTTCTGATACGGAGTCCTAGCTCGTCTTTGAGGATGTCATCAACAAGGGGCTTGCAATGCGAAGGCCTGTGTTGAGGATGAATCGTGCAACAGAAGTTCCTGGGAGGTTGTGGGCGGAGATGCGAAGTCCTGCATGGAGATGAGACATGCAGTGGCCCTGATGAGGAGTTATGTGAGGCAATGCGTCACACAGAAGTTCTGATGCTAAGTTTCTGCCAGGCGATAGTTCTGTTGAGCTGGCAGAGCTCCTACAGGCCCACTTTCAAGGGTCCAGGTCTGGGGTGGCACCACTTATGAGAGCAAAACTCACAGCTGGCAGAGTCCAGGTACTAGGTTTAAGATGGAGGAATCCCATTCTGTCCGTGAGGCTTCTGTTCGGGAGGCCAGCCAACCAGGCCTTGGAGTCACTCTGGCAATCCTGGGATCAAGATGCGAGTCCAGTTCCTCTCGGGCAGGAGAGCAGCAGGGCAGCAGAGCAGCTCAGGAGGCAGTAGAGTCGCAGTCCTTCATGCACCAAAGCAGCACAGCAGTCCTTTTTCTGCGTCATCCACAGGTCCAGATGTCTACTGAAGACTTGAGGTCTGGGGTCCAATATTTATATCTGGTGCCCACTTTGAAGTAGGAGAAGTTTCTGGAGGATTCCACCCCCCCTGAGGTGTCAGACATCACCTTCCTTCCTGCCCAGGCCCCAGCTTTTCTGGAGACACTAAAGACTAGTGGCGGACCCTCTGTGAGAGTTCTCAGGCAGAGCCTTTGTGATGTTGTGCAAGTGTGGCAAATGACAGCTCCTCCCCCTCTCCTCTCTCTCGTTAAGTCAGAGTGGCCCATCTTGTATTTTCATGTATCTGCCCTTTATCTCACTGTCTGGGAGCAATACAGGTAGCCCAACTGCCAGTTACACATAGTCATGTGACCCAGGAATTGGCAGCAGGCACCAAATAGTTGGGAAAAGAAAATGACAACTTTCTAAAATTAGAATTTTAAGAATTATCACTCAAGATATGACTTTACCATTAATGAGGCCTTCAAATTACAATTCTTTAGACACCAAACTCAACTGTCTACCTATCTCAATTGAAAGTTATCACTTATTAAATGTATTAAGGTAACCCAATGTTATCCTATGGGAGAGGTTGGCCTTCAAATATCGAATTTAATAGTTCTTCACTACCAGGACGTGTAAAACGTAAAAGTACATGTCCAACTTTTTAAATACTCTGCACCATGCCCTCTGTGCTGTAAAGGTCTTTCCTTGGTGTGACTTATATGTGTTAAAGAGGAACCTTTAGGCCTGGCAAAAGGTATATTTTGCCAGGTCGAAATAGCAGTTTAAAGCTGCACACATAGGCTGCAGTGACAGGCCTGAGGCATGTTTTCATGGGCTACTTAAGGTTGTGGCACAATGAGTGCTGCAAGCCATTATAGCATTTAATTTACAGGCCCTGGGTACATGTAGTACCACTTTACAAGAGACTTACAAGTAAATTAAATGTGCCAACTGGGTATAAATCAACGTTACCAAGTTTAAAGGAGAGAGTTCAAGCACTCTAGCACTGGTTAGCAGTGGTAAAGTGTGTAGAGTCCTAAAAGCCAACAAAAACTTGTGAAGGTGAAGGTAAAAATTTTGGAGATGACCCTGCAGAAAGGGTCAAGTCTAACAGTTTACATTATATTATTTTGTTGTGCTCTGTGGTGCCCTGTAATGACTTTAGACATGTGAACACATACTGCAACTTCAAACAAAAAGCAGCCCTTTCCTTTACATTTCGGTCTAGGATGGCAAAACACCACTGCTCCAGCTCATCCACTCTTTAGGAGACTAGTCAGCTCAAAAGGGTAACAGAAACCTGTGTTAGATTATCACTTCCAGTGCTCAATGTATTTTATGGCCCCCTATTTCTACAAGCAAGGATTAAGCAAGTTAGCACATAGCTCAGTTGATTTCTTCATTAGGTTGTTTCTCTGTTTTTCAAGAAACTGTCAAAGTATCTTTGTGGAACTTCTATGATTGCCCCTACAAAGGACTAACTATCTCAAATAATGAAGAGAACTGCATATCAGAATTCTGTATGATTTAAGGTGTATTCATTTTGTTTCAATGTCTTGCCAGATTTCCAACATATCAACAGTTAGTATGCAGACAACCAAATTACATATATTGAATTTCAAAAAATAATATTTACATATTTTGTCGGGCATTTTTGAAATCCCAACTGAAAAAAGCAGATTGTCAAAAAGCTCATTTTGGTTCTGACCACAAAAAAATTAAAAAGGATCAACATAGAATATATTCTTGTGATGAACAGGCTCTCATTGAGTGAATAATGCTGACTCACATTGGTCCCAAAACTTTAATACTTAAGGACAACAATGGCAAATCGCTAGTTATCAAAAGAAAATCATAGCTGAACATATCATACCCTCTGTCACACACTTGGGGGATCGTTTAGGGTTTAGTAGATCTGGAGTACGGCTATAAATGAACGTGTCTCCTGGTCCAACCAATCCACATTTCTCCTGGCTTACAGGGGAAGATTCTGCTACATTTCTGATGGCAGAGTCTCATTTGGCTCTACCGTTTCTAATATATGACCTGGCTGCCCACTTGCCACAGTGCCATCTGGGTTATATTGTCAGAAGGCCTGCTCCTTTTTAGGGCGGGAATTCCAATGCATATTAGTCCTGCACAGGAAAGCCTGGAATGTGAGTCCCAAGCAGGAAATATAATAAATGGCTCCCATACAAAATGGAAAAACTCTCTGCATGAAGGCAATTGATATTTTGTGTTGCAGAAATAAAATCCCACTTTGGCGGTTTGTACTTGAAATTAAAAAAAAGTGATGACTTGTCACCAAGACATGGTTGCCAGTTCTACTGTTTTGGTGAAAGTGGTCCAGCAATTATGGCAGGTTCGCTCTCGACAAAATGATTGCCACTGCCATGGCAGGGCTCTCTAATTGGGTTGGCTGATCTTCTGTTGGGTGGGCAAAGGCAAGGCCCTATGCCACCCAGCGGCGGACTGGGAAAAGCAACCAGCCCTGGCAGATTGCTGCTCAGCTGGCCCTGGGAGCGGGGGGGGGGGTGTGCTAGCAAGAAGGACCGCTCCTGCTTTTGTTACAGGAGGCCGATATTGCAGCACTGCTGCAAAACCGACCCCCATGGGCACAAAACCAACCCCCACGGGCACAAAACCGGCCGCCACCCCTCCGGCCCACCGGGGAAATGCCAGTCCGGACCTGCCTATGCCACATCAGTGGGCTAGCAGGCTTCATGTACTGGTATTAATGACCGTGTTCATAGACTTTGGACTGAGAACTATTAGAGGAGACTATGAATTCATCTCATGATAATTACTTTATAATGTGCTCACTAATCTAACTGTGATCAGTGGAGAACAATATAATGCACTGTGGAACCTACAATAAACATTTTAAATGAAAGGCTAAAAAACCTTTGTATCTTTAAATTTATAGAAATCTCTTTTTGAAGGCTGGATCTAGATATGAAATATGATAGAAAACTTGCTGATTTACAAAACTTTGCTATGGCTAGGTGTAACTTACTCTCAAAGTACTCCTGCATTCCTCTTTAGTTCCAAGATTAAGACTGCAGTAATCTTGGCTTACTTCTGTCTTACTCCTGGAATTCCAGACTAAACTAGGAGCACTATAGGAGTAAGTGAAAGCAAACCTCATTGTGAAGTGGGCCAACTTTGCTTGTGTCCTTTGCTAATTTTTCTGCTGTCTGTTGAGTACAGACAGTGCCATTTTGAGTTAGCAGACATTCAATATATTATTTGAGAACTGGCATGAATTCGGTTTAGAAACGAGGGATCCCATATGGATCATTTATTAAATGAAGTTGTAGGAAACATCCATATATCGAGGCATTGTTAACGGACAAAGACGCTATCAACAAAAACAAACCACTTCCATGTGGAATTAGATCTAATAATAAAGTACACAAAGTTATTAAAATATGAATATACAGGTTATGAAATATATATTTATCCTGATTCTGGACGGAGACAAGAGCTTGTGATAGCTTACTCAGAAATGGAAAGTATGCTTAAACACTGCTGTATTATGTGGCTAAAGAGTACTTGCAATACAACAGGACATCCACCATATTTGTAATACAATATCCTATCTGGCAAACTCTAAATAGGCCCTACATCAGGATTAAGCCAGTAGAAGCCCTGGCATGCTCTTGGAATTCAGTAAAAAAAAAAACAGGAGTAAGAGAGAAATCTTTGTGAATTGGTCCCATATTATTGAGTTTCCTGTTGTTAATGTGGAAAGTATGACCAACTTTCTGATTTGAAGTCTATATTTTGGGTGAGGACACATCAGGGTGATGATTTAGGGCACTTGTTGGCAGTGTTTCAGTAATGGGGTAAATGACTGAATTCACGCAATGATTTTCCTCAGCAATGCAAACACACATAAACAAAACATGTATTTTATATAGGAGACGATTCACAACTCAAATCTATGCATACAAAAGATGTGCTGTGGAGGAACAATTTACATTGTTTACCTGAAAAAGTGTATTTATCTTGCTGTGTCCCACAGTCACATATTAATGAGGAAAATGGATTGAAGGAATGCACCAATGATGCAAAAGGCACCTGTATCTGCTTCCTGCTCTTGAAGGGCATTACAGAAGTACCTGCAGATTCTCTTGAACCCCCTTCTTTTCAAACCATTATATATATGTTTTGCACGTGCAATGGCCAGTGAGCATTGCATCATTTAAAAGTAGTCTTGTCCACACACAACAAATGAGGAAAAACCTTAGTCTTTGTATCAGTGTGGTGATATCAACATGTGCCCCAAGCCAATCAGGCAATCAAAATGCACATAAATTGTGTTTGACCTAGGAAGTCAAGCACAGTTACTGTCCACTCAGAGGGTGCTTTTAGGAATGGCTTCAAGGTCGTGGGAATAGCACCAGTCTGCTAAAAGCTGCCAGTCTCCAAATGGCCGTAGCGGGCACCAGGCGTTTCCCTGGTGGGCCCCCAGGGTGGGGGCCAGTTTTGGACACTTGGGGGGCCAGTTTTATCGGCCCCCTGTAAGAAAAGCAGCTGCAGTGTTTTCCAGGCGCACCCCCCACCTCCTGCCCCCTGCGGCCGGTTCAACTCAATTGCCAGGGCCGGTTTGCTTTCCCAGTACGGCCCTGCTACCGACAGTGGGACACAGGGCTCTGTGCTAAATCTTTCACTGCTACTCTCTCTGCAGTGGAAGCACAAACCCTCAGAGTTAATCGCTACGCTGAAAGAGCACTTGCCATCAGATGCATGGTTCAACACCTGTCACACACACCACTCCCCAGTACAAATATGGCTTGGTGCAGGGTGTATGCACTGAAATAACCAACAATAATAGGAGACAGAAATGTCCACTCTCAGAATTACATACCTCTGTAGTCCATTGAACATGACTTACATAAATATTGGAGCACTGTATCTTATATCTAACTGTAGGTTTACAGTAGAGGTGTATTACAATGCATTGACAGAACAAGGTTCAGTATGACCCATATATGCCAATGCCACTCACATGGATTCTGGTGTTGGAATCTGCTGACAAAAGCAGGTGCCTTTTACCACACCCCTTGTGGCATATCAAGATCAAAGAATATCAGGACAGAATGATACTCTTATAACGGTGATTATAAATTGGTTGTCACCCACCCAATGTGAATCTGCAGCTGAACATCTGCCAGGGGCATTTCAACCCCTGCAAATGTGCAGCCATATTTTCCTATATACCGTCGAAATTGACTTCTTTTTCATTTCCTTTGTCTAGTGAAATAACATAATTTTTATATTCTTGTGTCTGATTTTTTTTCCATTTCTTGACAGGTGCTCACTTCTCCTAGTCTTGCGAGCTATTTCTCAATCCTCTTCTATCATTTTTGAAACAATGTTGCCAGCACACTACAATACAAATTCTGACCAAGTGTAGGAGAAGAGTAACAATGCGGCGACGGACAGAACACCAAAAAATTCACAATTTCCAAATCAAAACTGATGCATGTACATATTAGATTCTATTTATTTTTTTAAACATGAGTTCTTATGCTTACTTACCTTTTTTCAAGTTGTAGCTGTGTATTTCATTGACTGCAAGTCCCTATGCTTTTCTACAAGGCTTAATGACTTGTAGCACTACATTGATGAATAGGTGGACTATAGGATCATTTTTCATGGGCTGCTCAAGCAGACTGGGTATGTTCTTACATAGGCAGCATTGGGACATTGATATATCATCAGATTCAATACAGAAATTTGCTTCTCTCTTTCTATCCTTCTCTTTAAGTACTAAAGTCTCACTCAGATCACTTCTTTTAAGAAAAATCCTCTTTGGGAATGTTCTTCCACTTATATGCCCAATGTATGATTTTGGAGAGGCAAATCTCTTTGTGCCTTATTTTGACTTTGTCAAATGGTCCTTCGGTCCGGCAGGGGAGCAGAGGGTCATCTGCTGAAGTTAGTGATCTCTGCCTGCCTGGTCGGGATGTCTATGAAACGTTCAATGGTGTGAAAGGAGCCATGGCGGCAACTCCCTTCACAGTAATGAAGGTTTGCTGAATGGGCACCATGTTTAAACTGCCCATTTAGCAATCTTTTTCTATCAGAGACAGCAAACACTCAAAGATTGAATTTGTTTCTTTGAACAAAAAGTAAATTGCCCCAATGCATAGGGAACTTTTTAGCTATGCATGTGGACCATTTAATATTTTCCTCGCATGGCAGACACTGGCAGGGAAAATGAGAGACGGTAGTCCCGCCATCAATAGATCAGATCAGGGCCGGACTGGAAACCAAAAGAAGCCGTGGCAATTTTGTCAGACAAGCCCGGGAGGGTTGCAGGCGTGAAGCACTGCTGCTTTTGTTACTAGGGGCCGATGTTGCAGCGCTGCAGCAAAACCGGCCCCCAGAAACAAAACCGGCCCCCACCACTACAAAACCGGCCCCCACCCTTCCAGGCTCCTGGGAAAACGCCCAATGCCCGCTACGGCCAGTCCGGCACTGGAGCAGATGACGGTCTGTGTGACCCAGCGTCCTGTGACTGATGGATCGCTGAGTCACTGATACTGTTGGGAGAGTTAGTGGTTGCTTCATTGATGCTAATCCAGTGGCTACACCAACTCTAAATAGTGGGAGTGAAGGAAGAATGCCAGATAACCATGTTTGACCATTCAGCCAAACCATGCATGAATATTCATCCATTATTTTAGCAGTCTATCAGCTTGAAGGTGTTTATGTTCTTTATAGTTCTTGTTTACAGGTTGGGAAATGTATAAAGCATGTCTGTCCATATTTGTGAAAAAAAAGTATGAATCTCAGTCAGTTTATAAAAACTGCCTGTATTCAGAAATCTAACTTTGCTTAGTGATGTATTTAAAGAATCTGAAACAAGTACAAGTGAACAAAAACAAAAACATAATGCAGTGAAGATCAATTAAAAGACAAACTCATTTTGAATGTCAGTTCTTAAGAAGCATTGTTGCTCAGCTGCTCTTACTAAACTGCTAAGCTAATACGTAATTTATGTCCCATTACTGTACTGAGCAATTTATTTTCCAAAGAATAACATCAAACTATACTTCAACTACATAATGGCTATGTCTAATAACATAATAACCCATTCATGCACTCCATTTTCTACATTTAAACTTTAATTAGAAACTATTGAAACATAACTTTGTCATTTTAAACTAATGCACACTAGTGAGCGGAAGTCGGTGGTAAAGATTAATCGGATATAATGTCTTCTACGATGCTTGCCTCATTCTAATGAGATTGGAAGATTATCTGCTCTGCAGAAAAGTCTCATCATGAATTATTCACTATGTGCGTCCATTACATTCCGTTCAATGTGTTTCTACCATAGGGTCTGATGTAGGTCTCAGCGGATGGGTTACTCCATCACAATGGTGACCGATATCCGGTCCGCCAAAATATAAATCCCAATATATCCTATTGGATTTATATTTCAGTGGACAGGATATCGGTCACCGTTGTGACGGAGTAACCCTCTCCGCCAAGATCTAAATCAGGCCGTTAGTCCTTTTCTATTCTACTACTTTTCAAGCAGTGCATTAACCAAAAAGTAAAAATAATTCTGCAAAACAATGCATGAATTTACACCAGCAGGTGAAGTTTTGGCAAGTTTAGAAAACTCTCTAACCTTGGTAAACTGTGCAAAATTACACGTGCAAAAGTTAAAGTTCATTCATCAGTAAAATTTCCCCTGTAGCAAAACCAGGTGGGAAACTGAGATATTTAATGCTATACGGTGTATTGTTAGAAGGGGGTGCACTAGGGTTATGATAAACATACACAAGGCAGCAGTGTATAATTTTTCACCTTTCATTTTAGCATTCATGTGTTCCTGGACCACTGCAAAGAACCTAGGGACTGATGTACAAAACACTGGTTGCAAAATAATGATTGCAATTTGTGACTAGAATTTTTGCGATCAGTGTGAATTTTGCAACCTATCTATGTAATAATAATGGATCGGTTCACAAAATTCCTATTTGGAATCTGAGCTACCCCTTAATATTAATGAGGTAGGTTGCACATTGCTGATTACTCCGATTTGATGCCATCACATAGTTGGTGGCATGCTGGGAGTCTCTGATCACATTTAAATAAAATAAACTTTATTCTTTTAAGATACAGCTAGTTATCATTAAAGGAAAGGGGTCTGTATTTACAAAAGAAAGTTCCCTTTTATTTTTATAAAAGTCTGTGTGAGTATTGCCAGTAATCCCCTGCAGCACTGCCTCCTCCCCAACAAACCTTTTTCTTAATTCACAAAAGGGAAGGGGTACCATGGGGACCCTTTTCTTTTTATAAATGGCTTATGCACCAAAACTTGGGAGTTGGTAAATTGTTCATGTTTTGCACCTAGATTTTTGCCACAAAACATTGACACCTCTTCTAAAGAATTGCTTTATGGAAGGGACACCTACAACAAACACTTCCAAAGAGCAATTCCTTGTGGAGTTACAAACCCATTTTAGGAGTCAGAAATAATTTACTGCCTCCTAAAATAGGCTATATACATAATACAAAAATGTTTTTATGGTCCTAAATAGATCGAATTGCTGTTTGCAACCTCAAAAACATTTTGTACATCACGCCCCTTATTCAAAATGATGACTGTTGGAGTTGGCAGTGGCTTGCACCCTGTCCAAGTAGGGACCCTTCCTTCTAGTCAGGGTAAGGGGATTAGACAGCTAAGATAACCCCTGCTCACCCCCTTAATAGCTTGGCACGAGCAGTCAGGCTTATCTCAGAGGCAATGTGTAAAGCATTTGTATAAAACACACACAGTAAAAACACTAAAGAATGGACACCACACCAGTTTAGCAAAAAAGCCAATAGTTATCTAAACAAAACAAGACCAAACTTACAAACATCCAACATACACAAGCAAGGATATGAATTTTAAAAGAACATCTCAAAAATACAGTTCCTTAAAGTTGATAGTGCCAACCAGGGCTATCGCTGCATCATGCCCAACAAATCCAACAGTTCAGTCCGACCTTGATGGAGTTGAGGGCCGGATATGGCATAGGGGAAGACCTACAAACAGTATGTTAGAGTTGAAGAGGCCTCGAGGATCATGCGGTGAAGTGTAGCGGTGAGAAGTAGCTGGAGTTGCTGCATGGCGGTGCAGAAGTTGGTGAGTCCCTGGAGTCACATACGTTGCAGATCAAACTCCATGAGGTCGAAGTAAGGAGCGCTGACGTAGGCAGTGCCAGGGCTGCGGTATTGTGGGCGGTGTGTTGTGCACTTCACGATGTGGTGTCTGTGGCTGCGGTGCAGGCAGCGGCATGGCATGGATGCGACGCTGTCGTCTGTCGACCCAGGGCAGCGGTGTCGCCAAAGTCAGTGTCTGGTGCCCCTCATAAGGCTGTGACCATGGCTTCGGTGCAGGCAGCTGTGTCGGGTGACGATGTGGGAGTTGATGAAGCTGTCGTTGGCAGACCAGGGGCTGCGGTGTCATCGAAGGCACTGACCACAGCTATGGTACAGGCAGTGGCGTCGGTGACAGTGTGAAGCATCATCGGTGAGACCAGGGCTGCGGTGTTGTCGAAGTCAGTGTCCACGGCCATGGTACAGGCAGCGGCTTCAATGTCACTGAGAAGCGGCATCATCAGTGAGACCAGGGCTGCGGTGTCGTCGAGGCCAGTGCTGTGCTCACCCGGCGTGCAGTGACCACGGCGTCAATGCAGGCAGCAGCATTGGTGACGGTGTTGGGAATCCTTTTCTTGAAGTTACAGCCTAGCAAACACCTCCAGTGGCTCAGAACTGGGATTGGCAACACTTGGTTCAGGTCTCCCAGCAATGGAGTCCAGGTGTTGTTGTAGATGAAGTCTATGATGGCCCTGAGACTTCCAACAGGAGGGAATCACACACAAGCCCTTGGAGAATCTAGGAAAGCAGGATCAAAACAGCAAAGTCCAGTTCCATCACTGCCCACAGACACAAGCAGCAACTGCAGTCCAACCCAGCAAAGCAACACACAGCAAAGGGACAGTACTCCTCCTGAGAGCTCTTCAGCTCTTCTTCTTGGCAGAGTTCTCAATCCAGAAGTGTTCTAAAAGTCTGGGGTTTTAGGTCCAATACTTATACCCCTTTTGGCCATTGAAGTAGGCATTCTTCAAAGGTCTTTGTAGTGCACAAGTTGTTGTCCTGCCTGGTCTTAGCTCCAGACACACTCCAGGGGGGTGGAGACAACATTGTGAGAGGCCGGACACAGCCCTATTCAGGTATATGTGACAACTCCTTCCACCACTCTAGTTTAGGAAGGCCCATCAGCCTGGTGAGGGGCAATCAGGATATGCAGGGCACACCTCAACTCCCTTTGTGTGACTGTCTAGTGTGAATGCCCAAACAGACCCCTGTCTGTCTAAGCCAGACATTGATTCCACAGACAGGAGGAGCCACAGGATGGGGAGACAAGAAAATATCCACTTTCTAAAAGTATCATTTTCAAAAACACAATTTAAAAGCCAGCTTTACTAAAAAATGTGTTTTATATTGTGAGCTCAGAGAGCCCAAACTCCAAATCTCTAACTGTTCCCAATTGAAAGTTACACTTACCTTATTACAGTTAATAAGTGATGACTTAAGACCAGGAAAATCCTGGTCTTAACTTGTGAAACGAGGAGAAATGCATTATTTCTCCTCGTTTTGCTTTCCATGTGTGCTGCCTTGTGCAGCACACATGGAAAAAGCAAAATGCCATGGTTTGTTTATGTACAGGAAGGTGTCCCTTCCTGTACATAAACAAACCTTTTAAAAATGCCATTTTGTAACTTTCATGCGTGCTGCATGAAGCAACACACATGAAAGTTACAAAATGGCATTTTAGGATTGTTTATGTGCAGGAAGGGACACCTTCCTACACATAACCAATCCTCCCCTGCACACAGACCCCCTTCCACTCTGTTGCAAGGGTGCCTGCGTTGGCGCTAAGTTGTTAAACTTAGTGCCATTGCAGGGCGAAACGCAAGGCTGCACCACATTCTTGTAAATATGGTGCACCCTTGCGTTCTGAAAGTGGCGAGCGTGTCGTTAAGCCCAGGAGGATAACGACACGCTCCGCCACTTCATTGTACATATCCCTCTATGTTTCTAAATTGGCGTGAAATTTGTCTAGTGTTTTTTTTTCACTTTATTGCTGTTTGTGTGCTGTATAAATACTTTACACACTGGCAAAGGTTAATTTAGGGCCAGATGTACGACTCTTTCATTTAGCGCCTCGCAATTTGCGACTCATTGCGAGTCACAAATTGCGAGGCGCTAAATGAAATGTACAACAGTGTTATTACACTATTTTGCGATTCCCAATGGGGTCGCAAATTGCGAGGCTCATTAATATTAATGAGCCTCTCGCAATTTGCGAGCCCATTGGGAATGCCAGCCCTCCCAGGGATGGTGCGATACCAAAGGGGATGATGGACGGAGCGCTAGAGCAAATCAAACACTCACCCCCCAGTCAACTGATCTGGGTTTAATCCATCATCATTCTTTAGCTCACTCCACCACCCCAGTTGAGACATGGCCATATGCAAATCAGTCTGACCCTGTGCCTCATGGGAACAGTCCAGCGCGAACTGCCAAGCCATGTCTTCCCTGGACCGGAAACAAGCATCCTGGGACCGGTTTCGGGTTCAAAACCCTCATCAGCCAGGCTATCTTGAATCCAGTGGCAAAGTGAGCAAGGGACCCACGTCTGGGCATACCCTGCCAACTTAGGGCGAACAAAGCGATACCAAAGGGGATGATGGACGGAGCGCTAGAGCAAATCAAACACTCACCCCCAGTCAACTGATCTGGGTTTAATCCATCATCATTCTTTAGCTCACTCCACCACCCCAGTTCAGACATGGCCATATGCAAATCAGTCTGACCCTGTGCCTCATGGGAACAGTCCAGCGCGAACTGCCAAGCCATGTCTTCCCTGGACCGGAAACAAGCATCCTGGGACCGGTTTTGGGTTCAAAACCCTCATCAGCCAGGCTATCTTGAATCCAGTGGCAAAGTGAGCAAGGGACCCAGGTCTGGGCATACCCTGCCAACTTAGGGCGAACAAAGCAATACCAAAGGGGATGATGGACGGAGCGCTAGAGCAAATCAAACACTCACCCCCAGTCAACTGATCTGGGTTTAATCCATCATCATTCTTTAGCTCACTCCACCACCCCAGTTGAGACATGGCCATATGCAAATCAGTCTGACCCTGTGCCTCATGGGAACAGTCCAGCGCGAACTGCCAAGCCATGTCTTCCCTGGACCGGAAACAAGCATCCTGGGACCGGTTTCTGGTTCAAAACCCTCATCAGCCAGGCTATCTTGAATCCAGTGGCAAAGTAAGCAAGGGACCCACGTCTGGGCATACCCTGCCAACTTAGGGCGAACAAAGCGATACCAAAGGGGATGATGGACGGAGCGCTAGAGCAAATCAAACACTCACCCCCAGTCAACTGATCTGGGTTTAATCCATCATCATTCTTTAGCTCACTCCACCACCCCAGTTCAGACATGGCCATATGCAAATCAGTCTGACCCTGTGCCTCATGGGAACAGTCCAGCGCGAACTGCCAAGCCATGTCTTCCCTGGACCGGAAACAAGCATCCTGGGACCGGTTTCGGGTTCAAAACCCTCATCAGCCAGGCTATCTTGAATCCAGTGGCAAAGTGAGCAAGGGACCCACGTCTGGGCATACCCTGCCAACTTAGGGCGAACAAAGCGATACCAAAGGGGATGATGGACGGAGCGCTAGAGCAAATCAAACACTCACCCCCAGTCAACTGATCTGGGTTTAATCCATCATCATTCTTTAGCTCACTCCACCACCCCAGTTCAGACATGGCCATATGCAAATCAGTCTGACCCTGTGCCTCATGGGAACAGTCCAGCGCGAACTGCCAAGCCATGTCTTCCCTGGACCGGAAACAAGCATCCTGGGACCGGTTTCGGGTTCAAAACCCTCATCAGCCAGGCTATCTTGAATCCAGTGGCAAAGTGAGCAAGGGACCCAGGTCTGGGCATACCCTGCCAACTTAGGGCGAACAAAGCGATACCAAAGGGGATGATGGACGGAGCGCTAGAGCAAATCAAACACTCACCCCCAGTCAACTGATCTGGGTTTAATCCATCATCATTCTTTAGCTCACTCCACCACCCCAGTTCAGACATGGCCATATGCAAATCAGTCTGACCCTGTGCCTCATGGGAACAGTCCAGCGCGAACTGCCAAGCCATGTCTTCCCTGGACCGGAAACAAGCATCCTGGGACCGGTTTCGGGTTCAAAACCCTCATCAGCCAGGCTATCTTGAATCCAGTGGCAAAGTGAGCAAGGGACCCACGTCTGGGCATACCCTGCCAACTTAGGGCGAACAAAGCGATACCAAAGGGGATGATGGACGGAGCGCTAGAGCAAATCAAACACTCACCCCAGTCAAGTGATCTGGGTTTAATCCATCATCATTCTTTAGCTCACTCCACCACCCCAGTTCAGACATGGCCATATGCAAATCAGTCTGACCCTGTGCCTCATGGGAACAGTCCAGCGCGAACTGCCAAGCCATGTCTTCCTGGACCGGAAACAAGCATCCTGGGACCGGTTTCGGGTTCAAAACCCTCATCAGCCAGGCTATCTTGAATCCAGTGGCAAAGTGAGCAAGGGACCCACGTCTGGGCATACCCTGCCAACTTAGGGCGAACAAAGCGATACCAAAGGGGATGATGGACGGAGCGCTAGAGCAAATCAAACACTCACCCCCAGTCAACTGATCTGGGTTTAATCCATCATCATTCTTTAGCTCACTCCACCACCCCAGTTCAGACATGGCCATATGCAAATCAGTCTGACCCTGTGCCTCATGGGAACAGTCCAGCGCGAACTGCCAAGCCATGTCTTCCCTGGACCGGAAACAAGCATCCTGGGACCGGTTTCGGGTTCAAAACCCTCATCAGCCAGGCTATCTTGAATCCAGTGGCAAAGTGAGCAAGGTACCCACGTCTGGGCATACCCTGCCAACTTAGGGGCGAACAAAGCGATACCAAAGGGGATGATGGACGGAGCGCTAGAGCAAATCAAACACTCACCCCCAGTCAACTGATCTGGGTTTAATCCATCATCATTCTTTAGCTCACTCCACCACCCCAGTTGAGACATGGCCATATGCAAATCAGTCTGACCCTGTGCCTCATGGGAACAGTCCAGCGCGAACTGCCAAGCCATGTCTTCCCTGGACCGGAAACAAGCATCCTGGGACCAGTTTCGGGTTCAAAACCCTCATCAGCCAGGCTATCTTGAATCCAGTGGCAAAGTGAGCAAGGGACCCACGTCTGGGCATACCCTGCCAACTTAGGGCGAACAAAGCGATACCAAAGGGGATGATGGACGGAGCGCTAGAGCAAATCAAACACTCACCCCCAGTCAACTGATCTGGGTTTAATCCATCATCATTCTTTAGCTCACTCCACCACCCCAGTTCAGACATGGCCATATGCAAATCAGTCTGACCCTGTGCCTCATGGGAACAGTCCAGCGCGAACTGCCAAGCCAGGTCTTCCCTGGACCGGAAACAAGCATCCTGGGACCGGTTTCGGGTTCAAAACCCTCATCAGCCAGGCTATCTTGAATCCAGTGGCAAAGTGAGCAAGGGACCCACGTCTGGGCATACCCTGCCAACTTAGGGCGAACAAAGCGATACCAAAGGGGATGATGGACGGAGCGCTAGAGCAAATCAAACACTCACCCCAGTCAAGTGATCTGGGTTTAATCCATCATCATTCTTTAGCTCACTCCACCACCCCAGTTCAGACATGGCCATATGCAAATCAGTCTGACCCTGTGCCTCATGGGAACAGTCCAGCGCGAACTGCCAAGCCATGTCTTCCCTGGACCGGAAACAAGCATCCTGGGACCGGTTTCGGGTTCAAAACCCTCATCAGCCAGGCTATCTTGAATCCAGTGGCAAAGTGAGCAAGGGACCCACGTCTGGGCATACCCTGCCAACTTAGGGCGAACAAAGCGATACCAAAGGGGATGATGGACGGAGCGCTAGAGCAAATCAAACACTCACCCCCAGTCAACTGATCTGGGTTTAATCCATCATCATTCTTTAGCTCACTCCACCACCCCAGTTCAGACATGGCCATATGCAAATCAGTCTGACCCTGTGCCTCATGGGAACAGTCCAGCGCGAACTGCCAAGCCATGTCTTCCCTGGACCGGAAACAAGCATCCTGGGACCGGTTTTGGGTTCAAAACCCTCATCAGCCAGGCTATCTTGAATCCAGTGGCAAAGTGAGCAAGGTACCCACGTCTGGGCATACCCTGCCAACTTAGGGCGAACAAAGCGATACCAAAGGGGATGATGGACGGAGCGCTAGAGCAAATCAAACACTCACCCCCACTCAACTGATCTGGGTTTAATCCATCATCATTCTTTAGCTCACTCCACCACCCCAGTTCAGACATGGCCATATGCAAATCAGTCTGACCCTGTGCCTCATGGGAACAGTCCAGCGCGAACTGCCAAGCCATGTCTTCCCTGGACCGGAAACAAGCATCCTGGGACCAGTTTCGGGTTCAAAACCCTCATCAGCCAGGCTATCTTGAATCCAGTGGCAAAGTGAGCAAGGGACCCACGTCTGGGCATACCCTGCCAACTTAGGGGCGAACAAAGCGATACCAAAGGGGATGATGGACGGAGCGCTAGAGCAAATCAAACACTCACCCCCAGTCAACTGATCTGGGTTTAATCCATCATCATTCTTTAGCTCACTCCACCACCCCAGTTCAGACATGGCCATATGCAAATCAGTCTGACCCTGTGCCTCATGGGAACAGTCCAGCGCGAACTGCCAAGCCAGGTCTTCCCTGGACCGGAAACAAGCATCCTGGGACCGGTTTCGGGTTCAAAACCCTCATCAGCCAGGCTATCTTGAATCCAGTGGCAAAGTGAGCAAGGGACCCACGTCTGGGCATACCCTGCCAACTTAGGGCGAACAAAGCGATACCAAAGGGGATGATGGACGGAGCGCTAGAGCAAATCAAACACTCACCCCCAGTCAACTGATCTGGGTTTAATCCATCATCATTCTTTAGCTCACTCCACCACCCCAGTTCAGACATGGCCATATGCAAATCAGTCTGACCCTGTGCCTCATGGGAACAGTCCAGCGCGAACTGCCAAGCCATGTCTTCCCTGGACCGGAAACAAGCATCCTGGGACCGGTTTCGGGTTCAAAACCCTCATCAGCCAGGCTATCTTGAATCCAGTGGCAAAGTGAGCAAGGGACCCACGTCTGGGCATACCCTGCCAACTTAGGGCGAACAAAGCGATACCAAAGGGGATGATGGACGGAGCGCTAGAGCAAATCAAACACTCACCCCCAGTCAACTGATCTGGGTTTAATCCATCATCATTCTTTAGCTCACTCCACCACCCCAGTTCAGACATGGCCATATGCAAATCAGTCTGACCCTGTGCCTCATGGGAACAGTCCAGCGCGAACTGCCAAGCCATGTCTTCCCTGGACCGGAAACAAGCATCCTGGGACCGGTTTCGGGTTCAAAACCCTCATCAGCCAGGCTATCTTGAATCCAGTGGCAAAGTGAGCAAGGGACCCACGTCTGGGCATACCCCGAAACCGGTCCTAGGATGCTTGTTTCCAGTCCAGGGAGGACCTGGCTTGGCAGTTCGGGCTGGACTGTTCCCATGAGGCACAGGGTCAAGACTGATTTGCATATGGCCATGTCTGAACTATGGCTGGGTTCAAACTGGAATGGCATGGTGAGCAAAAACGATGGATTTAGGCCCAGATCTCTGTACTGGGGTGAATGTATGACATTGTTCTGCATTCTGTCCATCAACTGTTGTTTTTGCATTTGTCACCCCGAGTGGGACGGGTATGCCCAGACGTGGGTCCCGTGCTCTCCATGCCACTGGAATCAAGCTATCCTGGCTGAAGAGGGTGAAACCCGAAACCGGTCCTAGGATGCTTGTTTCCAGTCCAGGGAGGACCTGGCTTGGCAGTTCGGGCTGTACTGTTCCCATGAGGCACAGGGTCAAGACTGATTTGCATATGGCTGGGTTCAAACTGGAATGGCATGGTGAGCAAAAACGATGGATTTAGGCCCAGATCTCTGTACTGGGGTGAATGTATGACATTGTTCTGCATTCTGTCCATCGACTGTTGTTTTTGCATTTGTCACCCCGAGTGGGGCGGGTATGCCCAGACGTGGGTCCCGTGCTCTCCATGCCACTGGAATCAAGCTATCCTGGCTGAAGAGGGTGAAACCCGAAACCGGTCCTAGGATGCTTGTTTCCAGTCCAGGGAGGACCTGGCTTGGCAGTTCGGGCTGGACTGTTCCCATGAGGCACAGGGTCAAGACTGATTTGCATATGGCTGGGTTCAAACTGGAATGGCATGGTGAGCAAAAACGATGGATTTAGGCCCAGATCTCTGTACTGGGGTGAATGTATGACATTGTTCTGCATTCTGTCCATCAACTGTTGTTTTTGCATTTGTCTCCCAGGGATGGTGGCCTGCTGGTCTCAGCAGACCACCATGTCTGGGACTGCTTTTTAATGAAGCAGCTTTTTTTTTTAAAATGCAGTCCGTTTTCCTTAAAGGAAAACGGGATGCATTTAAAAAAAAAAAAATGAAACATTTTCGTTTCATTTTTTAAGGGCAGGCCTGGCCTTAAAAAATATTTTTAGAGACAGTCACAAAGTGGAAGGGGTCCCCTGGGGACCCCTTCCAAATTGCGACTGCATTACCACCCTCTTGAAGAGGGTGGTAATTTGTAAGTGTTTTGCGACCGCAATTGCGGTCACAAAACATTCACACATAGCATTGCGGACGCAATTAGGAAGGGAACGCCCCTTCTAATTGCGACTCGCAATTCCTAAATAGCGAGTCGCAAATAAATTGTGACTCGCTATTTATGAATTGTACATGGCCAACAGTGATTTTGCATGCGCAAACAGGTTTGCAAACCCATTTGCGCATGCAAAATCACGTCGTACATCTGGCCCCTAGTGACTTATTGTGGTTCACCCTGACAAGGATTGTGGCTCCTGCTTGAGAAGCGCTTACACCCACCTCAACCAGCGACCTAATTTCTCACATCATTCATTCCCAGTCTTCTTCTTTCCCTCTCAGGTTACCTTTATTCTCTCTTCTAGCAAAGCATTTTATAGTTCACATTTTATGCGTAGGAGGGGCAGCATCTTGCAAAGTGCTGTGTGTTTGTAATTTCATGCTGTACGCAAAGATTTTGTTGGGTATAAGACAGCAGAGGAAACCCACTGACAAGCAATGACTGGTTCTGCAGCCTAATAGCAGCTTTCATTAATTTTTTTGTGCTCACAATTTATTAGGGGTACAATTACCCACAGAAAATGACATTTTGTACTGTGAAATGTTTCTAGAAAGTTGATCATCTTCATGTGGAAGAAGAAATTCCCGCATTGAAATATTTAAATAACTGACCATATTCACACCATGGTCAGAGCATTTGCCACAAAAGTATTGGTCTGTGGACACCTACATAATGGATTCTTTGCAATACATTGTCCTCGAAAGATTCAATGACGGAGTCATCTCTGTTAGAATTGAGCCCTGTGACTTCAGTTAATACCAAGGTAGCACCCAGCCTTATTGCCAAGTTACCAGCCCCGCCCTAGTTTCTCAAAAACTCATATTCATTCCTAAATGATCACTTCTTCAGTGGAGACTATTTGGGAATGTTGCATTCAGAATCCTAGTTAAATTATTTTTCAGAATCTAACACTGTTAAGATGTTAATTAGTTTCCTTCGATTTTGGACAGTTAGTCCTCCCTTTATTTTTAACCTGTCTCATAGCTTGGCCAAGTATAATTTTTCTTCAGATCACATCTAATCCCTCTAACTATATTTATGAACGTTCTGTTACACATGTGACTGGCCATCAAAGTTTATTCCATCATCTATTAACAAAGTAATAAGACCCTATATTAGGTGTTGTTTTACATCTCATTCTCAGTTGCTGGTAGCAGAATTTGCTATTGAATTCCTGTTGTGGTGTTGTCTCATGGCTGCCTGGTACCTATTTAATGTACAGGGGACATTTATGATGGCTAGGCGGCATCCCTGATGTTGGTCATTGTAAGAAATTGGGTTGTTGGTTGACTGGGGTGTGAGCCCTGGTCAAGCAGCAACCAAAATCCTTCTCAGGCTGATGCACAAGCCAACCCTAAATTAACCTGTGTTCAAGCCTCTGGTAGCATGGCACAGAGCAGTCAGGCTTAACTTAGAGGCAATATGTAAAGTATTTGTGTAACACTTCACACAGTAATAAAGTTAAAACACCACATAAAAAGGATCCCACATCTGGTTAAACAAATGGAGTAATATTTAATAAATAAAAGATCAAAAAAGCAAAAATCCAATCAGTAGAACCGGAGATATTTAGGTTTAAAGATTTCAGTGAAATTGGCACCAAAAAGCACAAAGCTACAACTGTGGATATCTGGTCGCGCCTGACCGATACAAAGTCAAAAGTTCAGGCCGACCATGATGGAGCATGCACCGACTACAGGGACCAGTTAGGCCCGCTGAACAGAGTACCTTAAATCCAGATTTGTGAAGCATTGTGAGCATTCTGAGTGTGTGTATGTGTTTCTATATGCATGGAAGGGCTTGTATTGAAATCACGTTTGCTGAGCTGCAATATATTTTTGTCGCAAAACATATTCAGAGTAGTAACCATCTTATTTCATTATTGCACTTCAAGATTATTTTTTATATAAACTAACAATGAATTTAGAAGCCAGGTAAAGGAATGAAATACGACTAATGTGCTGACTCATTACTGCTTTACATATTTTCTTTCCTGTTCTGTATGGTTTAGAGATTTGACACATAGATTTCTCAGTCTCACTGCCCTTCGCCATGCTTTGACATCAATCATGCTACCAGGGAAAAGTGGTGGGTGGCACCTTGATGCGAAGAATTGTGTCCCATTTGGTGTCAAACACCGTGCTTTTACACCCCAACATGATTCTAGTGTCGATGGTGAGCTGGCATGCACAGGGGTGCCACCTTGAGTGAGTGCCCCCCTAGGATACAGTGACCCAGTGCTTTAGTGGTCTTCCCCGAGCCAGTTGCCGTCAAGACAAGAGTCTGCCCAACTGGTGGGATGTGCTAGCACTTCCCCAGGATGGAGACACAGGCCTGGGCAGGAAGAAGTCACACCTCCTCCCTCCCAGAACGGCTAGTGTTTACAGACATCAAGGCGGTGAGCCTTAAAGGCTTTCACCACCCTTGATGTGCAATTCCTTGTCCCCCACTCGAGGACAAAGCCCTTCCTGCCCTGTCCAGCCCGACAGGTGGGAAAATTAGTTATTCAGAAGGCCTACACCTCCAAAAGGCTAGTCACACCTTTAGGGTGGGCTAGGAGGCCTGTACAGCCAATGAAGGGTCTGCCATTTTGGAAGACCCTAAATTAGAGGACTCTGGGTCGAAAGGTGACGTACACCAACAGGATTTTGTCACTTCAGGAGCGGGCTAGCCGCAGGGACCAGTAGACCATTGGCCACTGTCCCTCACACCCTTAACATCCCATAAACTACGATTTAAGGGGCTCCCCTGACACCAGAACCTCAGTTCTGACTTTGAATCTGAGAAGAGGCACAAAGAAGTTGCCGTCTCCGACAACAGGACTTTGTACTCTGCCACCATGCAAATATAGGACACTTGAGTGCCCTGAAGAGACCATATACTGGAACCAAGTGTTTGACGTGTGTCCATGGCAAAAGCTCATTGCTCCCAGCAAGAAGGACTACAGTGGACTCCAGAAACCAAAGCAGACTCCCTTGGATTGCTGGGACCAGTACCCTGCAAGCTGCAGGTAAATCAACGTGCTAGAATTGCGACCCGCTGGGCCTGTCGAGAGCGTGCCCGAAGCGAAGTGGGGTCCTGCAAGCCCGGAGTAGTACCTAAGCTTTCACCAAGATTCAAGCCGCTACTCCACTCCTGTTGACCTCCAGCCGGCAAAGTAACCGAGGACTATATTAGCCACAGCCAAGGCTTGGTGATTGCCAGTGAGGTGATCGATCCCTTGAATGACATCTCCAGCCCGACAGCACCTCACAGTGACCGACATCGGCAACAACCCTGCTGCTGAGCCCCTGCATCCTGAAGGGGGTGTCGCCGAGTGTGTGATAAAGCATCTTTGGCACAACCTGCCCTGGTGATTGACAGCTGCCACCTACTTCTGCATCCGGAGCTGCCGAGCAAGGTAGAAGAAATTCAGCTGTTGAACCCCGGTCCTAGGACCCCAAAGGCTTCTACTCTCTGTGGGTAGAGTGGAACTCCATCTCCAAGTGTGGTTTTGTCAAGTGCTGCAACTTTGACAGCTCCTGCGGATCCTGTTCAGTACCAAGGACAGCCATGTCACCTCTGCACCTGGACTCCCTGGGCAAGGTAACAAAGTAACAACTGTTGAAACTTGGTCTAAAGACCCACATGACCTTATTCACAAGAGGGTTCATTTGAACTCACCCTGTAAGTGACCAAGTGTTTTGCCCAATTCATTTCAATGAGACCAGTTTGACAAATTAAATTAGATCTATTTTTGAACACTTTAAAAATCTACAACACTGGTTGTATGTATGATACAAAGTTCATTTTGGTGTCTATATTTATATAAAAATACGCTCTATTTTTATAAACTGGTGTCGGATGTCTTTAGAGTCGTCTCAATTACTTATGCATAAGGCTCCCGGTTTCCTGTTTTTACAGATTTTTACAGATAAATACAAACAGAAAACTAGGGGCCAGATGTACGACCCTTTTTTGCAGCCGCAAACGGGAGAACCTCCCGTTTCCGGCTGCAAAAAAGGGTAATAGCATGTACAAATGCTATTTTGCGAGTCGCTGACTCGCAAAATAGCATTTGCGACTCTCGCTATTAGGAAGGGGCGTCCCTTCCTAATAGCAAGTCAATATGCTATGTACTAGTGTTTTGCGACCGCATTTGCAGCCGCAAAACACTCGCAGTTTACCACCTACTTCAAGTAGGTGGTAAACCACTCGCAAAGGGGAAGGGGTCCCCTGGGGACCCCTTCCCCTTTGTGAGTATGTTCGAAAATATTTTCTAAGTGCAGGCAGTGGTCCCAGAGACCACTGCCTGCGCTTAAAAAAATGAAACTGAAAAGTTTCATTTTTCTTTTTTAAATGCAGCCCGTTTTCCTTCAAGGAAAACGGGCTGCATTTAAAAAAAAAAGCTGCTTTATTAAAAAGCAGTCCCAGACATGGTGGTCTGCTGAGCCCAGCAGGCCACCATCCCTGGGAGGGCTGTCATTCCCAATGGGCTCGCAAATTGAGAGAGGCTCATTAATATTAATGAGCCTCGCAATTTGCGACCTCATTAGGAATCGCAAACAGTGTGAAATACACTGTTGTACATCGGAAATTTCGCCTCGCAAATTGCGACTCGCAAAAGAGTCGCAATTTGCAATGCGCAATTTTCTTGGTCGTACATCTGGCCCAATGTGTTTTCTGTCTGCATTTATTTTTAAAAGTGGATAAATACAGGAAATTGGGCTTCTTTTAAAGGAGGCTCTAAATCGCCATACTAGTGATGAGGACAAACAAGACTCAAACGCACTTGGCATCCTTCCAACTGGGACGCCGTCGGTATTTGTCAGCACACTGTTCTTCCACAGACCATCATTTAGAGCTGGCCAGGAAATTCAGAGTAACACCAGAAATTGTTGACTGCACTACCACACCTGATATTCATGTTACCCCAAATTTAGAGGCTTTCAAATGCTCCTGCTTTTTTTCGCTCTTAAAGCTGCAGATTAGCACTGCTGGTACTAATGGGCATGCTGTCCCTGCGCTATGAGGTAGTGTTGAAATATTGATCAGCTGCTAATGCCAATTGTCTTTAAATTGCTAAGTTGTGGTACATATATTCCTACCTGTAAATAAAACGTTTGGGTGACGTTTTGCTTCTAAAGTCTCACACAACAACGTGCCTTCCTATGCTAGGTCTCCATGCTTTCACATGAGCAACGCAAATCTCCCTACATGCACCCTGCAATTTTTTTTATATAAAGTGTGAACTTGGACCAAGGGCATTAGAGTACTGAGAGATTCCGTTACACAAGGTCATATTTTTTTGTCTACAAGTCTAGGGTGTTCATGGCCAGTGTCACCACAAGAAGAAGACAGGACCGTGGTAAAATAGGATCTGTGCTATGTCCCATCCAACAGAGAATTTTCCTGATTAAAGGAAAACTACACCCCAGACACAGCAGTCGTTGCACATATTTACCAACACTGGGGAAAGACTAACAAAGTCTGAATATGCAACATGCTGCTGCAATTATGCAACCTTCCAAGGCACAACCACTACCCAGCTAAGGGAAGGCAAGTGGTAGAAAGATAATTCAATGTACTTTCCAGCCTGGAAACCAAATCATTATCACTTCCAGTGGTAGAACCAACTTGCATGAAACATTCTGGCCATAGGTACGACCCCTTTAAACTGAAAGCTGAAATTAAGATGCTGATGTGACTGAACCGGGCTACTAAGTTGAGAATCTAACAAATAATATGCCCTATCACAGCTCTAAATAAAAAATGTAGACACTTGGAAAAAATGGTGATATGTGGGGCTCACTATGAAACTTGTACCTAAAATGGCATGTTTGCAATACATTTATGGCAAGAACTGACAAAAACATAGATTTGAGTATTATAAATTGTCTGCCTGAAGAGCCACACAACATAAAATTAGTTAACTAATTGTGTCAACATACATTTATGGTGTAATGCTAATGTTTACCAGTAGATGTTTTGTTATATAATATTTGGCAGCTGAAATAGCTAAAACAGACAAACATCAAAGTGTGAGTGCGCGTCTATCAGTTAAATAAATATGGAAATGTACAGTTTTGCAACTTCATTTATCCGCAAAACCCAAAATAAATATGGATAAATACAGATAAAGCTGGCAAAAAATAAATATGGATAAATACAGACGGAAATGCTAAAAAAATAAATACCATAAAACCGGGAGCCCTACTTATGCATCAAAATGTTACTGTAAAATGCCTAACACATGTTCCTCCGGTAATGCTTGTCTGCTTTTGCCATACTGCCAGGACGAATATGTGACGTTACAACGCGATGATTTACATCGCGGTACGTTACATCGCAGTTATTACAACGCAAGCTTGAGGGCGCTGGACTTAGGAATAGTATGATTTACTATTCCAACTCCAGCCTACGTAACAGTAGGGAAGGTGTTGGAATAGTAAATCATACTATTCCTTAGTGTATAGCGCCATCCAGCGCAAGTCATTGTAACGACTTGCGTTGTATTCACCGCGATGTAAACGTACCGCGGTGTAACGACCGCGTTGTAAAGGTCGTTCGCCTGCCATTACACCTTGCAACAGTTGGGCTTTGTGTATTCCTCCTAGACATCCACCACAATGGGAAATTAGGTATAACTGGATGGGACATCACTGGCAGGATGGGAGGGAGCAGCTGGGACCAGCCCCACTTACTCCTGAATAGCTGTGTCCTGTTTCCACACAAAGAGCTGCATACCCCCTGTAGTTACTCTGGAACAAGGGCGGGGAAAGAAGGGCATCTGTACACTTCCAAGGCACAATTGTATATAAAAAAAGACTTTAGGGGCACAAGCATCAAAGTTGCATTTTGCGATTACCAATTACCAATTTATAAGAAATTGCTATTTGGTAATAGCAAAATGCAATGCAACAACACAAACAGCAAATAGCGATTCTCTAATTGTGATTCCTTAAGAATCACAAATGCAATTAGGGAATCGCTATTTGCAGTTGCAACTCCATTCTAGGTGACAATGGTCTTGCATCACCTAAATTGCGATTACCTAATTGGTAATCGCAAATTAGGTAATGCAAAGGCAAGGGTGCCCGGAGGCCTAAGACCCCCTGTGGCACCCCTAACAAAAAAAGGTGCACATGTAAGGCACCACACACATGCCCTAGGGGCATGTGTGCACCACATGGCACTTTGAAAAATTTAGTTTTGTGCATTTTTCAAAGTATGCACATGGTTAAAATCAACTTCAAATTGATGTTAATTAGCATTTCCTAAATGCACAGTTCACATTTAGGAAAGGCTTCTTGCATGTGCATTAGGGAATCGCACGTTTCAATTCACTATTTGCATTCGCAATTTAGGTAATCGCAAGAAATTGCAATTACCTAAATTGCGAATCCAAAAAACTTTCATGCATTGCAAAAGGCCATTTTGCGTCTGCAAACGGCTGATTTTTGCGAATCGCACTGTTTGCGATCGCAAAATTGCTTGATGCATGTGCCCCTTAGACACCACACCGAACGTGAACTTCTGGACCTGTGGATACTCTGCCAGGAAGAAGGACTGCTGTGTTGCTACAAGGAATGCCACTGTTCTGTCCTGCTGCTCTGCAAGGAACTACTGCGCTGCGGTGCTGACCTGCTGCCCTCTTGCCTGGATGAGAAGTACTGGACCTGCATCTGTTGAACCCAGGACCAACAGAGTGACTCCAAGGGCTAGTTGGCTGGCCTCCTAATTTGAGCCTCAGGGACAGAAGGCTCAAACAATGATGACCCCAGCACCTGGACTCTGCCATCTGTGAGTC
Source organism: Calotriton arnoldi (assembly GCA_963921515.1). Taxonomy (NCBI): domain Eukaryota; kingdom Metazoa; phylum Chordata; class Amphibia; order Caudata; family Salamandridae; genus Calotriton; species Calotriton arnoldi. The sequence goes on along the minus strand of CAWUFW010007558.1, from coordinate 914,587 downwards.
TACCCTGCCAAGTGATGCCACCCCTGTGCTGGACCCTTGGAAGTGGACTTAAGGTGCTCTGCCAGTCTCTGTGGATCGAGTGGAAATGATGCATCTCTTCTGCTGCACGGCGCAGCCCTGAGCAAAACCGACACATTGCTGCCGCTGTGTGGATTGGTACTGCTGCAAAGACCAGCATTGCATTGCCTAATAGGAACCACTCCTGTGCGATGCATCCTCGGCACAGGCCCTCAAATCCCTCATCAATGCCAGCCTCAACAACGACCCCGGACTCCCCATCACAACCTCGCAGCTCCTCGGAACCGATGCATCGCGCGGCTGCGCGAAGAAGAACAAGACCTGCAACTCTATCTTGAATCCAGGACCCCAGAGTGACTCAAAGGCATAGTCTGTTAGCCTTCTGATCTGAGCCTCAGGGACATAAAAATCTTCCCAACAGTTCCTGAACTCATCTTCAGCAAGTTCCTGATCCCCAAGTGGTGCCTCTTAGGTCCTGGACCCTTGGTGTGGCTCTTGAGCTCTTGAATTCAAGCTTTTGGGATCTTCACGACTGCAAACAGAATTGCACCGCTCTCACCGAAAATCAGCCAGAGCCGCTGCCAGCCTGTCTCCTTGCACAGCAAGCATTGATCGCCATGGAGAACCGCCAATGCAAAACACCAGCCCGTCAGTCGACGATGCCTGACCTGCTCTTTGCTTCACGCCGACCATCGCATGCGAAGTTCTACTGATTGGATGTTTGTTATTTTGGTCTTGTTTTATTTATTGAGTTAAGCTCCATTTTTCTAACCAGGTGTGGGATTCTTTTGTGGGGTGTTTTCTTTGTTTTACTGTTTGATGTGCTGCACAAATACTTTAGACATTGCCTCCAAGTTAAACCTGACTGCTCTGTGACAAGCTACCAGAGGTTTGCTCACAGGTTAAATTTGGGGTTTGCTTGTGCCTTACCCTGGCAAGGATTGTGGTTGCTGCTTGACCAGGGCGCACACCCCAGTCGACAAATAACCCAATTTCTAACAACAGACCTGGTAAAACGTGTATTGTTTTCTTCAATTATATGTTTTCATTTTTGCATAAAAAATAAATCAAACTGATGGTTCGTTGTGCCTCTTTATTTAAAAAAGCAATGAACTCTCAATAAAGACATGCTTCACGTTGTGGATTTAATTGCTTTGACAATAAAATATAACATACAAGCAACATTAACAAATGGTACTAGAACATACAACCAAGAAGAATTAAAATTCTAGTTGCAAAATGTATGCAGGAACAAATGTATTTTTGGCTGCTACACTCTTAGAAAAGTGCATGTCTTGTTATGGTTGAAATAACTATTGTATTTTGCATGCACTATTATACAATGGAATAAAAAACGGGTATCGTGACAACATATTACAACTGTACATAAATGAGGTTTATATAGGAAATAAAAGAAACGTCTCTTAAACCTTATATCATCATCATCATCAATATACTTTATTACGATCACAAGGATCCAAAAAAGTGTACAGCACAGGGATGAAACAGGCGTGAACCAATGATGGAACTAAAAGATATAAAAATAATTCCTAGAGGAATTATACAATTATAGTATAAAAACTCCAAACAGATTGAAAGTGCATCGTGGAACAACAACTAATTCTATGATAGCAGTTAATAAAGTTGTAATAAAAATTGTAATCCAACAACTCTAGTAAAACAGAGGATAAAGTGCTTCATGTGCTTGGTTTCCCAGCTAGTAAATACAGATTCTTAGATGATTGCACAAAATTCAGGACCAACAGCTCCATTGAAAACAAAGTGCATTAGATACTTAATTTTCCACGCCTGATCCAAAGAGCATGCCAGAATCTAGAAAGGCCAAACACAATGGGTTGTCGAGTGTCAGTACACAAAGATCTCAGCACCTCTAAATAGTGCCCCCGACCTACAAGACTACATAACGGAAGAATACATTTTTTCCTCAGAGACAGGTAGATCGGGCAAAAGAAAAGCAGGTGGACTATAGATTCTGAGCTTCCTTGACATACCGGACAAAGATCATCCAGATCAATACTGCTCGACCATTTTGAGCAGAACAATTTGGTAGGAAGTGTTTTGTATCGAAACTGCAGAAAAGGTTTCCGTGCCAGAGATGGAACAATTTCATCAATGCTTGGCTCAAAAAACAAGGAGCATTTAAATTTAAAAAAGTCTTTGGTCAGGCTGGACACTGGATCTGTGAGGTCCTCTGCTAAGATAGTTTCCCAAAACACTTGTTTCATTTTTGTTCTTGAAGTTTGCCTCATACTTTCTGGGTTGGTCCAAAAATCATCCATGCCCAGCTTCCCCAGAATTTTCCGTAAGGAGGTAAACCAATTAATTGTTGACGCCTAAGGAAATCTCAGATCTAGCAGAGTCTCTCGATAAGTTTCAAGCTCTTCCACAGTCCATAACCTGAACCAAAACATTAACAGTCTAAGGTTCGCCTTATGCTTCAGTTGTCTATGTGCAAGGTCCATATATAAAGGTTTCATTGGGGAGCTTGGAGGGAGATCGACCAAAGATCTTAAAAAGCGATTTTCAACAACAGTTAGGGGCGATATATTACCTGACCCCCACAGCTCTACACCGTACATTATACCCCCCAAAACCTTAGTATTATAGATTTCAAGCGCAGGGGCAATCTGGCGTGAAACCGTTTTTCTATGTATTTTACTAATAGGATTGCACTGGAAAATTTGTTGTAACTTTGCCTTCTCCATGTGAGCATCCCAGTTTACTGATGGAGACACACAAATTCCCAAGTAATCAAAGACATCTACTTGTTCAAGTTTAATACTGCCTGCCCTTATTGATCTACTGGATGGTTTGTTTCCTCCTTTATTAAAAATCATATACTTAGTTTTACCTTCATTTAAAAACAAACTCCTATCATTGCAAAACCTTATGAAATCATTTAAAAGTATTTGGAGACCCTGAGGTGACTTGGAAATTAAAAGGGTGTCATCCGCAAATAATAAAGCGGGCACTCTTTTTGTACCTATTTTAGGCGCATCACAACCATCCCTATCTAGAAAATCAATAACACCATTAATAAAAAGAGTAAAAAGAGTGGGCGCTAGCACACATCCCTGCCTTACTCCACGTTGTACAGAGAAGGTGCCTGTTACTTCATTATTTGGGCCCCACCTAACCTGTGCTGTATTAAAAACGTGTAATCTAATTAAAATATCTAGGAGATTTGCCTGCAGACCCATCTCTTTCAATACTCGCAACAACTTTGCCCGGGGCACCGAATCAAAAGCTGTGCGCAAGTCAACAAAGGCCACGTATAGTTTTCCCCTCTTAACATCTACTTCCTTCCAATATATACAAATAAAGCGGAAAACCTGGTCTAAGGTACTAACTTTAGTACAAACATCCGCTTGAAGATCACTCAAAATGTGAAACTCCATCATCCACTCTTGGAGCCTCCCTAGGACCTGTTTACACAAAACTTTTTGCAGAGAGTCTATAAGACTTATAGGCCTATAACTCGATGGCTTAGTTTTATCGCCTTTCTTGAAGATGGGCACAATTTCTGCGATCTGCCATGATGGCGGTACAGAGGCTCCGGACAAGATCAAATTTGATAACATGTTTATGTACGAGCCCCTGAGCGATTTGTCCTCTTTATACAAATCATTAGGAATTTTATCTGGACCTGGGGCTCGCGCTGGTGCACATGATAAAATTGCCAATTGAGTTTCCTCTATGGAGAAGGCCAAAGGCTCACCTTCCCCACTCAACCCTTCAGCCTCGGCCTCACTAATCTCACCACTTGTATGACTGTCATTAGCATAAAGGGACCCAAAATAAGCTATCCATTCTTCGGGCTGTATATTATATTCCAGGACTGGTTTTTCCCCCTTAAGCCAGTAGGTTGCCTCTCTCCAAAAGGTCTTTGGATCTTTGTCTATTAGTGCTGTGTGTAAAGCTGACCATAATGAACCCTCCCACTCCTTTTTGGCTCTGGCAATATCCCGCCTATACTTAGCTCTACAAATCACGATCTCAGAGTGGACCTTTCGCTTTACAGCACTAATAAGCTCCCCCTTGGTCTTACTACAGTTCTGAGTATACCAAGTGCTTTTAGAATCATGCAACAAACCTGTACAGTGACTGCCACTTCCCCGTGGTTTAGGGGGCCGACTAAGCAGTTCCCTTACCTCTTTAAAAAGCTGCTCATGGCATGATCCTAAGCTCCCGGCGGCGTCCTTACCAGGGATTTTATCTAACTTCTTAGTTAAATCCCATGTTTTCTTCTTAACTAAATCTAACGCTTCCGGGTGCCTTTCCACCCAGCTCCATTTGACTGATCTCTGATTATTTGTTAGGGAGAGAACTCCCAGTTCAGAACACCGCCTGGAGTCAGTCTGTACAGTACCTAATATAGTTAACGAAAGTGCAAGTGTATTATGATCGCTTTCATGTCTTTTCACCACGACCATGTCATCTTCTACAGGCCATAAATTAGGGGTGATTAAACAATAACCTATTCTGCTTGTGTGGTCGGGTCTATTAAAAGTATGGTCCCCATTTAGATCCGACCTGGTTCTCCCATTTGTTGCTCTTAAGTCATGCTGCAACGTAAGGGCGAGCAGCTGACCACCTCTATTCGTCCATCTCACCTTCGGCAAATTTAATGGTGGGATTGACCACTCCCTGTCCCAGTCCTCTATCAGGTCTGGAGAAGTGAGGGCAAGGGGCTCAAACGTACAATTAAAGTCAACTGCCACTAAGGCGGGGATATTATCCAGATACTTAGTCAAAGCATGTTCCAATATACGAAGAGTATCTGTTTCCTCCACCCTATTGTAGACATTAAAGAATTTGGCCTTCCAGCCACTAAATAGAGTCAGCTCGAAAGCCAAAATATCCTGCGAGTCTACGTGTAGGCGCTTAATTTTAGACCCTACGGCGTTCTTCACCCAGGCCGTTAGGCCTCCCGACGGTCTACCCCGCTTTTTCCTGGTAGCAGCAATGGCAAGGAGCAGAAAAACCGCTTCTATGGGGAGTAGATAAACTCCAAGTTTCCTGTAGCAGAATTATATCAAAAGTATCTATAAAAGTGCACCAGTCTGGGTCTGGTAATAATTTAATAATCCCAGCCACATTCCAAACCAAGATCCTAAGAGTCGGGAGTGCAGATAGCCCAGCTTCTATGGAACAAGCATTCTGAGTTATGCCATTAGTTTCAATTACAGTTACAGCAGCAGGCACGACACAGAGTTCAGTGTTGAGTATTTGATTGTTTGATGGCGGCGAGTTCAGTAAGGGTAGAGAGTCTTCCTGCCTACATTCGAGCGACAAAACGCCAACAGGCTTCAGTCACCGCTGGCTGTTCTTTGACCCACAAGCGCAAATACATAATTAGTCCCTGGGTGATCTGTGTGGGGCTGCCCCTTCTTCTAGTGGGTGTTTATACCTGATAGAGATGGAAGTATTTGTCGGGGAAAAGTGCGAGAATCAATCAACAGAAGCCCAGATGCCATGGCCTCATCAAAGAATCTAACTACAATAGTGTCATTTGCTACCCCCGGGGAGCTCAGCCTACCTACATATTTAATGTCATCTCTAATAATAGAGTAACAGTGGCGGGTTGATCTGAAGCAATAAATGAACTTGTTCTTTAGAGAGTCTTGATCTTCATACCCACCCCAGGAAAATTTTGGAATATCTGTAAGGTAGACTACATCACGATTACCTTTAGCATTCGGCCTCATTTAGACTCCATCCTTAACTGCCCCCATCCCTTGTGGCACATCATACCCGGCCCTAGGTATATACCCTTCATCTAAAATCACCTCCCCTCTGTCAGGGTGCCTAGGTCCTAACACCCCAAGACTAATTCCCGGTTAGCTAGGATAAGATTTCCCCACAGGATCTTGAGTTTGATATAAAGTACTTAACGATGAAGCTCCGGACGGTGCTTCGACCGGTCCATACGGATGTTGCAACGAGCCCTTGTCCTTAGCTATGGATTGTAGTGTTGGTATGGGGGCTTTAGGTGACCCATGAAGTACTTCATTCCCACTAGTAACCCTCTGAGATAGAGTCTCAACCTCCCTTCTGAGAGCAATCACTCCTTCTCTCAATGACTCTATCAATGATTTCAATACAACCATTTCGTTAACAGGGGCGCTACTGGGCTCAATAGGGTTAGTCTCTCCAGCACCCGGGTCATCAAGCACAAGAACATCAAACCTATTATGGCAATCAACCTGAGCAACATAAGGTTCAATAGAGGGCCCACAAAATTCCATTTGATGTTCATCTGTGGTCAAATCAGGATCCAGTCCCTTGTTCTTTGTCAATCCCTTTTTCTTCCCTTTGGAGTTTGGGTTAAACATGCGTGGAATTATCTTAACTGGTTCTTGTCTCTGTGACAATTTAGGGGGAGTAGGTAAAACAGATATCAAGACAATGGGATCAGTTACAATATTTCTGCTTACAATTGAACTAACAGAGTTTTCTAACAAAGTAGAAGAATTTGGTTGGCTGTCGTCAGCTATCTCCTGGCACTCTAATAAAATTGACTCAATGCGATCCATGGTCTCATGACAGACTGTACCGAGCGACTTTTTCTTCCTTTTAGAGTTATCCAGGCCCTGAGCCCTATCTTGACCTTTCCTTTTACCTATCTGTCACAATAGCCCCAAAAAAATATATATATCTTTTTTTTTTAATATAACCGTTATACTATTAATTTGGGCTGCTTGGTAACTCACCAAACTTACAAGGGAAAGTTTTGATAATCAATTACCGTAGGGGCCTGTGTACAATTGCTGAATACTAGTTCTTTGCTATTCTACTTTACAGCCCGTGTCTATTTCGATCAGTCTCCCCCCACACACAAATACAAATACAAAATAGACAAAATCACAAAATTTGGTTTCAGTGGCAAGGAGCAAATGCTCTACTACCCCAAGTGACTCCCCCAAGAGACAGTTTTATGTAGTCTTGACAATAACGAATGCCTATTGAAAAAATCCAGGAGACTTTCCCAGCAACAAAGTAGAATAGAACAGTGTTTTATCACAGTACCTTCAGTCCACTTAGAATTCAATAAGATGCGCCAAAAAGAAAAACAGACCAGAAGAGTGAACCAAAAAGGGGGGGCCCTGCCCTGCCTCTTCCTGGCACGGACGGGCAAGGACGGGCCTGCTCTTGGCCCGGGCTTTGTCCGGGCGCCCCCGCACGCGTCCCGCGTCCCTCAGCAGACTTTACGCGCCTCCGGGCGCGTTGCACGGGCGACAGCGCCTCCTGGCGCAGGATCAGCCGGGGGGTTGAGTCCCCTTTGATGCAGCAGCGTAAATGTGGCCAGAACGGGCTAAACCTTATATCATAGATATATGTTGATGCATTAGGAAACCTACAAACTGTAGCTCCAAGAAATAGCAGAATGATAGAATACGAAATTAATATTTATGATGAAATTGAGGATAATATTTGAGGTAATAATTGTCTATTTTGAAGCCTTACCCTATCTTGATTAGTTGAAGAAATGCTGAAGCATTAATTTTGATTGTCATATTGCACAGTGGGATTTCAATTCACAAACTCTAGTTAATAACAACAGATTGTAAGGTCAACAGTAATGCTGATTGCCCATTTTTCTGGGAAGAAAGAACGTTGTCAAACGGTTTATTGGTGTAAAATGTGTTTTTCAATCCATTTCACTGGAATTATGTTCTTCATAAGAACTACTGTGTGAAGTAACCGCTAAGCATAGATTTGCAGGTGTGATTGTACTTGACATGTAACACCAGTGTTCCTACATTGCAATATGGTAAATCTAGTCTTTCGTATCAGTTTTAATTGCTTCTCAGATCTAATATTGTTTTGTGCATCAGAAATTTCGGCACAAGTTACAAACTCCCTACCAAATCTTTCCAATCAACTGAGAAGTTATTTTCATGCACTGTCCCTTCATATTTCCCCACTAGCAGCTAAGGTAAAACACTTTCTAGATGGGAGTGGCCTTCACTAGCTCAGACAACCATCTTTTAGTCATGGACACTACAGTCACTTTCACAGATGTTTCCTTTCTATAGTTGCAATATCAGTCTTCCCACATTTCATTGTAGTTAAAGCAGTCTTTTAATCATTTTCACTTATATCACAAATCCAGTAGGGCCTCATTTATGAGGTTTTCGCGCAGGGCAGCACCGCAACGAATATTGATGCGCTTCCCTGCTTCAAAAGAAAAGGGCAAGAATGCGCTGTATCTATGAGATAAGGTGCATTCCTGTCCTTTTCCCCTGCGCTGGTGGGCAATTGGCTGGCAAGCGCCATAGCAGGCACCCTTGTACCATGGTACAAGGGTGCCTGTGTTGTAGAGGTGATTGTTTTTGTGCAGGAAGGTACACCTTACTGCACAAAAACAATCATTAATGGTATTTTGCTCCTTCTATGTGTGCAGCAACCATAGAAAGAGCAAAAAACGAGGAGAAAAAAAGCATTTCTCCTCATTGCGCCACCCTTACGCCTCCCCTGGGGAGGCGTACGTTTTGGCGCTTCCTCAGATATACGATTCCTTTTTAAATTTGGGGCAGTGTCAAAAAGCCATGGGTGTTGCTGGGAATGCCCACAGCAACACCCCTTTAACACAGAAAACTGCATCAAAGGGACCGATATTTACAAGGCTAAGTTAAGCCACGCAAAGTGGCTTAGCACTGCCTTGTAAATATGGAGCAGGGCACAGTGCCACCGGAGCTTCGCAAAAAGCGACGCTCCGGTGTTGCAGGGGACTTATAAATATGCCCCAGTAGTATTTTTATTTTATGCCAATGCTCACAAATTAGAAATCTGATAAAATGTGTTGTCCATATCATAGTTATGCAAAACACACAAGATGATGGACGGAATGCTGCACATTGGCAAACATTCACCCCCAGTCACAGATCTGGGTTTAATCCATCGTTATTTTGCTTCACCACGCCACCCCAGTTCAGACATAGCCATATGCAAATCAGTCTTGACCCTGTGCTTCATGGGAACAGTCCAGACCGAACTGCCAAGCCATGTCTTCCCTGGACCGGAATCAAGCATCCTAGGACCGGTTTCAGGCTATCAGCCTTCATCAGCCAGGATAGCTTGACTCCAGTGGCGTAGTGAGCACGGGACCCACGTCTGGGCATACCCTTCCCACATAGGGCGAAATGCAAAACACACAAGATGATGGACGGAATGCTGCACATTGGCAAACATTCACCCCCAGTCACAGATCTGCGTTTAATCCATCGTTATTTTGCTTCACCACACCACCCCAGTTCAGACATAGCCATATGCAAATCAGTCTTGACCCTGTGCCTCATGGGAACAGTCCAGACCGAACTGCCAAGCCATGTCTTCCCTGGACCGGAATCAAGCATCCTAGGACCGGTTTCAGGCTATTAGCCTTCATCAGCCAGGATAGCTTGACTCCAGTGGCGTAGTGAGCACGGGACCCACGTCTGGGCATACCCTTCCCACATAGGGCGAAATGCAAAACACACAAGTAGTTATGTCATTCTCAATATGGATTATTTCTTAATCAGACTCTCCTCCCCACTCATCACTCCCCACTCACGATTGATTAAATGTACACTTAATTGATCAAATAGCCACCTGTCAATAGTGTAGGTTATGGACATTATGAAATCACCCAGGCATGCCTTGCACATTACATTTCATTAAGGGCAAAATCACTTCTCCATATTAAACATAATTTAACTTATGGCCACATACCTTCAACTGGGTATAATTGCTGGTGCATTCAAACATGCAGTCATAGAACCCCCAATACTTAGAAATTAATGGTTACCTTGAAGAAGATAACTCCTGACTCCTCTATCTCCAACCTCCTTCACTGTAGCACAACCTTTAAATGGAAGGTCAGAAACAGCTCCAAAACGGTTTGCAGAAAAGCACCACCTCTTTTCAACAAACAAAATAATTCTCCTGGAAACTGAGACAACCTTGAGAGACAGCAGACAGGACGTTTTTAGTTCTTATCTACATAAAAGGGTCAACTGACAACCCTAATCCTTGAGTAACGTTATGCAGCATAAAACAATATTATCTTTTTTTTATCCATTTGAAGAACTTGATGGAGGCTATCAACACTGGCCCAGAAGGGGATTCTCTCCTTCCTTTCTGTGTGGAATAGTGATGTGAGAAGTTGCAAAGATTTTCTTTTCACACTTATTGCAGTTTCTTCCAAAACTTTTCAATCCCATTTGAGAGTTTTAATGTACACTAGATGTGAAAATAATCCACCAAAGAGGGGCTCTGCTCAATAAATTCCACAAATAAATCCACAAATCCTCAAAAAAATTCACAGCTTATGTCAGAAAAAGTTTTTTTCCAAGACTGTTCGCCCACTGTTAACATGTTTATGTGAATTTAATGGAACATGACAAACCTTTCAAAGTGTTCAATGTGTTAAATTTGTAAAACTTTGATGGTCAAATGTAAATTTTCATTGCCTCAAATGTAGCACAATCACATTCATAAATTAATAGAACCATCACTGGGGTATTTCTCATTGTCACAACCTCCTATCACCAATTGTAGTTTGTCTCTACTTTTGATTATTGAAGAATATCAGCTTTTGTTCCAAATATCCATAATGACATCCCCATCCCATCCCTTATCATTAGAGGACTGACGTGAGCTTTGCTGAAATGTAGAGTGCCAACTTATATTTATCATATTTACTACGACAGAAAAATTTGTTATGCCGTAGCTGGCCCAAAACCGAAATCTTGATTTGAATCCTTCTTCATAGCAGCATTATTTTCATCATATAGCAGCGTCTTTTTCATGTGCATCAATTTGCTACTGATGATGATTCTCAGTATTGTCCCTCCACTATGTCAGCCTAGTCACCTGGCAGAAATCTCAAGAGCATTGGAGCTTACTCATCTTAACTATCGTAATATCATTTTGCCGATTGCAGAAAAAAAGGAAGTTGGAAGAATCTCCAAAATGAAAGAAAGGCGAATCTATTTAAACTGAGAACACCCTATATAATACCTTCCCCACTCAAGAATTTACTCCACTATTTTCTATTCAACAAAAATCTCAAAGTGAAAACTCTATGAATGGTACAGTGGGCCAACAGACGCAGGAATGCATTTACAAACACCCCACCATATCCCTGCCTTAAATAATAGATCCTGCAATGTCATGCATACCTAAACTAAGGATCAGCTGAAGAGTATACAGAGACAATTTCTGAAAATGATCTTATGTAAGGAGGCTTTCCTTAACTAAAACAACCTCACTGTGAATCCATCACCATCTAACAACGCACAAGACGACAACAATCATAAGACATGCCTGTTGACAAATATCTGTGTTGGTGGAATGAAGATGCCATTAAACCAGCACCCTTCCTTGACTCCCCTTAAAAGCACGAATTTACATAGTATCAATTTTGCTTAGGTAGCTAAGCAGCTCAGGGAAGTGGGCACCTAGCAACACAAGATTTCTCAATAAAACACTTAAGAAAATAAAAAATGCTTCTGTCAGTACAGGTCTTCAGCCATCAACTGGAAACCTCGACTACGCATTTGCCATGAAAGACATACTGGAGAATGATTAAATGTTAAGCAGAAAATCATCATTCAAAAATGGCTTTTTCGGGAGAGAGCAAACATGCATATTCAGTACAAAGTATATCTCTATACCTACATAGGGAGAAGTTCACAAAACATCTTCTAAATACAGGAATTTTCTGCAATACCCAGGGCCAGATTAGATTCCAATCAATTCTAACTTCTCAATCAGATTTGCATTGAGAGACTAATGCAAAAATCACATCTGCACAGATCATCCAGTGCACAAAATAATTTTGTCACTTGCAAGTCATTTTAAATCTTATTATCTTATAAATCTTATTCTTATTAATATTCACAAGGTATGTCAAATTGTGACTCACCACAATTCAGTGTTTTGTGAACCGACCTATTGCTACATAGGAGCCCAGATTCTGAACACTGTCACACAACACAGCGCAGTCTCCTAAGATGCTGCGTTGCTTTGCATGACAGGAAGAGAGCAGGAGAGCACCATATTCACAGAGAAATGGCTCTCTCCTCCCCTATCCCTAGTGCCGGTGCTGATTTCAGCTGTTGTGTGCCAGGCACACACCTTAGGACTGAAAGGGCTGGGCACATAAGTTATAGGCCTGTTCTAGAGACACAATCCGATGGTTCTTTGTCGCAGCATGAAAGTGTAAAGGGGAGAAAAGTCATTAAAGAAAAAATCAATTAGCTAACAATTCCCTTTGATACATAATAACTCACGGACAACTACTTAAGGTTAGAAAATTCATTACAGAGCCAAAAACAGCTGAACATAAAGACACCTCAACACGAGAGCATATAAGTACAGGTGAATCAGCATAAAGCCAAATCTACACATCCAGTTTAAACGGTGCAGCATAAGCAATATTATTAATTCAAAAAGTAAGATACAGAAAATCAGGAAGCATAAGTCTAAATTTTCCTGCATTGGGTGTTGGTGAGTAAAAAGCATTAATCTCTCCCTACTCTAGCACTAAGATGACATCCCTAACTAAGTATTCTCAGAGGGAAGGATAAAAGGTGTCAGTACGTGGAGTCTCCCTAAGAAGTCTCTCCACAATCAATGGGTCAAGTAGCATAAAGTTACCAAAGACAGAGCTCATTCTAGGATGCTCTCTCTCTGAAGGCAAGAAAGAAGTGGCGCACTATCCCTAAATTCAACAACAAATTATCTGTAGGTGGCATTCCCATGGTGCAGTGCAAGTCACACCATCTGCCCTGGGTACAATCCTGAAGGTGATTTTCCACAGGACAACAGTGCATCTACTTTTATACAATTTGTCCTTGGTTCCCAGGCCTTCTCCTGTTTGAAGCACAACGACCTTCCTTTATCGGCTCAAACCACACGATTGTAACTCCTTCTTTCCTGGCCTAACTAGTAAAACAAAGGCATTATTCTATCTAGGGAGAGTGCTTCTTTCACCTGAAACACAAAACATGAGAAATAACAAATTCCACAACACACATGAAATTCAAACTGTTAATTCTAAAGCGACAGTATTCAGGGACTTGCATTTCAGGCCTACGAAATTCAGTTAACATAAGAAAACATCATATAAGCTATATGAATCCACGTAACGTTATGGCACTTTCAACTAATGCATTTATCTACGTATGAAATGACATGACTAATAATCTAATTTAATACATAAACGTGATCAGTTGAACAACACGGGTTCTTCATAATAATGATTTCTGATTCATTTTCTATGTTGATTCTCCATGTTACTTTTCAATGGCCTAAAATACATCGCTTTTCATGCTAACACATTTCACAATTCTAACACTTCACGTAAATACAACAAATAATTATGTGCAGTGCACTCTACGTGTGATTATGATGCACCCCTACAAATGTGATAAGATCTCCGCGCTATCAGTGCCAAGACACTAGGGTGCGTGCCTGAGTCTAGCATAGGTTTTGTACCGGAAGGGTAACTATGCCTAGACATGTCCAAAAGCATTTGCTTTATTGTATGTGTGCTGCACAGTGCAGCACTCATACAAAGTCGGAAAGGAACAGAGAAATGTAAACATTTCTCCGTTTAAGGCCTGTTTTTCAGTGCCGTTAATTTTAGACGCGAAACTTGATTCACTAACATTAGTGGAGAGGGTTTAGCACCAAAAATTAGCATCACTGAAAAGCTGGTGTTAAACGGAGAAATGTTTCCATTTCTCCGTGCCTTTCCGAGGCATGGGTGGTTGCATGGGAACGCCCATGTACCGCCCATGTAACACCTCCTTAATGTAGAGTAATGCAAAGCAGTAATTCGCGCTGCTTTGCTTTACTTTTCCGTACAAACTAATGCAAATATGTATTTGTGTTGGTTTGTGAATCCCGAAACGGGATTAACGTCAGGTTAGCGTTAAAAAAGTAAAGCTAACCCGACGCTAAACCTTTCAGAATCTGAGCCAGGGTTCGCAAAACACCAATGCATTCGGTAAAAGTTGGTGCTCAAATTGCGACCACTTTTACCAAATGCATTTTCAGTACAAGGCCCTATGCTCCCACTAACCCCATTTTTCAATAGGAGATCCTTTAGAGTGCACACTTATGGAGCATCTGAAAGTCTGTATCATCATTAAAGTAAGTGATATTTATGTGCTTGTTTTTCGTTGTTATAGGGCATAGCCTTCCCCTAGGCTGCTGTATTTATTTTAGTCAAGTGTTGTTCAGTATTGCTAATCATTTCTTACTTCTCTAGTCCATCGACTTAGTTGTATTATGCTGTAAGGTGACAAAATGGCTGACGCATGTCTTTTGTCTCAGTACTACAGAATTAATGATGTTTCCCTCATCCTTATCTCACATTCATGCCTCCCATTTTATTCTCAAAAAGCACTTCTTTTTACTCTATCTGTAAAGAATTGTCTGGATGCTGATCTGTCACAGAAGGGTCCGTAGTATTCCTGTGTCCCTCTTCTTGGTTCTCACCCATCCTGTTGTGGCAGAACTGCCGGCACTGCTCCCAGACGGCGAGCTTGCCCCTTGCTTTATCTTCATTGCAGAGTTCAGCACTACCATTGCGCCAGAATGCAATCTTGAGAGACGCGCTTCCGCCTGACAGCTGGCACTGAAATATGACGGCTTTTAAAACGAAGATAGCTGATATGTTTTATCTTTGACAGGCGTCAAAGAGTGCGCCCTGCCTTCAGTGCAGTGTATGCGGTTTGAGCTACAATGCTTTGCCGTTTAGGCCCAAAATGGCTGAAACATTTTTGCTCGCGTTCAGCTTAATAAACACGGACGGCGTCAGTCTTTTCGGGTAGCAGCTAAAGAAATTGGCGAAAAAGACTTTCTGCTTATTTGCATAAAGTCTAACTGTCGATAAAAATGACTGGCGTTTAGAGCACATAGCGCGCAGCCGCGCAGGATTCAATCACAGGGAGGCTATTTTTCACGAACAGTTCGGCCGGGCTTGCTGTGCTGAGCCAACTCCTTTCAGATCAGCAGACCTTTCAGTCTCCTGTGCCCGAGAAATAAATCAGACGCCTTTCAGATGAGATCACGTTCCTCCGGATCAGCAGGACTAAACCATCCCCCTAGCGGGGAGGCACTGCCTTCCATTAATGAGGGTCGCACCTCTTGCAGCAGAATTATTCCACCCCTGCGCTAGCAAAGCTTCCGCGTGGGGAACGCGTGTAAGGCTTGATATTACAACACCCCACAGAAGTCCCTGAACATATGCTACATGGAAAGAAACATGGCTTAAGTTATTTGCTCGGATAAGATTGATGGCTATTCTGCCGGCCCTCTATATTTCGTGCATGTATCTCTTGGCTGCCAAAGTAGTTTATGTCTTGTGTGAATACTGTCTAGTCGAGGGAGTGTGTACCCGCTCAGCCACTGCAGAGGGCGGATGAGCAAGCAGTAGCCTGCTGTGCAGCCTCTGTAATGTATACTTGACATGTTCTGAGCTGCAGTGCCTACAGGAATGCTAGGCAAGATCTAAGGGCCGTCAAAGCGCGGGTTGTACACAGTATGCTGTGTTCTTCTTGGCGAGACAAGGAGCGGTGACAACCTTTTATCGCTGTTACAAGGTCTGAGTGAACATCTGAGATGTTCACTTTGGAGATTCTGCTGTGAAAACTGGTGCGGTGCAGGCTGGGCTGAATACACAATGTGTAGGCATGTATTTTCTGAAGAGAAGGGGTGATGGGCTTTCTTACAAGTTCCTCCGTGCACATAACCTCTGCTTCAAAGAAGTGCTGCTGCTTCACACTTTGTGATAATGAATAATAGATTACTGGTGTATACGGGAATTCCAACACCAGTGACATTTGGTGACATATGAAAGTTGTGGGGCATAAAAGTTCATGATGAGTGAATAAAATGTATTTGCTTAAATTAATAACATTTGTTACAAAAACCGTTGTGTGTTCGTGTTAAAATAATCACATTATCAATGATCACATTTCGTTTGATTTGCACATTTCATACTAATGCGATTAAAAGGATTCATGAGTCCAACCAATAAAACTAGGGTTTGTATGCCATCTTGAAACTACATTGGGTTCCTTCAGTGTTCGTCAATATGTGCATGGCTTTCCATTAGTAACTTTTGAAGTTGACGTGCGAATTTGGCTAGCCTTGCCTATTCCTTTGGGATTTCTAAGTTAAAAAGAAGTTCCATTGCTTCTGTGCGGGTGCGGATGCCATACTTTAAAAAAAGGGTTTTAATAAAGTGCGGCGTGCGTTCTTCAGGTTTGGGCAGATGTAAAGTGAATGGGTCAGATATTCATCGTTTAAACTGCACAGTCTACAGGCAGTAACTGTCTCAAAGAGTTTCCAGCGGGCGTTTATATCTTTTATTGGAAGCGACATGAGCCGTATTAATAAAATTTGTTTTAAAATTGATTTATTCATCGTGCTATTTAAATAAGGCTGGCATGATTTGTCCCTGTAGGAGTTAATTATAACCCGGATGTTGCTTTCAGAGGTTTCAATGAGATGCTTATCTTCTTGCCTGGATAAGAGTATAACTTGTTTCCTCAGCACTGCTTTTAAGATCCCAGGTAGATGGATAGAAGTGTTCCAGTTTGTCATATCAAGGTTTAGTTTGCTGCAGGCAGTCAGCAAGTACTTTGACCAGGGATTTTTTATCTTCTGTGAAGAATTCCTTCAGGATTTCTTTTATTGTATTTGGGGGAGCTGCACAGATTCTGCAGTAGTATCGGATGAGGGAAGCCCAGTTTTCATATGATTGTTTATTTAATCAGAACTCCAGTCTTACCAAGGCATTCCGGGTATGGCAAGGGATTTGAAAAATCCTTTTGAAAGCATGAAAATGAGCAATTTCCATGGTGTTTGCCAATGTCCCTGGAGAGGTAAGTTGCAAGTGAGTGAAGCGAGCAAACCCAACCGTCATAAGGGTTTTTTTGGGGGTACTCCCCCCGGAAAATCTTAAAAAAGAAGTGGGTAAATGGTGCATTTTCAAGCAAATTGGAGAAAGGAAGAAGGTTTGTGAAGCAATTGCGAAAGTGTAGCCTTAAAATATTGAAACACATAAAAATGCTCCAAATCTTACTGAATTAAAATTGTTCAACGAGCAGTGTAGTGTGTAAATTCAAATTGTACAGTGCGACAAGCAAGGTTTGTAATTATCTTACCTGGCCACAGGGCTATCTCTGCACTGCATCTTGTTGATAATTAAAGCTGAAAATCTTCCTCCCATATTGATGATCTCTTAACAACAAGCAAGGGTATATTAAAATGAAAATGTAAATTATGTTTTGAGCAAAATGTTAACAAGTTGTACTGAACTATGTTATCATACAGGGTTCCTGCACACTGCAATCCTTTAAATGTGCACAGATACCAGTGCATGGGACGACTAGTGCAGTCTGCGGGACTGCAGTGCTCAATGAGGATTGTGCTCAGGACTGCCTGCAGAGTTTTCTTGCACAGGGAGACTTCAGTGCAGCGCTAACTGTCCACATGGCTAGCAGAGCGCACAATTGCCTCTAAGGCTGTCAGTGCACAGAACTAGCTGTCCACAAAGGCTGCTGTGCAGGGGTCTGCCTCTGTTAGCAAGCTAGAGAGCGCATCTGCTTCCTGGGCTACAGTGACAGCTCTAGCACTGTACAAACTCACCAATGCCAAGAGCAGCCTTGTATAGGATTGCACATCTGCAGCTATGCTAGTGTGCATGGCTCCCAACAAAGCTGTCATTGTACCCAGTAGCTCTCCTGGCTGAAAGAATATCTGTACTCTCCCTCTCATCCTCTTCTAGTTCCCTATCCCCTTCCTCTCCCGGTTTCGCAGAAATTAAACAGTTTTTTGATCTGTATCGAAAATGGAGAAGGGTGTTGGGTTTGACTTTGGTGCACGCAAGAGCCAAAAGGCATTATCATTATAAAGTAAAAATCAAAACACGGGGGCGTGGCTTGCCTGCAAATAAGATGGCCGCTCGTGAGTGAAGCTCCGCTCGTCGAGTTTGTGTAATCCCCCCAATATCCTTTTAAAACTGATCCGTATCGCCCGCAGTTCCCAGACTGGGAACCCCCAAGATCTGTGCACCGCCTGCCGCGACAACGAAACGAATCCGTCACCGCCACGCGGAGATATTGTGGCGGATGTTATCAGCTGATCGGAGTACGGAGCCTCGGCCGTGACGTCGCACGGCGCTCCGCTATGCGAGACCAGGCTTTGGGACCTGGGCCGTCCGGACCGGGCTGGTGACTGCGAACGAGCCGGGGCGGCCCTGTTGCACTGCATGGGTCCAAGCTGTCCTGCTTCCCACCGACGCTGTGACGGAGAAGCGCAGGGTCCCCCCTGCTGTCGGTGGGCGGACCGGCGGGTTACGGAGCCGTCGGAGGAGGTGTCCGCCGGTGTTGATCCGGCATCGATTGAGGTGCGCTGGAGTGGAGGTGAGTGTCGGGAGCTACAACCGGGTCCCCGCCTCCCTCCTCACAGTGCCTGTTTTTTGCAGTGGCGGCCCCCCCTTGGAGGTGTACAGACTTCTTAGAGCTCCTCCCCGCCATTACCCGCCCTCTGCCTCTGAATCGCCGACGGACCCAGGCGGCCTGAAGATACGCTCGTGGCTGTCTCTTCTTGCGGCCCCCCGGGAGACCAACTGGGCCGGTGGTGACAAATGGCTTGTGGACTCTTGGGCATATGAGCCCCGGTGACTTTAGCGGCTGCCATTTTGGATACAAACGGCGGTGCCTGTGACGCACTTGTTCTGGCAGGCACCGGGGAGAGGTGGGCCCATAGGCAGCGCGGGCGCCTCGCCTGGTGGAAATCCCGAGGGGTCCAACTGGTCACGGAGCCATTGATCCTGGGTGTGCAGGGCCGTACCGGCTCGTCGTCTAATAAGGGGATTGGCGCCCAGACACTTCACTGAGCCATCGAGACCTGGTATAACGTCAACCCCGCGCCATGATAATCTGCCCCGGCGGCCCTCGTTTCCGGGGCCCACACTGTCTCTTGCAGCAGGGATCATTTCTCGACGGCCCCCCGGGACAAGATGGCCGCTTTGAAGGGTTCAAAACAGTCCCATGTCGCGAAATTGGCTAAATTTGCGCATACCAGGTCAGAGGGGTTGGAGGAACATCAAAAATCTTTGGAGCCTAAACAACAATCTGAAGAAGGGGCCCTGACTTTGGCGGACGTGATGGAGGCGATCCAGGGGGTCTGTACCGCATTGGAACATAAGATCGACACTGTGTCTACCGAAATTACATTGATACGTGCAGACCTGCGGAACATGGGTGACAGGGTCAAGGCAACCGAGGAGTCAGTCACTACCCTCCAGAACTCTACCAAAACGCTGGAGTCCACGATTAAACGTTTACAAGCCCAGACTTCTGATTTAAAGGCTAAACTGGAGGATTATGAGGGGCGGGCCCGTAGGAACAATGTTCGCATTTTGGGAGTGCCAGAAAAAGCGGAGGGCCAAGCTGCGGACCTTTTTGTAGAAGACCTGATCAAAAATCATCTGCAGCCCCGCTCCCTCTCAGACTACTTTTCGGTGGAGCGGGCCCATAGAGTCCCTGGGGGTCCGCCCAAGCCCGGGGCCCCACTACCTCCCATCCTCGCAAGAATTTTTAATTTCCGAGACAGGGACAACATTTTACAGACCGCTAGGGCCGCTCCGCCGCTTAAATTTGAGAACTCCATCGTCTCCTTCTTTCCCGACTTCACGTATAAAGTACAATTGAAATGCAGGTCCTTCTTGGAAATCAAGTGAGCACTTAGGAGCCATATCCTGAAATACGCCATGCTCTTCCCGGCGAAACTTCGTGTGCAAGCAGATGGCAAGTCGTGGTTTTTCCAAACTATGGAGGATGCCTGGGACTGGTTGGAGGGATGGCGGGCTGCCAACACTCAGAGACGCTCTTCCCATACTGGGGATCTTGGATCAGAGAGTCGCTAGGGGAAAATCTGTCAAGAGGGATGGCACTTGGGTTGATGAGGGCGCTGTAGTGGAGGTCGGCCACGTGTTAAAACTGTTAAGAGATGATGGGGGTGCATTTTTGATTGACATCCTTGCTCCTTATTGCCCCCCTTTTTTCGGACTCTGGGGTTTGGCGCTTGATTCAAAGAGATACGAACTGTGGCTTTGATAGCTGGGTTGTCGCGGTGGGTGGGACTGTTTGCTGTCTACTGTATTTGAATTGTTTTTGTTACGCACAGAGTCAAGATCTGATTATGGGTAAATTCGGGCGGGAACACTAGACATCTGGGGGGGAGCAGAGGCTTTTCTTGGTATGTTTAGGCCGAGTAACTTCCCCCTTTACATGGTTTTCTTATTTTAGGGTATACAGGCGCTCTGCAAAATTGGGGGGTGGGCAGTTCTAAGTCCACATTGCAGGGAGGCAGGGTGGGGGGTTACAGGGAGTTCCGAGGGGTTTGTTTGCTTTTTATTTTTCAGTTTTATATACAGTCTTCATTTGGATCGCTATTATGGTGTGTTTGTGTCTTCTCTTGGTCATCGATGCATTAATTTCACTGTGAAGTTCTATGACTGAGGCCGCTGGTATTTACCACAGTTCCTTGGTAGCGGGGGTGGAGGGCCTCTAACTCTCAGGTTAAATGAGTGTGGCTCGTACTTCTGAGACTCCAGTGGGTCGCCTTAAACTACTCTCATGGAATGTTAATGGCCTGGGGGATCGCATCAAGAGGAGTTTGGTGCTACAATATTTAAAACGCCACTCCCCCGATATAATTTTGCTCCAGGAGACGCATATTCATGGCAATTCCTATTGTGCACTTAATTTAATCGCTGGGGATTTAAACTGATTGCTCACGCAGGCTACACTCAAGGTTCCCGGGGGGTGGGCATTCTGGTACGTACCTCCCTCCCGTTCCTGGTGCATAAAGTTACAGGAGACCCACTTGGCAGATTTGTTTCCGTGTCGGGGCAATGGGAGGGCAAGTCCCTAAATGTAACTTCTCTTTGTGTACCCCCAAAGCTCCACTCCTCTACTCTGACTGACCTTGGTCCACATTTACTCAATCTACCCGAGGGCGACATACTGCTGGGAGGGGACTTTAATGCCGCCCTCCACGGCGATCTAGATCGTTTGCCGCCTAGACGCAATGAATCCCCTGGTAAGCTTTTGACAGTATTTTTAGAGGCTGTGGGATTGATTGATATTTGGCGTATATGCCACCCTGCAACTAGACAATATACCTTCCATTCCGGAGTCCATGGGAGTATGTTTCGTATTGATTATCTTTTCTGTAAAGCAACCCAAATTCCCAACTTCGAGAATTTGCCTTTCTCCCCAGAGGTATTTCCAACCACTCCACGATCATGACCTGTTATGGTGGTATAGCGACCCCTACCAACCGCAGCATGGTGCTCAACCCTTGGTACCTTCGTATTCCGGAGATACATGAGACATTGACGTTGGCCACCAAAAATTACTTCGCTGAAAATGAGGGTTCGGTAGACTCTGACGTGATGTTGTGAGAAGCGTATAAGGCAGTGATCCGTGGTTGCGGAGTCGCAGCGGTGGCGGGGCACAAGAAGGAGAAGCATAGAAAGTTGGAAGACATAGGAAGGGAGGTGGGTCTGCTTGAAGCCGACATGCTGGAGTCCCCATCCCCTGACGCCGCACATAAATTGGCCATTAAACAAAAAGAATATAGGGATATAGCGGGGGAGGCCGCCAGAGCTCAATTTCGTGCTACTCAACATCGTATATACGATATAGGTGACAAAGCGGGTAAGTTATTGGCGTGGTTCAACAGGAAAGAGCTAGCCAATAGATGGGTGGCAGAAGTTTCGGATTTGCGGGGTACTCGACATTATGATAAAGTTGGAATTGCCGAGACATTTGCGGACCATTTTAAATCCGTGTATGCCCCCTCGCCCACGTTGACCCAAATTGAGGCATCGGAATTGCTCTCCACGCTGCCTCTGCCACAACTGGACCCCCAGGAGGTGTCGGATCTTGATGTTGCTTTGTCTACTGAAGAGATGACTAAGGCGATAGGTGCGTTGCATTCCGGGAACGCGATGGGCCCGGGTGGCCTCCCGATCGAGCATTATAAATCTACCGCCTCAGTTATAGCACCATTTCTAGTACGTATGTATGAGGAGAGTGTGACCCGGGGTATTCTGCCTGAAACTCAGGGATTAGCTAATATTGTTGTCATACACAAAAAGGGCAAACCCCCGAACTGTTGCTCTTCATACAGGCCCATTTCCCTCTTAGACCCAGAGGTCAAGATACTAGCAAAAATTCTGGCCCTTCGTCTCTCTCCCTATCTCCATAAACTGATTCATCCAGACCAATCTGGCTTTATGCCAACCAGAAATACCGCGCTTAACCTTCGGCGCTTGTTCGGAGTGTTGGGCTGAGCCTCCACTATTCAAGATGACTCGGTGATCATGTCGCTTGATGCAAAGATGGCGTTCGATATGATTGAATGGCCTTTTTTGTTTGCGGTTCTGGAAAGATATGGGTTCGGTAAGCGGTTTTTGTCCCTTGTACGTCTACTTTATTCAGGTCCACTGGCCCGGATTACCGTAAATGGTCGTAGATCGGCAATCTTCGAGCTGGGTAAGGGCACCAGGCAGGGCTACCCCTTATCGCCTCTTCTTTTTGCCCTAGCCCTTGAGACTCTGGCCATTTGGATTAGAGGTGATCCCTTGATCCGCTGCCTCAATTGGTCTCCGGAGTGGATGGATAGAATCTCCCTCTATGCCGACGATATCTTACTCTATCTCGCCTGTCCACGATTCTCGATACATAGGGTGCTTCATATTTTTGCTATTTTCCAAAAATATTCCGGGTATACTATTAACTGGGACAAATCCCTGGTCTACATCCTGAGTGGCAAACACCCAACACTCCCCTTGGGCTGCGAGGCCCGGATAGTTGAGGACAGATTTCGATACCTTGGCATATACATTACCAAAGACGCTGGAGTCTTTCATTCGAAAAACCTTGTCTCCCCCTTTCAGCGTTTCCGTGCTGATGTTCAACACTGGAAGTCCTTACCCCTAACACTCCTGGGATGGGCCGCTCTTTATAAAATGATGGCTCTTCCCCGTTTTCTTTATGCCTTACAAAACACACCTTTTTTGGTCCCACCTCAATACTTTCTATCCATTGATGCTGAGGTACGTTCTCTACTGTGGAACAATGGGACACCCTGAATTGCCTTGGCCAAACTGACCAAAAGCTGGTATGATGGTGGAATCGCTCTCCCAGCGATTAGATCCTATTACTGGGCCTCGCAATTGGTGTTTCTCAACCACTGGATGCATCGAACCATCACTGACCCGGCATACAGAATGGATAGGTACAATATGCCCTCGGGCAACTATCTCAGGGCACTATATGGGGGGAAAAACTATACCTAAAAATACCCCGACCTCCACTACAGTTTCTATTTGGCATGTGGCAACGGCTGCGCTGGGCTGGAGAGGCAAGATTACTCAGGCTACTCCTCTGTTTGACTCCGGTCAATTAGGCATGCTCGCACACCAACCAGGGTTTGATAAATGGGATCTCATTGTCCTTTCGAAAGTGGGCGACCTATGGGCGAGGGGGGAGTTGTCCCGTTTGGCGACCTACAAGCCCAATATCAACTCCATGAGGGTGAGACTTTCCGATACCTCCAGGTGCGACACGCACTGCATAAAGCAATACCCAAAGGCTCGGATCTGCCAGTCTCCTCCCCATTAGAAGATAGACTATTAGATGATTATCTCCCAGAAAAGGCGATTTCGTTAACATACCGGAAAATTCTCAATAATTTACCTGATGCCTCTGACAAACTACGCGTGAAATGGGCTGGGGACGTTGGAGATTTTGACGATGAAGACTGGAGGGAGGCCCTGGCATCACCATGGGAAGGGGCTATCCGCTCCCGTTTCAAGCTTATCCAGCTTAAAATACTCCACAGAGCGTACTACACCAGCTCTGCGCTAGTTAAAATGGGTCTGCTGCTGTCGCCCGTCTGCCCCCGGGAGTGTGGGCGACCGGGTACTTTTTTACACCAATGGTGGGAATGCCCCAATCTCCAGGAATTCTGGGTAGGGGTAGTTTCAGCCATGTCTCGAATATGTCATAAACCAATTGAAGCCTCCCCCGACTGTGTCTTTTGAATATCTGGGAGGCCACGGATTTAACAAGATTTGAAAAGATTTGGGTCACACTGGGCTGCATGGTGGTAAAACGTAATATTGCTAGAACATGGAAGGGAGGAGAGACATTGAAACATACCGATTGGGAGTCCGATATGGATTGGTGTATGCAAGCGGAGAGGGCGGTGTACGAAAGCAGGGGGTGCCCGGGAAAATGGACCAAAATATGGGGCCCATGGAACAAGAGCAGAGGATTTCTTTGTGCCCCATTTGGAGATGCAATTTCAGAACTGATAGAGAATGTGACACTTTAAAGATGCTTTTCTGTTGATCCAATGTGCTGCGTGACTTCAACTGCAATTCTTCTTACTTTGGTAATTGCTTTACGTTTGGAGACTGCATTGGTTTGGTTTAAGTTTGATTTATGTTTTCTATCAATATAAAGTTTTATAAAAAAAAAAAAATCAAAACACAACGGAAATAAGGAACCGGGCTGATGGAAGGAAATACAGGCCTCACGCCTGACTCCTGAGTTACTTACAGTACAGTGAACTGGCATCGTGTCAACATTGACTTAAGACTCGGGCAGCACCAGAGCCACGTGCAAGTTCAACACACAAGTGTATTCCTCATTTTTTACCTCCTTATATGGATTTTTTTACACTGCATTGAACACCTTAACAATTAGCAGCAACCCATAATGTGCTGACCAATTCAGACAGGATTCATAAAATAGATTGGTCTACTCCACTGTCCACTGGAATCTACTACCCATAAAAGGGGATCTACGCTGAGATCTACGTGATCACAAGGCTCAGAGTCAGGACAATGCAAGTGCAAGGCCACAAGGTCAGGTGTGGTCTTGCTCATCGTCTTTCCACTGCTCCCTTGTGCAATGCATGTCGTTAGCAACACGCAGTGCACAAAGAGGGTAGAGACTGAGAGAGACAAGCTGGTTGAGCAGCAAGAGTAGACATGGCAAATCACTGCACAGCTTCACAATAAAGCCATACAGTGATTGGTCATGCTTTGTGGACGGAAGCGACCCGCCATCGCTGCCTCATCGGTATACCACTGCAGCAGAGGCCTATTAAACACGTCTCTTAGCCAGTCCAGACACTGCTCCTTTGCTGTTGCACAGTATAAAAGCAACACCAGGATTGGCTCGGGCATGCAAACTCACCTCTCATTAGGAAACCGGGGGCTGCGGATTTGAATCACCCCCCCCGGCTCACTAATGCACAGGTGGAGACTCCTGGAGATATCCCTCTAGTGTGCATGGCGAGCTGGCCAAATAAGGCAGCAGACCAACCCGACATGCACACTTTGTGGGCCAAGGTGCACTCGCTGGTGAGTATAGTATCTGTAATTCAATATTGTTTAAGCCCCACCCCCTTAGGCCTGCAGGCACTGGCTTCCAGGAGCTGACTCAGACAACCGGCCCACAGCTGAAGGCGACTGCCATGGGCAGAATAAAATAAGCTTTAAAATGTATATAATTTTATTCACATTTAAAGAGGGGGCAAAATATGTGTGGGGCAACGCCCCAACACCCTAAGGGAGGAACTACCTCTGTCCAGCATGCTTCCATAGGGTGAATTACAGAGGACAGACGCCAACCAAAGGCTAACATACAAGAAGTTGATGACTGCTTTTTCTGTCATCCTCTACCATCTTTATATCTTTTGTTCCAGTGACCTGAGCAAGTATTACCACCCGCATGTCAATGTACCAAAGCATTGTTTACTAATAACCAACAACGACTGGGGAATATGTGTTGCCAGTAAACGTTAGTCAGCACACTCAACACCTGGGGCCTGATTTAAATCTACACTTTGTAGTACGTTTTGTAGTAGTACAAAGTGCTATGAACAAACTATGTGCGGAGGTTACATCTCAATTGCCTATTCTTATGTGTGCAGAGTTCTCCTCCCTGACTGTGGAGTCTCTGGATATGTAAGTATACATTTAGTAGTAAATGTGGGTGGGACTGGAGGGAAGTTACCACCCACACAAGAGTAAGCCAATTGCTATACCCCGAGGGTGAAGACAAGTAGGGTACACTTTTGTAGTAAAGTTACACTCAGAGTTTCTGAATACAAAAAAGTAGTAAACTTACTCCAATGTGTAAATTACTCAGAAGTGTAGTTAGCATTGTGAATCAGGCCATATCTTTAGCAGTTAGTTTCTAAAAGTTGAGGAGCAATTGGTTAATTACTTAGATTTGTTACTTAGATTTGACAGCATCTTTTTCACGTAGCTCTGGACTAGGGAGTGGATGAAAACATTTACTTATGAGCTTCAGAAATTTCAACCAAAACTTACAAAAAAACTCAGATGTCATGGCACACAGAGCTACCAGAGTAGGCCTTACCCAAAGGTATTGGTTCTTTTTTCAAACATTTTGTAAGCCAGTGTAATTTGTTGAACCTTCCTCAATGAGTGCTGAGACGGTAAAGAAGAAAGGCTGAGGAAGAAAATGCTGGTGAGGTACCTGCACAAGAGCGTTTCAGTGTTAATGACAAAAAGCTAAGACAGTAATGCACTCTGACACAAAATGGTCACGTTACCACCACACAAAGTTCATAACACAAGAAAAACTTCAGAGAGGTATTCGCTCTCATGCAAAACATGCAAACAACACTAGCAACTTGCTTGAAAACTATGCCTGGTCTTAGGGTAAAAGCATTCTGCAAAATCTGAAAACTGTATGAAGGCGAATAGACTGGAATTACGTAAAATTACACTCACTTAAAAAAAAAAAAAACGTAGCCCATTTTAATTTGGAACAAAGCAGGGCATGCGAGCAGTCAACAAAAAACGTAATAAAGACTATACACTACTACCGGTGACCCTAATGCCCTCATTGTCGCTATAAAAACCCAAAGTTGGCACAAATAGCCAGATACTATGAATAGATCAGCTAAAAAATGGCGAGATTTAGTTCGAGGGTCCTGTGAGTGCAAACACCCTTACACTCAATCTTGTGAGTGGAAAAGTTTCAGGAGCAAGATACATGCATTAGTCAACTCATTTGACCTCAATTTCGATGCTGCATTTTACACTTCCAGCTGGAAGACACTCTTGATATCTTTAGGCGATTGATCAGCTATCTGAGAGACCTACTCTCCATGCAGTCTCTACGTAGGTAGGTGGATCTGCAGCTGCTAAGGTGAGCAGGGCCGGACTGACCGTAGCAGGCACAGGGCGTTTTCCTGGTGGGCCGAAAGGGTGGGGGCTGCTTTTGTTACAGGGGGCCGGTTTTGCAGTATCAGCCCCCAGCACCTGCCACAGCACCCTCCCCCCGCAACCCTTCTACCCCCGGGGCCGGTCGAGCAGAATTGCCAAGGTTGGTTTCTGGTCCCAGTCTGGCCGTGAAGATGAGGCACTTACGCACAAGTGAGTGCGTGAAAGTGAGCGTAAATGAATATAGGATTAAGTGAATGAATGAGTTGATGAGTGCCATGCTTGTGATTGCGTGCCTGTAGAGCATTTACATGCATTGATCTGGGCAATAAGCAATGCCACGTATATGTATAACTCAGTTTAGGTAGAGGTGGGACTGAAATTCACATATATGAACAGGAATGTTGCATTGCGGCACCCCTTGCCGTCCACTCTCTAATTCCCACCCAGCAATTCAGAATTTGAGATCTGCTTCTTGCTATGTTGGAAGCATGCCGGAATGTCGTAAGGGACGGTTAAAGGGGACATTATGTCCTAGGCCCCACACTTTTGCAGGGTCCTGTGCTCCTGCTTCTAAATCTGTTTATAGATTTACAAAGCAAGCCTGCGTTTTTTGATTACTAATGATGAAATAGCTGAAAATGAAATTACAATAAATGAGACCAGATGATCTAAGTAGAACATTTTTTGTCTTTCTCTAGGGACATTGTTATCCTTGGATCCCCTCAAAAAATTCTGACAAGCATTGGCTGAAAGATCGTATGTGGTTATGTACTATTTTTAGTTAACAGAGTTTTCTTTGAGATAAGAGGAGTACACTAGTCTAGGATTATACCAGTGTCTAGTTCCTGCTCCGAGAAACGACTTCAATTTCAGCAAGGTGCTATTTGGTGTTAGTGACCATGAAAGTTGCAAGCTATATGTATCTCAAACTCCAAGAGCACACATTTTGCATTTTTCAGTGCGTGTTTTGCAAATGTTGTCATCTTCCTGGGTGATAAAAGTAATTCTGTGTGCAGCACCATCATTAACGCTATGGGTGTCAGAAGCGGGGGTGTTACTTGGAATCTCTCCAGAGGTGCTAAAAGTGGCAGATGACATTTAAAATACTGTGTATTTTTTTTTTTAGCAATGCAGATCGCTTCTCCGTGGGTTGATTAATCTCTTCTTTGAGAAGTGAGGAAAAAAGACACTGTCACAGCAATTGATTTACCGAAAGAACAGTTTAATAGATTTTGGACTTTAAGTGCTATATGTAGGAGTCGCTGATTGCTACAGTGCACAAATACTGCTCAAGTGTTATTTAAAAAAGTTCTAGCTCTGAATGCATTTAGATAAAATACTGAACATACTTAACAACGCATTTATAAGGAAGAGCAGGCAAAATGTCAGGAGGAGCTGCTTACCACAAATGTTATTATGGATCTGAAATATTTCAAGTGTAGTAAACAAACTGAACCAAAAAGCACCCACTTACATCTGACTTATAGTTCCATATTTCACACTTAAGACCCAATTAGTTTTACTTTTTGCATTTACTGATTTATGTGTTTCAGATATGATTTATTAACAGGATTTTCAGTGTTGTGAATTTTTGATAAAACAAACACAATTTGAACCAACAAACTTTTCAATGATTTTAAGGCAAATGTGCTGTGCAATGTTAAGCAAAGCTCATTAAATTGTACCCGTATAAATAGGGTCCAATAATGTTTTATGTGCATGGCACAATTTCTGGACTGAGCATGTTGATTTGGTGGTAAGGCTGGTGGGTGTAACCCGTGATTCCACTGGGTGTGGCAATACAGGAATCCTCGCATTCCACCCTAAATACTGTATAATCACAACATCTCAGTTCATTAACTGGTAACTGGTTCTTTACTGGTGAAAGAAACCGCATACAACCAGCATATGTTTCTTGAATCTGAAGGGATAAGACATGCAATGGTGACTAAAACAACAGTTATTTCCTGTTATTTGACAGTTTAATGTGATTCTCACAAGAGCGACTAAACATTTGGACATACTCGATAAGTTATTGTCTTCACAGATGCTTAGAGAAAGCTTTTTTAACCAATCTACAGGAGTGAAACATGTGAGGCACCCGCTTCACTTCAGGAATCATGAGAATTAAAATACTGGCCTGTAAGAACCTGAATTACTATTTGTGGTGGACGCCTGCCCACTTGAAAGAATAAGCATAACCATTGTCAGGTTGAAGCCTCAAAGTCAATAAATTAACCTCAGCTCAACCCGCTGGGAGATATTGCATAGAGAAGACAGGATGAACTTAAGACAATGTGTCAATTATTGATGCAGTACCGAAATAGTAATAAAGTAAAAAACCAAGCAATAAAAATCCCAAACTGAATTAGAAAAAAAGAGTGAAATGTATAAAACAAAATGTCAACAAATTCACAAAAATCCATTAAGGGACACCAGAGATATGTGTTTTCAAAGGTTTAAGAGAGAATAGCAACAAAAAATCTAAGCACTCATGATAGTCTATTGTCGTGGTAGACCCGGACCTAGGCTCTAATTCAGGCTGACCACGATGGAGCAAACCAGGTTCATGCCAGTCAAATATTTTACCTTCTAACTTAATCTTTTAAGACCAAATTTTTCAAGGTTTCCTGAGTAGCTCCCTGTGTCACTTCTAAGACTCCCAGGACCTTAGCGGCATAACTTAAGGTTCATGACTCACTCCAGCACAGGACACCAGCAATGTCCAGATCATGTCCAATTGCTGGTGGTCAGCTGGGAATTCTATGGAAAAAGACTCTTGCAGCTTGTTGTGTCTTTGTAGCCACACAGGAGGTCAGCCCAACTGACACTAACCCTTGAAGTTCACTTCTTTGTTCTGGGTACAAGAAGGAGCATTCCCTGTCCTTCAGGGCTGCTCCCACGCCAAAGACAGCAAATCCAGTCCTCTTCTGTTGTCCCCCAGGTCCAGAAAGGGTTCTGAGGAGGTGACTTGGGGGGCACATTTATGCCTTACACCAGCTAGTGGGTGGGTGTGACTCTTCGGCACACCCTAACCAAAGGGGTAAATGTTCCTGAGGTTAACCCTACCCACGTTTTCACTAGTTCCTGTTTACCTTACTTAAAACAGGCCTAAAATGCCATCTTGCATGGCAGTTTCAAGATGGGGAAAATCTTCGGCCACATTAAACTTGGGCTCTGAGGATGGTAGGAGAGTGAAGTGTCATAGGGAAATCACCTGTGTCCTCCCACATCTAACACTAAAATCCAGTTCGATTCAGGCCCTGGACTTGCAACAAACCAGGAGACAGAAGTCTAGTGAAACAAACCAGGGCCTCTCACTGCCTATACAGGAGATATACCATAAGTGTTTTCTTGTTATGTTTGTTCCCTTTCCGAGCTCAAAAGATTTACAGGTGCTTTAGACACACCGGTCAGGCACTTTTTGACACTGTTGTGCCAAGAGCATGCCCATATCTCCAGCTTGGATATTGTATTGAACTCAGAGGAGCCATCACTGTCCATTCAGGTCAACCTATTGTGTAGCTCCTGGGGGAAATTTCCACCCAATTACCACCTCATTCAGGCCAAATGCAGGCTGAGAGTTGATGCAAATTAACCTCCAGAAGCACCAGGCAGGATAAAGCTAATGTTCTAAAAGTTACCTTTCCGTAATATTTATTACAATTCAGACTTCACCACTAAATTGAATTGTTAATAGGTATTTAAAATAGTAGTTTAATTATTTGTCTTGTTTGTCCCATTTTCAAGATACTACAACATTATTTTAATTTGTACTCTGAATTTCTACTTAGGACAGCAAGGCCTGGCACAGTGAAAATCGTTTTTTGAGCCTTGTCAATGTTAGGGAATGGTGATATTATTTACCTACATATACCGCTTTTAAATACCATGAACACTGCCTTTGAGGCTAAACAGCCTACACAGGGATAACAATAATATTTAAATGGGAGTTCTTCACTTGTCTAAAAGGGATATATTGACAGGATGCACTGCATGGTCCATACTGCAACAGTCACACTACACAGGGTAGGTCTGTAGCCATGTTCAATGTCCCTGTAGTGGATGGTACAATAGGTGCATAGTCCACAAGTTGCATTTAACTTTCCTGTCTTGGTGCACTTTCTACACTATATCATAGGGGCTTACTGGCAAGTTAAATGTGCCTATAAGGAATAAACTAATTTAATCAAGTTTAAAGTGGGGCCCAGCTACTTTACTCCTGGTTAGCAGGGGTAAAGTGCACAAAGTTCTAAAGCCAGTAAGTAGTGTCCAGAATAAAGGCGAAAAATCTGGGGTGACCACGCAGAAAAGACAGATTTTCTACATAAAAGCTAGAAAATCAAATATGGAAATTTGTGCCTATAGAATTATTCATTTGTTTGAGAAAATTCTTAAATAATTCAGAAATACACCTTGAAAACCTTACAAGTTATATTCTTTGAGGAGTATTCACATTGGTAACTGAAAATTCCACTCTGTAAATATTTAAAATTCAGCAATTTAGCACCAAATGGTAATAGCACATTTTTTTTGTTTGTCCCTGGAATAAATAGTCCCACCCCAAAATTCCAAAAATATTTTGAGGTGTACAATCACTATTCCCAAAATGCAACATACTTAATCATGTACTTAAAAGGAATACATTTGTGAATGCCTAAACAATGGGGGCCAGATTTATCATACGTTCACGGACCGCAACACAGCAAGACACCTTGCTGTTCTGAGTGAAAGGGAGAGGGCAGGAATGTGCCATATTTAACATTAAATGGTTAATTGTGATCCTTTCCTTGCACTGGCACACAATGTGCTGCCTTGCATCATTGTGGTAAAAAGAGGAAACAACAAGGAGAACTAAAGATATTTCTTCTTGTCGCATCTCCCCTGGAAAGCCATAGCATTTTGACGCATTCCCAGGTTTACCTGTCTTGGTAAATCTGGAAATGCACAAAAAGCCATGGGTGGATGTGTGGGATCACCCGCACTCCACCTACCGAACATCTTCCCAGGGCACAGCAACGCAAGGCAGCAATTTGCGCTGCCTTGCATTACTCCAGCTCTACAAAGGCAGTTGAGCTACACAATGTGGCCTTGCGTAGCTTGGTAATTCTCATTGTAGTTTTTGCATTGCCCTGCAGTGCATTGCAAGGGCAAAGCAAAACCTTGATAAATTTGGCCCAGAGAATCTACCACATAAAGGAACTGTAATAATGTTTATTGAGAGGATCCCACAGGAAAGCGAGATCTACTAAGCCCTAAATTCAGGGGGTTTATCAAACATGGTAACCTCTCAGCAAATGTTCACTGTATTCAATGTCCTTGCCGCAGTAGTGTCTCTACTGAAGGCGCAGAGATCCCTACCAGCTTGGCCGTGATATCTAATTATGGAGGAAGGTCTTATGCGAGCCACAGCCTCCTCTGCACCTGGCGAGCCAGTCAGTCCACCATCAAATTGTAGATGACTCCATAAGTAGAGTATCTGATACTGCAGCTGCTGTGAAAATGGGCAGAGTAGATGTGCCTGTTAGAGAGCATCTCTTTTCAGTAGTTATACACTAACACATTATTAATGATCATTCTATTGAGAAGAACTACAGAGTTTTTTTCCTATCTGCATAATGGCACATCAGGAGGAATGAACATTTTTCTGTGTGCAAAATGCACTGCCTGTTTTGTGCACACGCATGCAACCCTTATTGAAAGGCTGTAGCATGCTAATGCTGTAGCAAGGACCAATTGCAGTGCATCTCTCATTCACAGAAAAAAGAATTGAAATGTGCACCCAGTGAGGCTCTCTTCCCCCCATGGCTCTCATAAACATGGGCGGGTGTACGTTTGCAGAGTTAGCACTCAGTCATAAAACTCAAGAGCAACGGAATGCAGATTTAAATTTCCATCAATAACTTATGTGTGGGAATATAAATGTAAGCATTTTCACATATGAGGGCATTAAAGATCCCTACATGCCAGTTTTGGTATAGGGTAGGGGCTAGCTGACACCACTAGAGCCCAGTTACCATGCTAATGTGGCTCATGGTAGTCAATGTCAGAAGCGAGGGAACACACTTTGCTTTATCATAACCAGTGGCGTAAGGCCCCGGCAGCCCCCACGGTGCGGGGGGGGGACCGAGCTTCAGGAGACCCCCTCAGCACAGTACCCTTGCCTGAGCACTCCTGAGTGAGTCCGGAGAGGGTCCGCTCCATGTACTTTGCAGAGGGCTCCCTCATGTTTCGTTACGCCACTGTGGAGGGCGAGCCAAAACTGTGAGCGGAGCATCAGCATCGTTGTGTATCCCTCCACATGCCTGCAGGTCCTAATGCTGATGCAGGGCCTGAGGCCAACAAAAGATAGTTTCACATAGTTGTGGTGCAGGTGGTTTCATATTTAAGGTCCACATTTTGCAAGTAAAAAACATGTGCTTCATTGCCGTGAACCAGATCCCATGTATTTTTGCAGTGCCAGGGTTGAATACTTTATAATTATAGGAGAGAGCCCGGAGGCTAGTGGAAAACTTGAAAGCCTACTGTTTATTGCATTTTGTTTACAACCATGTACAATTGTAAGAAACAAACAAAACGGTGCTGGAACTAAAAATGATTGGTATTTCATCTAATTAGAGAACTGTAAGCGAGAAAAGTCGCAAGCCTCAAGACTTACCAATTCTTTAATCCTGCTGCAATTAACCAATGCACAATGGAGCGCTGAAGCATTCGAATCTGACTCGAGGGACTTTGGAATATGAAGGCTTCAAAGGGTTTGAGTTTATCCAGCTTAGCTGAATAGATCTGAGTAATAAAGGGATCAGTTATTTGCAGGTTTCATTACAGCACAAGCTGACAATTTATTGATGAATTCGTCTATCCATACCACCTTTAGAACTCAGAAATGGATGATTAAGGTGAAGCAGGGAGAAAATAATTATTTTATTGTATGTGCTAAGAGATCTTCAGGCTGATCAATTAAAGTGTTTTAACACGAATGTCAATTTTCTGTACCATGCTTCTTAAATATGTGGGTCCAATTCTTGAAAAACGTGTAAGTCTGTATCCATAGTTTACTCCCTTGTTTGTGTCCAGATTTATCAATTTTAGAATTCACAGTCGTTTCCATTTGAAAACTGCAACACACATGCTTCCAGGAGTGACTTCTAGAAAGAATTGTGAATTTCTAAACATGTGCTTACGATAGCGGTTCCAGATGCATAATTCTTCATGATGCAAAATTGTACTTTTAAAAATCAGTGGAATTGCACTTTTAAAAAATATTTTGCTCTATTAGTAAGTTTGTGGAGAAGCTCCTTTTCCTATAACCCTACCAATCTTGAGTGGTGTGTCTTTCCCATTCACACCCAGGAAAATGGATTTACTTTTGCTGTTGACAAGAATAAGCGCCTGATTCACAAACAATTCACTACGAGTAGGTGACTTGAACTTGTAGTACTTCTGCTTCACTCCTGTACGATAGGAGTTGTGTTGTGTTATGCCAATTTGTATAGTGCACTACTCACCTGCAAGGGTATCCAGACACTTGAGCAAGTGTGTAGGCATGTGGTCTCCGCTGGGTTACTCGAAGAGCCAGGTCTTCAGCCTCTTCAGCCTCTTGAGGAGCTCAAGGAGTAAGAAGGAGGCTTGGATTTGTTGAGGGACATTGTTCCATGTTTTGAGTACGACATAGGAGAATGAGCAAACTACTGTTCTGCTGTTCTGCTATTGTGAATGCAGGGGACATGCGCAACTGATTGTGAGGCAGAGCATAGATGTCTCACAAGCTGGTGAAAGTGTATGCAATGTTCCGGTATTCTGGTTCAGTGTGGTGTAGGGCTTTGTATGTGTGTGTGAGAAGTTTGAATTGGATGCACAGGTGGATGGGAAGCCAAGAAGCTCCTTGAGGTGCGGTGCGATGTGGGTGCACTGTGGGAAGATGAGTATGAGTCTTGCGGTGGCATTCTGGATGGTCTGACATCTGTGTAGGAGTTGCTTGGAGATTCTGAGTAGAGTGCATTGCAGTATTCAAGCCTGCTTGTGATGAGTGCTTGTGAGATGGTCCATCTGGTGTTCTGTGGCAGCCACTTGAAGATCTTTTTTAGCATGTACTGTGTTGACTTGTGCTGTCATGTTGAGCTTGATATCTACAATGATCCCCAGATTTCTTGCGTGGCCGGTGGGTGTAGGTGTTGGCGCTAGCTTCAACAGCCACCTAGTGGAGTCCCATGAAAAGACCTTATTTCCGAAGACCATCACTTCCGTCATGTCAGAATAGGAGTAAGCTATGAGTTCTCATGCCTTTCTCCTGACTTACTTCTGGAATTTAAGAGTAAAACCAGAGTACTACAATAGAAAGTCACAATAAAATCTTTTGGAACCAAGGTCTAAATTTCTGAATATGTCCAAGATGCCAAAGTATTTTGAAGAAGTGTGTTAACTACAAGGAACACATAAGTTTAAGCGTGCTTCCAAACTTTCACAGCATCTGAAGGAGAAGCTACATCCAATACATTAACAGCTTATTTGCACAGCTTTCAGTCAGCTGCGTGATATCATCATAATCCAACACAATCAATTGACTTTTCTGGGGAAGCCTTGTTGAGACTGATCTCTGAGTTATCTCAGATCCCTGAAACTCTCCAGCTACCTGTATGTAGCTCTCCTCTGTGCAGCCCAACCTACTAACTTAGAAGCTTTTGTTTGGTTGAATTAAAATATATATACAAAAATTAAAAAGTTCGTATTCAAGATGGAAATTGTGGATTTTCAGAGCTCATAAGCTGGTATTTAGAGAAAAATAGTTGAATTTCTAAAATATATTTTGAGCTGATACTTGAATCATAAATCATTTGCGTTAGGGAGACTTATTACTAATATTATTACCTTGGTACCCAGGGCATTGCAGCTTTAACTATTATGTATTACCCATGTAGAGACATTCCAAGTTAACCCCTTCGATGCGCGTGACGAGCTCAGCTCGTCATGCTGCGCGGTAGCGCTGTGCGCATGACGAGCTCAGCTCGTCACGACCACACCCGCGATCGGAATGTCCAGCATACGAGCGGAATTCCGATCGCGGTCAAGGGGTTAATAAAACATTTTATTACATTACTGCTGGCAACCGTCCTAATGGCCACTAATTACAACGCTAATAATATTAGTAGCTCAGGATGATTTTGATTGAACATAATTAGCTCTTATTATAGAAAAGGTTGGAGACCCTTTCTTTAGAGCTACCATATAATACTGTCTCAGCACTATAATAACTGAATATGGTGAAGAAACCGAGACCTTTGGCTCCAAAGGTAGAAATGTGTGCAAATTCTAAAATTATTAATTGATCTGTAAGGAATCTCTCAAATCTCAGCAAACATCTGCAGAAATGTTAGGTAATCAAAGAAAGGAAGAGATAAGTACATTGAGCACCAGTAATAAGATGTAACGTACATCTGAAACCAATAATGTACTGTTAAATTGAGCTCCAAAAGTGTACACCTCATACAACCCAGCAGCCCAAGCAGAGCTTGTAAGCACAGCTGCTCTGACAAGCTTTTTGCTCCTTCCACACTGCAAAATGCTTCCACTCCTCTACATGAAAGAACTAGGAAACCAGCCTTCACTTATTAGATAACCACAATCAGTGGATCAAGAGACCTGAATAGACATTGCCCCTGGGATCAGATAGAGAATACACAGTGTTGTTCATCAGAAAAAAAGAAGAACAACAGCCTATGTCAAGGTGCATCAACATAGACAGTTTTTGCTTCACATAACCTACAAGTTAATAATTAAAAAAGAAGATCATGACTTAATACATCAAAGGCTATGGAATGTAATCATGCCATAGTGCACTTTAAGACTGATGGCTCATCAAGATGGCCTCGTTATGGAAAATGAGTCAAAAGTACATCCAAAAAGTCACAGGTTAATTGTGTCTTCTCACAGATTCTCTATTTCAGTGCTCACTAACTTTCCCCAGGCTATGAGCAGGCAAACATATATTGCCATGTAACATGCTAATAGTCCCTCTTCTCAGTCATAGTGCACTGACTCAATTTTCCCCTGATCCCAAATCAGAATGGAGAAAGCAAGGTGGCACAGATGAGTGTTCCACTCAGCTGAATGAACATTCCGCATGTCTGGGAAGCTAATACTTCCTGCTCCATTTCTCAATTGCCATGCCTCAATCATCAAAGCTTCAGCAAATGATGTGTCAAGATGGCATTGAATATTTAATACTGGACTGGGCTAGTCATTTATTCTATGGGGCATTTCACTAGAGGAACTGGAGCCAGAGGAGGCTTGTTTTGAAGATTAGTGTGGTCACCGCCTCTGTCTCCAGCTCCCTGGGATTTATGGCATCAGGCACAGTGGGTGCAAAGAGAGAGACAGAGCGAGAGAGAGAGAAATAGTGAGAGAAGAGAGAGAGAATAGATGGAAAGAAAGAGAGGGGACGGGAGTAGGCTGTTTGCCAGGGCTGCTTTTGGGAACAAGCCTGGCCTTGATTCAACCTCTCAAAATAGCCTGAGATGCATTTTTGAGATTGTTCTATGAGGTATTTGTTTCCTGAAATACATATAGACTACTACATAGGGCCAGTACTAGGATATTTAGTGCACCAGGCAATGTGATATTTTGCAGCCCCATCTCCTCTAAAAATTAATTTCTACTTGATGCTTTTAGAGGCTGTCTGCCCCCTCATACTTCATGACACTCTAAGTCACTGCCTGAATATTTTACCTTAGTACCACCCTTCTAATGTATGAAACAGAGAAGCACAATGATATAGGAAACTTTTTTAGGTTTTGTTGAGGGCTCTTGAAATGCAGAACCCAGAACATGACTATGAAAGACAGCTATATTGTTCATACTTTGATACGCAAGGAGTTTTTCAATGAACCCTGAGTTAGGGCCTGACTTAGAGCTAAGGGGATGGGTTACTCTGTCACAAATGTGATGGATTTCCCGTCCACCTTATTACAAGTGCATTAAATCCTATAGCACTTGTAATAAGGCAGATGAGATATCCGAAAGTTTGTGACATTCTGTGAATGTGATGTTTTTCTTTACCCATCACCATTACACCACTTAAAATCTTCAGTTTCTTTGACATCAGTTGTGAACAAGGATCAGTTTATTAGTTCAGTAAGCACATACTGAAAAACACTGTATTTTATACACACTTGCTCTCTAGGTTCTGGCCTTAGATAAAGATACCTTTCCTTAAGCATGGCATTAAACCAAAGTCATATGATTCATTGCTGAGTTTGTTAGGGAAACAAACAGGTAAAATTTCCAGAGGACATAGAGATTAAATTTTATGCAGAGTAGAGGTAATATGGAGGTTGGCTCTACTTAGACCCAAATGGCATTCATCCTGTCGATACTTCTAGGCATTTCACTAGTCTGGTATAAGGTTAACGGGAGGCAGAGATCCTGCTGGCAGAGCCTCCCCGTGCCCCTTTTTTTGGTCTAACATGTGTCATCATTGACACTGCCCAAAATCGTGGAGGACAAGCCATCAAATCCATTTATACATTTTATCCACCATCTTTGGTGATGTCATCATCATGTAAGGCCTCCATGCACTCCTTTTTAGCATTTGAATAAGTGCACTTTCCAATGTTTCTACTACTGTAGGTCGAAGCCCCCAGCCGTAGTTGGCACAGACATTGGAAATGTGACCATTGACTATGTACCTTCATTTTGCAATTACATTGTAAGTGCCAGAATATGGCACTGGGCAAACGCATCATGGAATTTGCAGCCCCATTCTGATGTACCTTCATTGGATGTAGTTACCACCCCACCCCATCTTAAAAACCAGCTGTGTCTTTTATAAAGCCATCATGACCAGCCCCCTGGCTTATCTTGCAGACAAGCTCACCATCTCTGGTGGCTCTCAGCAATCAGACTGCAGACCAAGAAATGGAAAAAACAAGATCTGGAACAACGTCTCTGTAACCATTAGGACTGCCCCAAAGCTGTTCCAATTTATGAAAGAGTTGAAGACGTCTATATTTAAAGAACACTACATCATAATGCATTACCCGTCCACAACCTAGCTACCACTTTTATCGCTTGTTGCCTTTATGCTTGTCTTTGAACCAGAAAAGCTCTCCACTCTGTTTTGGCTAGTTTTGTGCTATAGAAAATAAATATCTTACCTGCGTAAATAGATACATACATACTTCATGGAGTCTTCCTCAAAAATGCCTCTTCTGATGGTGAATGCCACTACTGCAGAAGGAAAAACCCAGCTATCCAGTCGTCAATTTTATATTGGTGTGTTTCAAAAGTGCTATCTCAATCTAACTATGTGGCAGGAGAACTTCATAAAAAAACGAACTCATGTTTAAACTATCAGAAAAGACCTGTGGTCAGAATAACGATTTATCAGACATTGTGGTATATTCTGATTATTTGTTGCACCCTCAGGCAGTCTTAGTAGCTTACAACATCATTGGTATTAAATAATAAGATGATGACATGCAGTGTAAGTTTGAAGACCCATATCCAGCGCCTTCATGAAACGGTTACTTTTGAAAAGATGACATGCAAGCACATACGAAGGCTCATCACATAATCATACAATTATACTTCAAATAGAAATTGGTCAGTGCCAAAATTTCATAAGA
The DNA here is from genome assembly GCA_963921515.1 of Calotriton arnoldi. Taxonomy (NCBI): domain Eukaryota; kingdom Metazoa; phylum Chordata; class Amphibia; order Caudata; family Salamandridae; genus Calotriton; species Calotriton arnoldi. The sequence continues at coordinate 874,630 of CAWUFW010007558.1, read as the reverse complement.
TTTCAATTCTCCTCCAAGTACGACTATTCAGGTGATAATATTGGACAAACTTGTGTTTTAGATAGTGACCTATGATTGTAAGGGCTCCATCATTAAGACTTTTCAAGAAACCATTATTGACTGCTCTCAAAATTTCAACAGGACTTCACATTCTGATAATTAGGTGGTGGTAATAACATGCGACGCACTATGGCCCGCATTATGAATGGCCGAGTTAATTGTGATATTATGGTAACTGCTTTCACGGCTCATATCATAATTAGGAGTTTGGCAGCTAACACCCCAATCCTCCAGTTTGCTCCTGATACATTTCCACAAGTCAAACCTGCTGAAATTTATCAGGTGAAAAATGCATGATTTACTCACCAAAATTGTTATATAATTTTTATTTTTCGAGGACAAACTCCTAATTGGGAGTTATTTAGCTGACTCAGATTTTGTTGATTCTGACAAATTTTTGCACAAACACTGGGCCACTTTAATGAGGACCTTTGTCTTAAAATCTACGGTCTGTCATCAACATCATTCAGTCCAGTTAAAATGCAAATTTTTAGGAACAGTCATATGATGCAATTGCCTGTGAACCTTCAGGAGTACAATTTTAATGCGTATTAGCTCACTACTCTCAACTGCACTGAGACCATCAAACCCTAGAAAAACCATCCTGACAAACCATCCTGCTTCACCCGACCCTGTAGAAATGAGGCAGGATCTTCATGATCACTGTTTGTCCTTCACTGAGGCAAGAAGTGGAGTTCACGTCGTGAAATTCCGATCCACTTTTTGACGTGTCTCAAATCACCCGGGAAGATTTTGCCAACCTCAGGTACAGCCGTTCATCAGCCGACAGCTCTGCAAAGTGGCTGTCTGTCACAATCCAGCTCTTTGCAATTCAATTAAATGAATAAATACATACATTTGATTTAGAAAAAAATAGTTTCTGAAAGTCCCAGCAGTGTAAAGAAAAATAAATGCAAGCCTTTATTGTTTCTGTTGAGACACAATCCAAATAAGACTTTTCTATGGTGCAGAGAATGTGATTTAGTGTTAGCATCTCTTACAAATAACTGGTTTTTGGTACCTATTGCTTTGCCCCTGCTGCACCTGATCACAGAGGTTACAAAGGTGCTGGAGAAACAGGAAGTACAGTGGGCTTGAACCTCTCTGTTTACTTTGTAAAGCTTCCACTTCGTGTCCTTCCTCCAGGGTCTAACTGGCCTATATCAGATATCAGATGTCTGCAAGATGGTTGGTACCAGCCTGTGCATGCCTGACAAAGTAGCACAGCAAGGATGCCATGGGTCCTGGTGCAAGCAGGGGAAATGGCCACTTTGAGGGCTGATGTGGTAGTTAATGCAACCATTATCAGGGATCAGCCTGCCCCTCAGGACTCTGGGCTTCAGTGCCACTGCAACTTCTCCAACAATGGAAGCTATGCCCCGGGTCTGAGGCACAGATAAGAAAGCATTGAAGGCTTACTAGAAAAGTGCTTTATCTGGTTAAAAGGAGCATTACCTGCATAATGATAAAGTACTTCCAAGGAACAAGAAGATAGGTGGGGGAGGAATCTCACAATGTGCCCAAGAAAGTGCTCCCACAGACATTGAAAAGTAGACTTGAGCCTTGAAAAATAAACTGAGATAAAGAACATTTTGGGGAGATTGTATTTGGCTGTCACAAAATGAAGGGGGCTCACCAACAGCTTGAAAGGAAGGGGTATACACAGAGAATAATAAGCTGGATACCTGTTCACTATGTAAAAGCATGCATGTGTTAGTATTTCTATAGCATGGACATACCCCGAGAGCAACAGAGTGTTGCACCTTATGGGAGGTGATGGAAAATGGTGCAAGATTGTATTCATCAAGTGGTGGCTTAAATCCTTTTGTTACACACACTTACACCAGTATCTCACACAATTAAATTTTAGGCTCATTGTGATTAAGTGCTTTCCCACAACTGCACAATTTTAAGTCAATGCCAAGCTGTATTCAAACCAAGGTCCTCAGATACACAGCCTAACATTTAGACCACACCTCCTTCCTTAGTTGAGGTATTAGAATTTTCCAAAAAAGCTTCAAACATTTGATTTCACCACTATTTGTGAACGTTCATGTTCTGTTGATGTTTTAACACATTATGCACCAGAAGGAGTAGGGAGTAATAAAATATGTAACATAAAGGCACCTGCAATATGTGATAATACTGCCCTCACTCACACAAATGTGTGACATGCTTCTTCATTGGGCTGCTACCAAAAACACCCCAGCGTAGCCACGCATGGGGTGGAGCAATAGGGTGGGGGAAGACAATACAACACACACAAAATAATTCTATAGTGACTGGGAACGTCGGTAGTGAAGGTGCAGGAATTTTCTCCAATGGGTCATGTAAGTACGAGTGTAGACGCACGGCGGACGGAGGCGAGCATTGCCAGCGGAGCACCACCTTTGGCGTAAGTGTGACTACAGGGGGTCTCCCCTTGCCCGCCGCCAGTTCTAATTTGACTTTAGGGTAAACTTGTACTTACATGACCCATTGGAGAAAATTCCTCAACACGGAAGGAACTGACCTTTAATTATCCTCTTATCTCAATTGGAGGTGAGAGTGAGAGCATACTGGGCAAGGTAGAGTCCTGAGGAAGGCCGGCGTGACCCTACATGAGGGGCATACACTAACGGCCGAAACATGTTGACCACCTTGCAGTTAAGGAGGGGTGCTAGGAGCACATAGAATCTCCCAATCACCACCATCCTTTACACTTTTTAACTCTGGCCGGAAGATCCAGGAATAAAGTTTTAGGCACAGCGACACTTCCGAGCTAGTTTTAATTCACTTCACACTGCACCTTCACTACCGACGTTCCCAGTCACTTTAGAATTATTTTGTGTGTGTTGTATTGTCTTCCCCCACCCTATTGCTCCACCCCATGCATGGCTACGCTGGGGTGTTTTTGGTAGCAGCCCAATGATGAAGCATGTCACACATTTGTGTGAGTGAGGGCAGTATTATCACATATTGCAGGTGCCTTTATGTTACATATTTTATTACTCCCTACTCCTTCTGGTGCATAAAGTGTTTACAGGGGGTTCGGGGTAGGTGAGTCCGTACCCTCACCCCTTCTTTTGTGTGTAGTATTGATGTTTTAACACAGCCATTAGGCCGTATTCCTCATGCTGTCTAGTGAGTCGACTGAATGCAATTTATTTTGGTTTTTATGTGTTATGCATGGGTAGCACCTAAATGAGTTGTCTCTTGTTTAAAGTTGAGTTTTATCTATTTGCATCTACACAATGGTTTAAAGTTAAGTACATACAGAGGATACTCAATTGGTAACTGTGTATGCTGGTCCAATATTATCATTGAGAGGTTCTAGTGATATCTTTGACCCCGTGGTTTGTAAATGTGACCAGAAACCCTAGATGGCATTAGCAAAGTACGTATGTTGTATTTTTTATATTACAAGCTGTTTTTTTCAAAGTGCAGCTAACAATGGGCATTGACTGGAATTGCAATGTTGAGGTTTTGTTTCCCTGTCACAAATAGATTCTTGATAAAATCAATAGGCAATGGTGAGATCAATTATTTTATGTGACTCTGCAGCTGCAGAGTTTACAGCAAAGAGAGTTACTGAATTTGACACATAATTTCCATAATATGCAGATTTCCCCAAAATCATTGATTCTTCCTCAAACGGAGGAAAATATTATCCCAGACATGTGACAAATAATATGCATTTTTTGTCACATAATTTTAATAACCTTGGTCCTCCAAGCGACATATTCATAGTAGCCTAAGAAATTTAAAATCTCTGCACAGTGGTTAGGGGACTACCATTATGATGACCAAATCTGTATTTTACGCGGAACTGTGAAATAGTTTCCATATTTCTTGGTTCTTGTACTACATTGGTTTTATACCACTGCTTTTTGTGCAATACCAGCACAAAAGCATGAACTACATGCATTTTTACTAAAAGATGTAATGACTTCTAAATAAACTTAAAATGGCTATGCACTTCTGTGAGAGTAGTGAGGCAATATCGTAAATTACACCTATGCAGCCAGTTCCCATTTTGTTTGCTCTGGATGAATTTTCTTATAAAAATACACACTTACACCTAAGTTATACTTGTTTCTTTTTCTCCAAATGAAAGAAGGTTGAACAAAGAAGTGCACGCTGTAGCAGAAATTCATCATGGGAAGTAGTGTTGGAAGCCACATTAGTAAAGGAGCTGCTGCCATGTAAAAATTTAATTTATTCTTGTTATGGTGAGCATCGGCAGCATAAGACACACCTACAGGATTAGATTCAGATATCAGGAGAACTGTGAGTAGAACCATGCATGGGGGAACCATGCCCATAACCCTGCTGCACTCCTCTCAATGGGCTCTAGTAGCTCCCACTGGTGCACAACACCTGCACCCTCAGCCAGTGTGGAGCTCATGTTCCTTCACCTGAACAGATGACTGGTGCTCTCTCACAGGAAGATTGAAGGTACAGCTAGCAGTATAAGGGGCTAAGCAGAGCTTTAGTCCACTGAGAAGACCATGATTTGAGGACATCATGATTGGAGCTCTTCCCTTTGTTTGTGGTGACACCAAGCCATACATTAAGGATTAGCACACATGGTCAAACAGAGGATCCTGCATGAAATTCCTACAATTACACCCTTGAAATTGAGCTGCCTCACAAGCTTTATACTTTACTCCTCCATCCACTCACTTTGGAGTTTACCTGCTTCAACCAAGCCAGTTAAGTGAATATATAAAGCGTCAAATTCCTTCAGTATGAGAAGAGTTTATGTTTGTTGTTCCAAGTGAAACACAGTTTCGATTTGGACTAGATCACCTTTTACAAATATAAAACATAGCTGCCAAGTGGATGTCGCATGTGCCACACCCTTACTTTAACACAGTGCTTAATGTACTTTAAAAAAAAGTGTGCTAGTGACCAAAATGTTTCTGTGGAGATTGGTATAGGCACCATCCACAACCAGCACCAGCACTGCCCAGTGACTCAGTGAAAGTCTGTTAAAGGGAGCCAAAGGAATAGGGGAAATGTGCTGTAAGTTTACTTTAGTCATCATAGTCACGGCCTCTCGCTTCCACACCCTCAAACTACTCAATGAAATCTTCAAATGGTTCCCAGGGAACACATGTAGAATGGTCACCCAGGCCCTCATTACCAGCAAGATTGACTATGGCAATGCACTCTGTCAGACTCACTGTCTAAATGCTAGCAGACTTAAGATCATAAAGAACCCAGTGGCCAGACACACACTCAGGCTTTCCGCCATGTTCACATCACTCCAAACTTCAAAGACCGCCACTGGCTCCCCATTCCTTAACCCACACTCTTAAAACACCTCACACACACATACAAAGTCCTCTACAGCCTCTACCCCATCTACCTCAATAGCCGCATCAACTTCAACACACCCACCAGACACCTCTGCTCAGCCAGACTCCTGCTTGAAAACACACCCCCTGCATACAAAGAATGAGAATCAGTCTTCTTGCTTTCTCCTTTCTAGTGCCCAAAGTATGAAACACCCAGCCCCTACACATTAGAGCTGCTTCTCAGTACTTGAGGTCCACAAGAAACTGAAAACTGGGCCCTTCACCTGGATAAGGCCCAGTACAGTTGACATAGCCCCTGCTTTCTCAGCACCAGGTGACTCCCCACTGTGAGCTGTGCACTTCACAAATACCCTTAACATAACATAACATAACATAAAGTTTGATTTAGCAATATTGTACTGTTGTTCAAATGTCTCTCTTACATCTCCCATTTCACATGTAGTCTCTGTTCTTTTCTATCTCAGTCACACTCTCCTCTCATTTATTTCTATCTTTCTCACTTTTCTGTCCATATTTTCTTTCACTACTGTCTACCTTCTCTCTCTCTCTCACGCTCCCTCTCTCTCTCTTCAGTCTCTTCTCCTAATCCCTTCTCTCTCACTGTCATCCTGCCTCCCACCTTCTCCTCCTCACTCCCCATCAGAAACAGGCCATGTGAAAGTTTAACCTGGGTGAGGGGCATGTGATATTCCCACAGAATATTAGCTGGTCCCTGTTTCTCAGTCCCCACAGAAGCTCAGGATTTACATTATAAGAATAAATGCTGAAAGAGCTCAACTCTGCCTGTGAACTGTCTCATCTTGATCTATGTCTGTACAGGGGCACAGCTCTGTCTGCAATGGAGCTCCGCTGCATACTTAGAAGAACTCTGCTCTATATGCCCAGGGCCACAGCGTGATGTAAGCAGGAACTCAGCTCCAGCTCAATGAAAGAAATGACCTATGGGTTCATGGTCTCTGCTCTAGATGTTCATGGGTTCAGTACTATGTGTGCGGGACTTGGCTGCATCTGGGCTGGAGCTCAGCTCTATCTGCAAAAGAGTGAGTTGAGCCTTACAAGATGATGAGGTCTCTGTTTGTGGAAGAGTTCCACTGTCTCTGTATGCGCAAGAATCTACTTCCCTCTGTGTAAGAATTCATTTCAATAAGAGCGAAAGTGAGAATCTGAGCTAGAGAGAGTGTCTGAATAAGTGAAATTGAGTAAGAGGGAGTGAGTGAAGGAGAATGAGTGTGTTAGAACGAGTGATTGATTGGAGGTTGTGCGAGGGATTGGAAGGGAGTTGTGGGTGTAGCTATCAATGGTGCAGCAGGTGCAGTTGCACCAGGCCCAGAGGTAGTGAGCGTGTGTAAGTGTGCTAATAAGTGAGAATGAGAACCAGTAAGTATGAGTATATTTGTTTATGAGTAACAGTAAGTGGGAATAAGTAGGAGTGAGAATGAGCAAGTGGGAGAATGTGAGCTAGAGTGAGTAAGGGGAAGAGAATAAGGTTCAGATTAGCAAAACTTTGACACAATGCAGCGCAGCACCCAAAGGTGCTGCATTGCATGGGAGGGAGCGAGCTGGAGAGCTCCATATTTACAAAGATATGGCACTATCCTATTCTCTCTGTAGCGCTGGCACACAATTAGGCTGCCAAGCTCCACACAGACACCTTTGCACCATAGGGCAAAGATATCTGTGTGAGTCTAGCATAGGTTTTGTACTGGGAAAGTGCCCTTACAGTACAAAATACTATGCTTTGTCTAACTTTAAAACTTTCCCTACTTCAGGTGTGTGCTGTACAGTGTAGTACACATGCAAAGTAGGAACATTTAGGAGAAATAAAAGCATTTCTCTGCTTAAAAGTCTGTTTTCAAGTGCTGTTTATTTTCAGGCACAAAAACCTGTCTACTATTGTTAGTACATACGGTTTTGCATGAAAAACCATGAGTAGTTGCCCGGGAACACCCATGTACCACCCATAAATAACCCCCTTGACAAAGAGTAATGCAAAGCTGTGCTTTGCACTGCTTTATGTTACTTTTAAGCAACTTTCCAGTGCAAAACAGGTGTTACGCTGGAAAGTAACTTAAAAAACTAATTTTTTGCAGGTTTGCGTCACTTTTTGATTGCAAACCCACCATTAAATGTTTGCTACTCTAGGCCTAAATTAGAGACGGAGTGAGTAAGAGTGAGGCGAATGTAAAAAAAGATTGGGTGAACTCCTGGGCGGTATTACGCCCTACCACTTTCAAAGATCACCAGCAGTCACTGACACCAATAGTAACCGATGAGATGTGGCCTACCAGCCTGAGCTGCCTACTTTGGAACTGAGGAACAAGGTTTGAATCCCAGTGTGCACTCAACATCCTGTGATCCTTGGCAAATCACAGTGGGGTCGATTCACAGAATTAATCTGAGATAAAATCCTAAACTTACTACTTTTGGTATTCACAGAAGGCATTTAGTAGTAGTAAAGTTAGGACTCCTAACTTTACTACTACTAAACTGAGACAAAATCCTAACTTTACGACTTTCGGTATTCACAAAAGGCATTTAGTAGTAGTAAAGTTAGGAGTCCTAACTTTACTACTACTAAATGCCTTCTGTGAATACCAAAAGTAGTAAGTTTAGGATTTTAGCCTGATGGCCCCTTAACTTCGGCCTTTTGTTATGGGCCCAGCTGGAATCTGATAAGCCCACTCTCTGCTTGCACGTTGCTTCTCCGAATGAAAGTAGACAACGTGCAGGTGCTGCTGAATATGTCCCAGTGTCTAAATATGACACCAGGAAGAGTTCAGCATATTTCTGTGGGCAAGCATTGTCTTTCTTGAAAACAATGGTGATTAGTAAAGCACACTGCCTTGCACAATTAGAACCCCCACTGTGAAGTTTTTGCCCTGAAAGTTGTGATTAATCTATGACCCCTATCGCCTCCTTTGAGGACACTGCAGAAGCAAGATAAGCTGAAGGTGTCTTTTGGAGAAAAGAGAATGTTTGTTCTGACTCTCTCTTCTCCAACCGCACGTCGCCCAGGCTTTCCCTGGGACAGAGAGAGATAGACACCCCCACAGCTGCATGCCTGCAACCCGGGCTACTGAACACGACAGGGTGGGAGGGTGAAGCCGTTTCAGCTCAAAGGTAATGGGGTGGCATATAGAGGAAGACCAATAGTATATGAAAACATACAGCGGAAGGTCTGCATTCACCGAAATGATACCAAAGCAGTACAGGCATGGGAAGTGGCAAGGGGGTTGGGGAATATAGTAGTGGTCAGGAGTAAAAGTCCTGTAGGGCTCTCATGGTGAGTAGGGCTGGGGTGATGTCATAATTTGTTAGCATAATGGTAGGGATCTTCTCCGGTGACAGTCTCAGTTGGCAAAGCATTATTTGCCCAGTTGTGGATTGTGTCATGTTAAGGCAGGCACATTGTAGATGAGGCCCAGCAGGAGGACGAGAATTCAGCGACCTTGGTCTTCTCGTGATCCCTGTGAGGGTTCACATTGTGCACAGAATGTGGTATTTCAGAGAATTTGTGGAGTTGGTCATTGGGCATATAGATAAGTCTCTCATGACTGCAGCAAGCACAAATCCATGCTGTCTTCCGTACCTTGCAAAACTCTCACACAACGTGTCTCTACAAAGTTCAAACTGTCCAAATTTCAAACGTGGGCCACTTTTTTAGCTCCCTAATTCCCTAATGGGGACCAATTTTATTTTGGTGCCCAGGGTGCTATTTTCTGTCCCAGTCCAACCCTACCATCCTTTAGTCCCTTGCAACAAATAGGAGACCATTGATGTGCTAAGGATATGAGAGGGGGTCGAAGCATTACTATCATGAGAGTCAAAAGTATGTAATGTCCATTTCGCTTCCTCTGACTATTTTATGATATTCATGACATGCACGTGCAAATAAACATGTAGGGCCAGGTATACCACTTTTTATGAAGCGCAGTGCAGCAGCTGCAAATGCTGCACTGCACTGCTTGAAAAGGAAAGAGCAGGAGAGCGCCATATTTACAGAAATATGGCACTATCCTTCCCTCTCCCTAGCGCCGGCGCTGAAATCAGCTGCCGTGCACCACGGACACACCTTTGCGCCATGGTGCAAGGGTGTCTCCGTGAGTCTAGCATTGGTTTTGTACTGGATGGGTACCCTTTCAGTACAAAATGCTATGCATGGACTGACTTAATCCATTTTCCCTCTTTGCATGTGTGATGTACAGTGCAGCACATGTACAATGTCGGAAAAGGAGGGGGATATGAAAGCATTTATCCTTGCTTGCGCCTACTTCAAAAGGGCGCAGTTTTCAGACGCTAAACCCTGTCTACTTTATTTAGTAAATTGGGTTTAGCATCAGAAACCTTGGGTGGTTGCATGGGAACGCCCATGCTCCCCCCATGGTATGTCCCCTTGTTGCTAAGTAACGCAAAGCTGCGCTATGTGCTGCTTTGCGTTACTTTCACGTTATTTCCATAGCTAAACAAGTTTAGTGCTGAAAAGTAAATCAGAAAAAAAGATTTTGCGCCGATTTGCATCACTTTTGTGTGACGCAAATACGGCATAAAATCTTAGTAAATCTCCCCCATAGTGCCTTAAATAACATGGTAATTAAGTTTTAGCAAAATTAGCAGGAACAGTTATTTACAGATGATTTTAGGTTTGGTATAGCACCAGACAGCATTTAAGTCTCAGTAGAGCAAACAGGCCTGAAAGACGGTGCATTTGTATCTGCTTGCAGTAAAAAAAAAAAAAGATTTTTGAGTACTGTTGTAAGGATGTACTGCTGCTATTCCCTGCCAGGCAAATGGTATTTAATCAAACATACTGCTGGATTTTTAGTTTTGGTGGTTATGCGAAAGTGATTTTCTAGCATTCCATAATTTTCTGAATTTATTGGTTCGTTTTACAGCCTTCTAATGATCTCAGTACAGCATATGACAGGAGATTAATTCATTTAATTAATTTAAAATTATTTAGACTGCATGAAAGCCCTCCTGGTTGAGGATTCTATTTTTAAGCCTAATTGATGTGGAGAGTGGATGGGATTATGCTCGTTTTATATGAATTACTTGATAATACATGAGGCGATATTTAGTCACAGAAAGCGACCTGCTTCAGTCGTAGGCAAGCAATGGAAAACGCAATGCTGCGATCTCACCCCCAGCTTTTTACATCTCACTTTCTGTAGAAGGGTGGATGTCTGTCCCTCCTCTCGGGACCAACTTTTCTTTCTCTGGAGTAGATTTATTTAATTAAAAAATGGTCAAAAACATTTCCTTTGTAATATTTTTCTCCATAAAATGTGAGTGGAGGCCATGCAGCATTGGCTTAATGACTCCCATTTTGGATACCACACATACGCCAACGATAATTTTAGTTTTTTTCTTTACCAGTTGTGGGATAGCATCCTATTTAGGATCACAGGTTTCTAGACTCGCTTTTTCTCTCTAGGGGGCATATTATCAAGCGGCAGCGATAATTATCGCTGACCGCTCTTAGCGTGGGGAATAGTATCGCCGGCTATCGCTGAAAATTATCGCCATGCTAGCGCTGTATTACCAACGCTTAGCGCAAAGGCGATAATTTTCCAGTGATAGCGGTGTTTTCCATGGAACATCGCTGGTTTTTCAGCGATGTTCCATGGAAAAGCGGCGATAATCCTGTGAATAGGGCCTGTGGTCTTAGCCACACAATCCACCCCCATGTTAGGTATGCCTTAGTCAGGAATTTAGCAGACGTTAAATTCCTGCGTTAAGGCATACTTAACGCGATTTAAAATATCGCTAACCAACGTTGCTAATATGGCGATACCTGGGTTAGCGATATTTCCCCATGTTGTTTTCACAGGCACGCCTCCTTTGCATCTCATTAGCGACGCGATGGGAGGCGTGCAGAAAACGGACGCTAATTCAAGGAATCACGCGCTAGCGTGTCCTTGATAATTAGGCGATAAAATTATCGCCGCTTTTTGTCCGAAAACGGACGCTAAAGCGGCGATAATTCTTTAACGCCGCCTTGATAATATGCCCCTAAGTAGGGTATTTTATGCATGCTTCTAATAACAAATGCGAACTGCTTGGCAGTTCGGGCTGGACTGTTCCCATGAGGCACAGGGTCAAGACTGATTTGCTTATGGCCAGGACTAAACTTGGATGGCATGGTGAGCAAAAGAATGATGGATTTAACCCAGATCTCTTGACTGGGGGTGATGTTTTAATTTGTTCTGCATTCCGTCCATCAACTGTGTGTCTTTTGCTTCGAATAACATGCACTCTCCAAAATAGGTTTCTACTGTCACAGTCATAAACGTGAGCTGGCTCAGTTTAAAACAGTCAGTATCCCATCTGAATAAATCAGGATGTGGTGTTACATTCCGCTGAGAATTCGGACATTTTTTATTTGCATAGTAATATCTGTGTGATTGATGCAGGTTGGTATAGTGAAAGAGCGCTATGATGCCACAGCAATGGAAGATTGCGCGCTATACTGATGACAAACGAAAATAAGAAGATTATATTGTAGACTTCGCATGGCTTCTATTGGTACATAAGTATGGGCATAGTTTGCTCATTCTTAATCTTCAAAAGACAATTTAAGGATAGACTTTCAGGCTGTATAGTAGTAGCATTCCCTTAAAGTTGTCAATAGGCACTGTTCACTACGTAATGACCAGCAGACATGTATGGAAGCCAAACCCATGTGAAATTCCCATTGTATAGAGCCTCCTTTCATTGCCACCTCCAGACACGTGATACCGCATTGACAGTTTACCATGGGGGCATGTCTAATGGCAATGAGGTCCCATCAACAGCCGAAGCAGCAAACTGCATACTCGTGATTGCTGGCACATTACCCAGGAAGAGGGCACTCATTTGTTGGTCTATCATGGATGGTAATTGTGGGGGCAGTGACACTTATCATTCACACCCTGGTGGCATTTTGGGGCACAAAGTGTGCCTTGTGCCCTGAGATATGAGGGTCAGAAAAAGTCCCCTCCGTGGGCATGATAAAACAAATTATCATTCATGACCAAGCATAGAGATTTCGTAGAAACTGGTAACAAGCTCTGGGACTCAAGTCCACTTTTTTGAGGTCAGTGTTAAGCTCCCATCCACTCCCGAGTGACCTTCAGAGCCTCATACACAAATGGATTCATGGGAAAATAATCAAGTGACTGGACAGAAAACAACTCTGGATGCAGCCTGAGTGGAGAGATGTTGCAGTCAAAGTATGCCATAATGGTGCATAATTCCTTCAAACAATTGCACCCAGACCAACCACCACACATTCAGAAACACACAAAAACATTTTATTTTTTAATTCAAAGTGCACTCACTACTTGAAACAGCAAAATAGTTTGAGGAAATGCAGTTTCATGACGGCATTTTAATTTTTGCTTTTGTTTTTTTGCTAATATTGGTTTGGCATATCTTATAATAAAGTGTACATTTTCATATTTTCATCAATTGCAGGGTAAATTGAATAAAACGATTTACAACAACTTATATCTCTAAAAAAGGACAAAACAATGTGGCGCTACAGGTGTGAAAGGAGCATCTAAATGTTTTTACAAATACATTTATGAACTTCGATGTACTTCCTGCCCTATAATCTACGGGAAAACATGCTAATATTATTACCTTAAATGTTATGAATCCGCTCAATAATTTATCCTATTTGATTTAGGATGTATGCCACGAGACTCCTCAATTCAGTTTAGTGTTGCAGTACAGACTTTTCTGTAACAGCCTCCTGAGGTTTCACTTAGCAGCTGATCAAAATGTCATCAGTAGTCATTACTAGAAGCAGGAACATTAAAAAAACAAAAAAAACAGTCTTCGCCTTAATGGATTGCTCTATAAATATGCTATTCTGCACGGGCACTGTATATGTGTGCCAAGGCTACTAGCCAAACTGTTCAAGTTTTCATTGTTGCTGACTTAAGTATAACATTGGAGTTTAAAAACTACTAATGCCAGCAGAAGCGAAAGAAGAGGCATACAAAGAGACGTAAATATAAAGAAGCACTCCTACGTTAAAAAATGATGAAAAATACATATGCTCGGCAGTATTCATACATTTGCAAAGAAATGATTATGCCCTAACCAAGGCCCCTAAAAATGTAAAACATTAACACGATAAGAAACTCTTAATAGCGTTAAAGAAGAAATTAGACTGTTTCTGTAACTCCAAGAAATATAATTTTTAAATAGAAGAAAAGATGGAATGGGCCAGTCCACTCCCAGTTACAAGGGACGGGTGGTATGATAAATAGGGAAGAACTTATGTGTTTAGTGAACCATCAGTACTTTTTTTGCACTTGCTAACACCTCATAGTGATGGATAATTGCATGTATATGTACAAATAAAAAAAAGTATCCGGAAAAAATAAAAAGAGAACTCAACAAAAGCAAAACAGTACCAGAAAAAAGTATTTTTTTTTTTTCTGTTAACTCATGACGTCTTAATTCAGGTGGGCGAAATAAATTTCGCTCACGTTTGTTCTAGTATTAAAATGTCTGTAGCAACTTGAGGCAACTTAAACGCATGGTAATGGAAAATAACCAAATCCTAATATTATACCTTAAATAATATAAAAAAACAGCTGAGGGTCTTGTGACTAAGCCTACCTGGACAAGGTTGAAAAGGTGGTAGAGTGCATAGCTATGTAACCAGAGATGATGTAAAATTTAGTTAAACAATCAGGAACGTAGTAAAAAAAAGAAATGGATATACATTGAAGCGTTCAACATAATTATCATGGACACGTCGAACATTGGTATTCCGAGTGTTTCAGCAGTAATGATGATTTATGTTTTTAAAAATCAGTTTCTCATAATTCTGTTCATTTGAATGCAGCCAAAACAAGTCATAAGGGTCTAAAGAAACAGACAGATGGCTAGTAAAGTCCACCCTGTACACAATGTCTTGCCTAGATGAGCTTTGACTGACAGTGCTCGTGGACAACTGAGCAGGATGAGACTCAGTTCAGTAGAGAGGATATTCATTGCCCAAAGTTGACAATTATGTCAATGGTTTACTTTTGGGCCACATGTGTGGGAAACGCAAGCTGGTTTCTCTGAGACCTACTGGAGAGGAAGGGGGTATGTGCCCATTTGTCCCCTGTTCAGGCGAACATCCCACGGGCCCACTAAAGTTGCCTCTCTCAGTAATCTTTAATTATTATGTAATTATGCCACAATATTCACTCTGAAGTGGGACTCACAGAACACTTGACCATCAAAATGTTGCTTGGTTATGAATTTACCTTAGAGAAATGAAAAGACAAGTGACGTTTGGAAAAACAGGAATAAGTTGGTTTAATAAAACTCAGCGGCTGGGATAGTCTTGACAGAATTCGTCAGAGAAAAGTCTCTCATTGTAAAAAGTTTCGGCTGACATTATATACATCTCGTGAGGTACAATAAAACAAGTTCTACATCCTTGAAAAAATAACTCAGCCATATATTGGGCATCTGATAAGGACACAGGTCTATGCTCTCAACCTCGGCGAAAGCGAGTCTGTGTCTGTATGTATGCGTTCAGATGTCTGGTGTGGGGAGCACGTGATCACTACCTGTGGTGTGCATGTTGTGTCCAGATTGGCTGAGTGTTCATATCTACATGTGGTATCTAGCTCTGTGATATTTTTGGGGAACACGAGCCTTTTGCCAAACTTGTTTTATTGGGACAATTTCCTTGGACCTGTTTGTGGTACAACTATCGATCTGTAGGATTGATCAGGGTTTTCCCTGGGAGCACGTTTGTCTTTGGGCTATGTGAGAACCCACCTGTGACCTGTCACTCAATAGGCATGGGTTGGGGGTCGCAGGACCTGTCTGACAACGTATCTCCAACTCGGGGTTGATGGGGAGGTCACCTTGGGTGAATCCGACAGCAATGATAAGAGTTCCTGGGAACTTCTGAAAATAATATGACAGTCATTGATATCATTTTTTCAGCATTCTCAACATTGTGCATACAGTTGTCATAGCATACATCAACATTGTCGTTACCGATATTGACATAGTTATGTGTGCCTGGATCATGCCATACATCATCATTGTTTCTACAGGTAACAACATTGTTATGCATGCATGGATTATGCCATACATTGATATTGTTAATGCTGGTATCAACACTGTTGTGCGGGCATGGATTATGGCATACAATGACATTGCATTTATGGGTATTGGCATTGTTATGCGGGCACAGGTTATGGCATACGTTGACATTGCATTTGTTGATATAGCCGTTGTCGGGCCTGCACATATCATGGTGTTCATTGACATCATACTCTATCCTCCTCATATGTCATGACCGTTATATTATTAAAAGAAGTGTGTGCAGTGTCTCAACATTGTACGTACAGTTGTCATAGCATACATCGACATTGTCTTTACCGATATTGACATAGTTATGTGTGCCTAGACCATGCCATACATCAACATTGTTTCTACAGGTAACAACATTGTTATGCGTGCATGGATTATGGCATACATGACATTGTTACTGCCGGTATCAACACTGTTGTGCGGGCATAGATTATGGCATACATTGACATTGCATCTATGGGTATTGGCATTGTTACGCAGTCACAGGTTATGGCATACGTTGACATTGCATTTGTTGATATTGCCGTTGTCGGGCCAGTACATATCATGGTGTTCATTGACATCATACTCTGTTCTCCTCATTTGTCATGACTGTTATATTAGAAGCAGTGTGTGCAGTGTCTGTTACCATTTCCCTAGCTATGTGCATACTATATAATTGGTTGACTGCGTTTTAACAGCAGGAAACTCCACTTTAGGAAACCACACAACAGAAGTACAACAATGAAAACTGGGATTAGTGACGTGAATAGTTTGGATACCCAAAGGGGGATTCATGAAAAGATACTATGCAACCAGTCATGGTACCTCCCTCCTTCTTCATGTCGGCTTGCAGATGATGCAGTTCTTGGATGGCACTAGCTAATGTCCCATTGTCCATATCCTTTCCTGGGGATAAAAGTACAACAAGAAGCACCAATCTTGGCACACACACCGCACCCTCCATTGCGGTCATCAAGTCCAACACTTACAGATGTTGCATCACCATAAGGCGGATGGCTCTCAGTTTTTCCTTGATAGCGTTAAGGCCGAGCTCAGTATCATTAATCATCTTCAGCAACTCCCACCTGGTTATTTGCAACCAAAAGGTGTTGGCCTTTGCATGGTGAAGAAGGATATTGACCCTCCGGCATTTACTTGAGTCTCTGTGAACTGTCTAGATTCTTCTGAAAGGTCCTTGTACTGAGCACAGCCAAAATAATCAGCAGTTCTTCTTTTTGAGCCTGATGCAACAGAGTTGTTTTCTTCTGTAACAGATGTTGAGACTACTCAGACAGATCTTCTCCAAGGATGGTCAGTGTTGGGGTGTGTATGTTCACGAGGATGCCGAGGTCCCGCCATCCGGGTACAAGCTGGGTGTAGGCCAGGTCACAGCATTGTCAGTATATATCCATCAACGTGGAGGTGCCCCAGCAGGTCATGTATGTGCAGTATCAGGCCACAGTTTTCGTCACTGCCCAACGGTATAGTTCCTTTGCCTCTGAAACACAGAGAATACAGGGTAAGTTTCCATATAATTTGGGGTGCCTTTTCCCCTCCAACCATGTGTACCTATTAATCTTGGTATCCCAGATTTCCTGGCATGGGTTGTCTTTGCTAGCATTGGACCCTCTCCTAGGGGACTCATTTCCCCCAGTGTTGTCGAGGTGAGCAGCTCTGCATTGGAATTCTATGTCTGGGGTCCACTTGTCATTAAAGAAGGTGGCCCCAAAGACGTTAAGGGCTACCCTTGGACCGCAGACAGACTTAGTAGAAAGAGGTTCCTGGAGAGAGTAAGACCACCGATCCAGTGCACAAATATGTGGGAGTAGACATATTTGTGCATTGGATCAGTGGTCTTACTCTCTCCAGGAACCTCTTTCTACTAAGTCCCGGAGCCGAACAGTGGGGCATATGTACAAGGATTTAACTTCGCCAGAATGTCACTTTTTAAGATGTTCTGGTGGTGCTAAGTCCATTGCCTTATTTGCAAGGTGGTGTTACACCACCTAACATGACTTAAAGCCGCCTTGTAAATAAGGCCCCCTTTCATGCTAAACTTAGAGTGAAAGGGGAGGGCATTGGGAGTTGTGGTGGGCGTTCCGCTGCAACATCCATTGATTTTGACGCTGCCCCCTATTTACAAGGGTGCCGTAAATATGGGCCAGTGCCAAAATTAAGACCAAAAAACACCTGGTCTTAACATGGCGAAACAAGGAAAGAAATGATTATTTCTCCTCATTTTTGCTGTTTCTATGTGTGCTGCATTGTGCAGCAAACATAGAAACAGCAAACCACCAGAATGATTGGTAAAGTGCAGGAAGGTGTCCCTTCCTGCACATAAACAATTAATAGAAAAATGATGATTTGCAATTTCTATGTGTGCTGCACAATTCAGCACACATAGAAGGTACAAATCGCCATTCTGGATTGCTTATAAGCAGGAAGCGACACCTTCATGCACATTAACAATCATTACCGCCAACATAGGCTCCCTTGCACTATGGTTCAAGGGTGCCTGCATTGGCTCTAGGCAGCTTAATTTATCGTCAGTGCAAGGGGAAATGCAGGGGTGCGCCATATCATTGTAAGTACGGTGCATTGCTGGGTTTTTGAACTGACAGAAAGCGACATTAGCAATTTTGGAGCTATCCCGTGCTCCACCAGTTCATTGTACATGTGCCCTGGTGTCCTTCCCTCTAGTGCCCCTTCTGCACATCCTGTCTACCTCAGTTTGGTTGTTGCTAGGTTCGGTGAAAGGATACAGTGCTGTGGGGTTGGTCTCATACCAGGTGATGTTTACTATTGCCCTACAGGGTTCTACTCTATTGTGTTGAATCTTAGCCCTGATGCTACATAGGTACAGATGGATTAGGCATTTTGCTTTTTCAGAGGCTATCTCCAGGGATGAGTAAAGCCTGTCTGCACCTATGGTGCGGTGTATCAGTGAACATATGTAGCATGACTTGTTCATAGTTTCAGTGCCTAGAGTGGTCATATGTTGGTACCAGGTTGTTAGAAAGGGGGGGTCTCTAGTTGGCAGTGGCTTACACCCTGTCCAAGTATGGGCCCTTCCTTCTAGTCAGGGTAAGAGAGTTACACACCTAAGATAACCCCTGCTCACCTCCTGGGTAGCATGGCATGAGCAGTCAGGCCTATCTCAGAGGTAATGTGTGAAGCATTTGTACATAAACCTAAAGTAACACAATGAAAAAACTACAAATGGACACCACACCAGTTTAGAAAAATAACCAATCTTTATCTAAGTAAAACGAGACCAAAACTACAAAAATCCAACATACATAAGTAAAGATATCACTTTTAAAAGGTTTAAAACAGTTCCATCCATAGGAAACTATGGATGCGTCACTTTTATCACAAAGAACCTGATGCATTCAAAGACGAAAATGGGCGCAGAAGAGATGAGGCGCCAGAAGACAAAGCAATGTGTTGTTTCCTTACTGCCAATGGAGGTGATGCGTCGGTTCCTTACTGCAGCGCAGAGGTGATGCATTGGTTCCTTACTGTCAGAGGAGGTGATGTGTTGGTCCCTTACTGTCAGAGGAGGTGATGCATCGGTTCCTTACTGTGAGGGAAGGTGATCCATTGATATCTGGACACGCAGCCTGGGTTCCTTACTGCTGGACAGTTCCTAGGAGAAGAAAGGTCTTTTCTAAAAAGTGCCCTCAGACCCCCCGAAGGATGTCATGCTTCATCATTGGGCCTTGCTCCTCGTAGGGCAGGCGCTGCAATGCCCGACGGGCACCCGAGAAGGGGCTCTTTAGCGGAGATCTTTTGGATGAAGCCGTAGGGTGAGTGCGGGTGTGTGGGCTGGGTAGTGCGGTGAGTAAGTGAGTGAGTCTAAAATGGGTCTAGGGCCGTCCTAACTAAATGTGTTTTATTCTCAAGGGGCACTAGCCTAGTTAAAAGTAATCTGCCCTAATTGGATATAATGTTCCTATAGGGCTAGTGTGGTGCGTAGGGTCGACAAGTTTCGTGCCTCTGTAGCCCCTAACGGGTCTGGTGGATTTAGTTGCAGAGCTAACAAGTGCCTATAGCAGTGTGGAAGTGGCAATTTAAGTGTGGAGGTACGGTGTAAAAGAGTTAGCAGAGAAGTGATATGAGAAGCCTAGCTTGCCTCTTTTTCATGCTAGAGGAATTTGTCACATATGTTGTTAATTTTTCTCTTCCTTGTTGTTACAGTCAGTCACTGTTTGAAATTTTGACACTACTAATATCGCTACATTAACTATCATACATATGCCAACAATATGCAGAAACAACTCTGAATACAGAAGAGAAAGTCTTATCACAGTCATATGCTGTGTCAGATTTTGCATTCTTTGAAATGATAGGGACTGTTAGATATACATCAGTCAGGTGTATTCATTTTTAAATATGTGACAAATCAGCTTTTACTTTTCTGTTGCAGGTTAACTAGGCAATGGTTTTAACATCAGCTGAAAGAATAAATGTACTGCTTGCATTCCAAAGATGTGATCTTGGAAGGGATGACTCAATCTTTTATAATCATAAATTCACTAAGGGCAGTTGAAACACCATATACTATATTGGTTCTGAAAGGCAATTTCATTTCTTTTGTGTGAAATCCAATTGCTAAATATTATTATTTTCAAGACATTTTAATATGATTAATATATCGATAAATGGATCTGCAAGTGGGTCCATGCATATTTGTACTTTTGACTCTTCCAGCACATTTGCATAGCAACATTAAAGGATTAAGCAGATGTAGCGAGTTATTTCACTATGTCAATCAAAGAAATCAGGACAAAGTTCATCAGTGAGGTCTTGTGTTATGGTCAGTGCTACATTTCGCTACTCCAGTGGATTTGCATCTTATGCCAAAAATGACAATGTTGCCAATGAGAGGGAAGAAGGTGGCAATTGATCACACGTGGAGATTTTAGCTTTCAACATAAGTGTGTCATGTCGGCCTTATATTTACTTTTTTAAGCAAATAAAAAATGACAGGTATCTGCTTTCTATTCAGTTTTAGAGTCATAAATTGAGACGTTCTCTGAAGATGTTAAAATAGGGATATGCAAAGTAGTTCCAGGAGGGACAAATATATACTATGTTTTCAGGATAACCTATGACTATTGAAATGATTTCCATTTACGGTTATTGTAGGAAAGTTGAATATAATATGCTATGGCTGGGTAGCCTTTCCATGTAATATTATCACAATACTCCAAAGAAGGTCCTTGGATTCACACTAATAAATCCTTAGCTCAGTACTTGTAGAGTGGCAAAGAGCAGTCAGTCTTTACTAGAGGAACATAAGTTAAGCATTTCAGAGTACCAACATGGATGATAAGTAATTGGCATAAATCGAGAGAAATCTGACACCAATTTATAAAAAATGAGCATATCTTTATCTTAATTTAGACACCAAAACAAATGGAATACCATACATATGACTGGAGTTATGGATTTTAAAGCAATAGTAAATCAGTGCAGTAAAATACATAGCCAAATAACATTGCAGTCAATGGCAAAATACACTAGTGACAATCAGCCACTTGCAGGTCGAGTTACTTGGAACACTTATAGGGGTATGGTCATGTGGGCCACAGGACCAGTCCACTACAGTCAGATTAATTTTGCCTAGCCCGTGGAGTCCGGGTGCAGCATTTTTCTGGATGTCCTTGGTGCTGAACAGGAGCCGCGGTGCTATTTTTACCACTTACACAATGCTGCAAGATACAAAATGCAAAAACTCAACAGGTACATAGATGCTGATGTCGAATGATAGTTGCATGGTATTCTCTGTAGATGCAGAGTCAAGTGTGGAGGTCGATTACAGTATTGGTGACCAAAATGTCTCGGCAGAAGTAAGCACAGTGAACAGCTTCTGGAACTTCACTGGGTCCAGAAAAGTAATTTCGCTGCCTGAAACTTTGGGGCAGGTGAGACTACAACTCACACAATGCACAGGACACCTGGATTTGGGTAGTCCCTCAGAGGGCCTGATGGCCAGCTATTCTTTGGATCCAGTGAGTGTTTTTACCTGCAGTTTGCAGGGGACTAATGCCAGTAGTCCCAGGGAGACTGAGGGTCTTTCTGGCTTCCACAAGGGTCCCTCTCTTTGGAAGTGTTGAGATTTAGTCAAGGACAAGGGTTGTTCACTCAGTTCCAAGTCTGTTGCCTCAGGGTCAAAATATCCCTAGTTTGCTTTGTGCAGTAGGCAAAGTCCTGTTGTGAGCAACACAGGTCTCCTCTTGGTCCTTCTTTGAAGTAAGTTGTTCAAATCTGAGGTTCTGGTGTCAGGAGGACCCTTAAATTCTAGCTGTAGGGGAGTTAGGCAAGTGGGAGCTAGTAGCCAATGAGCAGCTAGTCCCTGCAGCTAGTCCGCCCCTGAGGTGACCACATCCGGTTGTGTAGGTCACCTTCTAAAGATGGCAGATTTCGATTTTAGGTGCATAGACCAGGCTGGCCACCCTAGTGGTGTGGCCAGCCTTCCTGGAGGTGCACACCTCCTACATAGCTAATTTCCAGCCTTGCCCGGGTGCAAGCACCCCTGGTGCAAGGGTAGGGTCTGTTTCCTCCACAGGGGGAGAGCCCAGATGCATATCAGAGGTGGTGCAGACTTTGAAGCTCACTGCTCTGATGTGCCAAATCACAAATCTGCTGGAGAGGAGGGAGATGTGACCTCCTTCTTGCCCAGCATTTGTTTCTGACTTTTGGGAGTGATCACACTACCTGTCAAGAGGTCAGAATCTTGCCTTGGTGATAGCAGGCATAGAAACGTGTGTGCTGGTCAGCCAGGGCACAAGCTGAGGCAACCAGGTGGGCAACCTCTAAGGTCCCCCCTGGGTGCATGCCATGTCACCCAGGGCACACAAATCATTTCAGGGGTGAGAAGGCAGGTTCTTTGATACCAAGCATGAAATATTTTAGTGGTATCATAATGGAGCCGCCAATCTCAAGAGTTCCCAGTTGGCCACCCATATTATCCAATGGACCGCTAACACTTATAGTAGTATCCAATGGGGAACACCACATTAGGGGTATATAGGCTTGCACTTATATGTCTTCACCTTTAATATACTGCCACCTGGGATGAGGAGGCCTTCCTTAGGGATGCCTTACATATATAAAAGGCAGTGTAGCTGACTGTGCCACACCTAGTGAGAGCACAGTCATGTTCAAGTACTTTGCACTGCTCCTGCAGTCTGCATTGGCAAGCCTGCTGTCAGTAGTGTGTTTGCATCCCCCAGGATGGCACAAAATCATGCTGCAGCCCTAGAGACCCCTTTACCACCAATGCCCTGGTTACCGCTGGTACCATATACTAGGGACTTATACGGAGGTAAAGTCTTTGCCAATTTGGGATTACCAACTCAATCATGATAGTTTTAGGAAAGAGAACAGGCACTGGGGTCTGGGCAACAGACTTCAGTGCACTATCAGAGCCATAACCATCAGCATTTGGAGCAAAACTTGGGGGGTGACCATACAAAAAGGGGCACTTTCCTACATTTATTGTGTGTCCACCTTCGAGCACACATTTTCAGGAAATGCTCTTAAAATATGAAATATCCGTACAACCAATCTATGACTTCCTCCCTCAATGCAAATCTTTAAGGACAAACTTAAGGATCACATACTACATCTGTCCTAACATCACTCACTTTTTTTCATGACAATGAACTTACCCTACTAATGATACTATCTTCTCACTGTTGCACTACTGTTCTACTATGCTGACCACAAAAGTACAAAACCTGTCTGCTGCAGTATTCCTAGACACATCATGTAATATTCTTATCACCATGCAGAGGTTCCTGTGAGCTCCATGGCACCTTCATGTTCTAAGCGCATCTTCACTCATCCTTTTTCTCATAACAGGAAGGGACTTGACTACTGAGGAGGTATGAGTATACTGAATTGTATTCATAACATGTTTTGTAGCTTTCCAATAAGGCTGAATCACCACAGGTTGAGGTTTCCTTCTATCTCTACCAGCATGATTTCCTGGATGCAGGTCCTTGCATATAGCTGCAGTGTGCCCTCGGGGAAAAAAGGACATAAGGCTTTAGTAATCAGTTTCTTACTGGTCAATGCCGGTCCCAACACCACACCACAAGGTGACTGATTTGTGTTTTAAGATAAGGAGAAGTGATTTCACACAATGTAACAGCAAGTGCGCTGTGCCAAATTCCCCTGTACTGTTGTCTAGAAGTGATCGGTCCCAATTTGAAAATACCAATGCCACAACTGAGAGGCACCTCTCAAAACGAGTGTATTCGCTACTAGAACTCAAAGAGAAATTCCCACAGTACCTCTTACCACATCGCAGTCCCTGAACCCCAGCGGTTCACTTGCCTGTGGCCACGACTCTGGTCCAGAGCCAGAGCAGCCTCATCCTCAGCACCTCTCCCCAAGAAAATCGCCTCAGTTTCCTCACAAGCCACTGCAGATGTCACCTCAGCATTTTGATTGTTTTCTCACCGTATCCTCCTTCAGGCATCCTCTTGGGTACCTCATGTCCTCAGGAGATGTGCTCCATTCCTGCTGTTGTTCTTCGGGACTTCCTGCCCCCGTTCTCCTGCCACCATTTCCTTTTGATACCACACTATTTCTCTTAGTAATCCTCTCACGCCTTCGTCCACTGGATCTGTGCCGCCATGAGATTCGACTCCACCCATTTGAACAGGATTGGCCACAGACTTGTTAACCAGTAGTACGCTGACCTGATGACTTCCAGTACCCCTGGGGTCCTGTTGGTCTTGCAACATACTCATTTTCACTGGAGTCCCTTCACAATGCCATTTCTCTTCCACTTGCTATAAAGTTGCAAAGTGCTCTGTCACTCTTCGAGGTCTCTCAGCCATGTCAAAAATTCTCAAATAAATAAATAAGTAAATAAATGTCTTAAATGCATATCCTGTAAATATTGCATGAGACATGGCCACCTTATTCCACCGCTGTATTAAAATTCCATTTTGTCTTTCCCCACCCATAACTTACTTTAGTAATTGGTGGGGTAGCAAGATTTAGCACTTGAACAGGACTGGGAAATGTTACTGATATCATGCGTGCTGTAGATTCTTTTTGTGTCTTAATGTTATGAATTATACATTTTTATGGTTGAAGCAGAAATGATAAATGATTTGTCCCTCATATTATATCAAAGCAAAAAAGTTAAACCGTTAAGGGATTCTATTGAAGAGTCCAAAGTGAATATGGTAGTAATTACAGGAACATCGTTGGATGAGTCCTTAGTTGCAAACATAAATGATATGAGTCCTCCAGGAAATCAATATTTAACAAGTAATAAAGAGCAGAGTACAGTTGAAGTAGCAGTAACTGTGTTAAGAGGCACTGGTAGGATAAACAGCTTAGGAACGTGGTTAAAGATTGCTGAGAATATATTTATGATCATTTTCTGTAATGAATTTTGATTAGTTTGTTGTATTCGTACTACATTTCACTGGGGATGACAGTGCATACTAATAGGATTTGATGCAAGTTAAGCTTTGATTGAGAAAGATGTAGATGCATAATAGTGGGACACAGTTACTTAGAGCCACATGTACTAAACCTTTCTCCCATAGGAACAGAATGGGTAAAAACCTTTCATACATCTAGCCCTTAGTGCATTCAACTAAAAATGAAAAAGAGATATCACATACATTTATAATTGGAAAGAAATTGTTCAAAAGCAATGCACAAAGGTATTCACTTGAACATGATGCCTAGAGGTGTCTTGTCCATTTACATAGTGTGGAGTTTGATACATAAGATGTTTTCCAAATGAGACCAACAACGTGGAAGTTACTATCTACTATGTGTTATCAAGGGCCATTGATTCCTAAAAGTATCATCTAGTGCAATAAAGTGGATCGTTATTTAGGGTTGGTCACTGTCAACCTCAAGGAATAATAACACATCATGTCAGGGTGAACTCTGAAATCCACTAAATTAACCTAAATTCAGTCTCCTGGTAGTTTTGGCTTAGAGAAGACAGGTTTAACTTAGGGCAATGTGTAAAGTATTTAAGAAGTAACAAAACAGTAACAGAGTCAAAGCACCAAGGAATAAAAATTATAAACTGAACTAGAAAAATAGAGTAAAATGAATTAAACAAATAGACACCAAAATGAAAAAAATCCAATAATGGGAACCAGAGATGTACATTTTAAAGTTTTAAGTAGAAATAGTGCTAAAATCACTAAAAGCAAATGAGAGACGATGGAAGCAGTAGGCCAGGGCTTACATGATATATGAGGCCAACATTGTAGGAGACCTGGTTAGGTATGATACACCATCTAGATTGGTATCATTGAAAGTCTGGAAGTTAAAAAGTTTGAGAAAGTTTTTAAGTTCTACTTCAGAAAGGGAGGATATTTTGAAGAGAAGCACTGAAATTTCTTCTAAGTATGTTCTATGTATAAACAACTAAATGTAACTGTTGAGCTTAGAGTAAAACACTGTAAGTTTGAATTCATTTTTCCACTAGTAACCTGGCAATAGCTTCCCCTCTTGCTGCATCAGATGTTTACAGCCTTCATATTGAATGGTGGGCTTCATGAATGCCACGTGCTGGTTCTGCAAGTGCCTGAAAGTAGAGGGGAGAATTGTGTGCTCAGTTGCCTCTTTTTACTGGTCATCTGTCCAAACCCTCAAACATCAAACTCGGAATGAAATCAATGAGAGGAACTCACCTAATCTTGAAAAAGCTAGTGCCACTGTTTCAGCCCAAAGACTTTAGCATGATCTCTCAAAGTCTTGTCATTTCACTGTTGGATTTAGGCTACTACACTGTGACAGGTATTCACAAGTCCACTGGGGCACCTGTGAAAGCTGTAATTAATTCATTAAGCCAGACGAGCTTCTGGAACAAATAAGTTGGAGAAATTGGGTTTCAGCTTCAAAAACAAGAAGTCCAGAACACATGCTGCTACTTACCCAATTCTTTTCAGGGTGGGCCCTGGGCTCTGCAAGTCTCTACTAGACGGCCTCCAATGAATAGAAAACCTCCTGAAATTCCGCAAAAAGTTTAGAACCTACCTGTTTAAACTCTGTTTTCACAGATAACAACTTCTCCTTTCTCCATTTTCTTTTCCTTTTGGTTAACTCTACCAATCTTTTGCCTTCTTTTCCTCTTCTTTCTTTTCCTCACTTCCCCACCATTTGCTGTTTCTCTTTGCTGTCCCTCTTTCACGTTGTACCCTTCCTGGCTCTTTTTACAAACTACATTGGTGGTGCTGAAGTAATTGTAAGTGTTTGTTG
Organism: Calotriton arnoldi; assembly: GCA_963921515.1. Classification (NCBI taxonomy): domain Eukaryota; kingdom Metazoa; phylum Chordata; class Amphibia; order Caudata; family Salamandridae; genus Calotriton; species Calotriton arnoldi. The sequence continues at coordinate 847,928 of CAWUFW010007558.1, read as the reverse complement.
ATTGTTTTGATATGTTATCATTTTTAAAAGGATCCGGGCCACTACTCTTATGTGGGAGATCAAGGTCCATTCTGTTAGTTATTTCCGTAAAGAGCAAAGACACCTGTTCTATGAAAAATTGAGATATATAAAAATGTGAAACAAATAAATACATGATAATGGTAATAACATTTATGGAGTATGGGGGTCAGGCCAAGGCATGAAAGTGCATGTACTTGAAGCATACCATTTGACTTTTGAGCACTACAAAGAACAAGGTCTTACAGTGATTGAGAGAATGGTGTCAGTCGCTTTCAGAGGCTGTTTTGGAAAAGTCATTTTCCACGTAGACAGAGAAGGTAGTCGTGACAGTTCTACTCAAAACCAATTGCTCTTCTTGTTATTCTGAAGTTAATTTTAACTGGCTAAATTATTTATTGTTTACATCTTTTACCTTTTATGTTTTTCAGCCATCATACCAATATTAAGGGGATAACTAGATCTGCTCTGGTCTTTTGGCTCCTGCTGTAGGGTTTATTACCTCAGGCCTGGAGTGCTTAAATTTGAATAGATACTTGACAGAAAAAGTCCTTAGTCACTAAGAAGAAGCCCCCATCTAACTGATATTATAGAATAGCTTCCGTGACTGACTCCTTAGAAACTTTGCTCAAGAGAGAGGAGATTGTTGAGATGTGTCCTGAAGGCTCTTGGAAGACACCTTCTGGGAATATGTGTTTTTTCTTGAAAATCTTGTTAAATAGAACTGGTTTTGCAACATGCACTTCCGTCCTGTGTGTATCTTGATGCTTTGAGTAAGCCAGGATAATCTGTTAACAAAATATCACCTGGTTAGATAGCCACAGTCTGAGCATTTTGAAGTACATATAAAGTGTTAACTGGGGTTTTCCTCTAAGTCATGAATCCTGCAAGGGGAATCATCTGTTTCTGCATCCCTTTGAAACATCTCGAACAAAGAAAAGGTTTAAAATCCCAACAAGGAAGTTCCATTCAAAGGGAAGCAGCAACATCTGTCTAGCCAATTGCACTTGTGGCTCAGTCATGTTTGGCACCTTGTTGCTTTAGAGTTTTTGATTTCAGATTACCTTGTATAACTGACTGCCCTCATAACATGCATGAAACATCCCTTGAGACCAATTTTAAAAAAAAGCTTGCCAGTTTGTCCTCTATATGCAAGAAACCCAGTTTTTTAAGTAAGGCAAGCCACCTGCAGCCTTAGAAGTACTTTTTGAGTTTGTCTCCCTCAGAACTTTCTCACCTGGATATTTTAACATCACCAAAAAATCATTCAAGATGTACTCAGACTCCTGGTACCAGGTTAAGATTCAGATACAAGGTTGGTCCCACTTTACATTTTTGTACTCCATAGGTTTCTTTTTTAAACGTGGAATCCTTCCACAAGAAAAATGCACAGCTGGAATCTGAACACCCTTGAGGTTTGGCTATAAGGATACCAAAATCTCAGCCAGTGCTCTGGTAGAAACTTCTTCATTATTCTTCAACTTTCCATAGATTTTTTTATAGCAGATTTCTATTGATATTTTACAATAAATGACCTTGTGAATCAACATACTTTTTTATTTCTTTGACTATAGTTATCTTTTTACTTAAACCTGATGTGGACTTTCACATTCTTTGTTTCTATGACTATATTGTTTTTGTAGGCTTTTTTTAACATAACACTTCACACATTTTCTCTTAGAAGTCTACCAAATGAGGGCCAGGGTTACACTCACTGAATCAGGTCTCCATCTGAGGGTCTCTCTATTCAGGCAGTGTGTGAACTCAGTAATAGCTCCCCGCTGTGGTTGTATTCGTACATAGCCAGGAATTTAGAGTCTCTTCATAGTAACTTTTGAGAACTTTTGACAAAGAGTATGATAAGATGTTTTAATCAATACATAGTTATCAGAATATTTCGGATATTTGGAATAGTTTCCACGATTGGGTTGACACAACTTTGCTGTTTCTATAAAACCATTTTTTTTATTAATCAATATTTTTCGGCCAGTCATACAAAAAGTACATAAGAAACCTAAAAAAGGGTTTAGAAAATGTGTTTATTCTAGTTGTTTTCAGTTGTTGCACTATGCTAAATCACCAATATCATCACCAGGTCAGTAGAATATCTGAATGAATTACTTCATCAAATTGATCTGCATGCAGGTCCATAGATATCCTGGTAGAGATCAGTTTCCATTTTTTGGCTTCATGTTTGTTCTACAAGTGAGTTTACACTAACTTGGTGCCAGCCATATCTCTACGGAAAATTGATCATTTTAAATGATAAAGGGACATATTTAACATGACTAGTCTTCCTCCTCCCTCATTTTGGGATGAAATTATGACCTGGTTCCGTAAATAATAAATTGATTTACCTGTCATGTAATGTAGTGCATTAGAGCCCCATAACATATAGAGCAGTAAGAGTGTATAGTATGAACTTTGTTCACTTTTGCTTATAAATAAATTGTGTTTTCAGATAAGTCTAAAAAGTAGTAGATTGTAGCCATTTCATTCAATGTGCAATGAGGCACATGCCTAGAGAACTAAGGCTAACCTTACAATTTCTGAGTAAACATGTTGGAGCTACTCAGTAGTGGTATAGGGCAATGTTCCCAATGTGTATGGTATTTGTTGATGTAGCAGGTAGAAGAGATACCTCATTGCTAACTATCCACAGCCTGGGAGTAGAGGCTCCATCAAAGATCAAAGCTTCCAACAGGATTTCCTATACGGTAGTGAGAGGAGACAGGTAACTACTCAAGAGCTCACATGGTGTACTGTGTAGAACCGGCCACATGATGTGGTTTGATGAGATCTGTTGACACAAATCTCTTGTTTTTGCAACCAGCGAGCGGCGATAAAAGCACAGTTCTGGTACTTTCAACAGCCAGGCCAGGTACAGGCACTCTGTAGGATGGCCCAAATTCTTTTTTGTCCACTATTTTCTCCTGGACCAGATCTCCAATCTTAGGGATCCAACCAGAAATCGCTGGTGCTTCCTTCACTTCTCCAGTGGCAGTGTGTTTTACTTGTATGTTGCTTTGTGCATCCCAGAAGCTGTTGCATTTCTGTAAAACATCCAAACATTAATTTATTTCAAAAGGTGTTTCTACCACCATTGTACTGGGACCATCGAGGTCTGGTACCCACATCGTAACCCAGTTCAAGATCTCATAGGAAGTCCAACCACCCAGGGATTTTCTAGGCAGATAGTTTATTGCTCTACGGACCCCATATAGTTGATAGACCCAATTGCGACCTGAGCCTAATGCCCTTGCAGTTAAAGACTGCTTTAAGTCCCAGTTTTTCCTGTCCACAACTGAATATCCCTCAGGATGGTATGGAGAAGAATACCACACGGTCACACCCAATCTCCTCATGGTGTCTTTGTAAGCCTTAGAGGCGAACGCCAGCCCCTGGTCGGAATGGAATGTCCCAACTGCGTATGTCCTGATAAAGACTTGAAAGTTCTTTATAACAGTACAGGCATCAGTCGATCGCTGTGGTTAGACCCATTAGAACCAAAAGCATTAATCCACTGCAACCAAGATGTATTTGTAAGCCCCATCTGAATGAAAGGGGCCACAGTGGTCCATATAAACACACGCAAGTGGTTTGTTTGAAATCTTTAGTGCTGTCTGTGGTGGGCATGCTCTGGTGGAACCCTTCATCTGCTGGCATATGTCACATTTAATGACAAAGTCCCTAGCCTGTTTGTAAAGACCTGCCCCCCAATAGTGTTGCTGCAAAAATGAAACTGCAGCCGCCACCCCTGCGTTTGCAGACACTAAGCCCTCATGTGCTGCGAGGATTAAGATTAACCTGCAATCTGAGTTTGGCATTACCTTATCCCTCACTCTGGGAATAGTTGCAAATTGTATGTTTCTGCACTTAATTGGTAGGAGTCCTTTGTGGGAAAGTCTTTCGGCTGGTGGGTGCCATCGTGTACAGTGTTGACAGCCACTATAATGTCTCGATCTACTCTCGTGCTGGAACGAGTTATTACAGCGACTGCAACAGTTTGCACCGTTACTTTTGCGGCTTCATCAGCCATCAAATTCCCTGCAACATGCCTACATGTTGGTGGCCCAAGGTGTGAATCACATGAGTGCATGGCAAGCATGCTTTCAGCTTAGCCACCTATCCCCAAGGCGTTTTATGCTTTATTGTGTACCCTTTGGAATTTCTGAATCCAGTCTGGCTCCAGTAGTGTAAGTCTTCATTGTATGATCGAACACAATAATGCGAATCACACACTATTAGTGTGGGGATCCGGGATCTGTATTCTCCAGGGCTAGCATCAAAGCTCTGTGTTCTGCCAGCTGTGCAGTGCAGTCACCTAGAAACTGCATGTGTCTTTTCAGGATGGTATTCTCCATCCTGCATGCACCCTTTTATGGCTGTGCATGCTGTGGAATATTGTTGCTTTGTCCCTACAGCAGGCTGGAAAAAGCCATCAGTATATATGATGTAATCATACTGATTAAGAGGCATGACTTCATTAGGTAGAGGATATTAATTTTCATATTACAGGAATGCTTGTGTTTGTAGTGTAGAGTCAAAGATGTAGTATACATCTGTTGCTGTGACAGAGTTGGCCATTGTATCCTTTGTGGATGTAAGGCTTTTGTGTTAGGAATGCTGGCCTTTGTCACAGCCTCTAAGACGGGAACTGGGGTGACAACAATTTTTCATTTCCACTGAGACAATGCTCTCTCTCACTACAGCAGTCCGTACCACCATCAGTATTTATCCTGTTGGTGCATTAGTGTATAAATGCGATTTATATGCAATCGGTACTGTGTCACCTTCATTGAATGTAACATAGGTGTACTCTGATGGCCCTGCAATTATTCGGATCACCAGGTTTGTGGTATTTACACATGTGTGTAAGTGTTTTGAAGCTAGTATGTCAGGTTGGACTGAACAAGAAATCTGTGTGTGTTCAGTTTTCCAAAGTGTTCTTGAAAAGTCTGAATGAATCCATTTGTAGAATGGTTCAATTTATTCTGCATAATCTGGAATGTAAGTTCTGCCAAAATTTAGGAATCACAATATGGATTGAAGTTTCTTCAATGTGTTTTGTGGTTGTAAAAGTGCACACTTCTCTAAAAAGTGCTTTGCATGGCTTTTGCCTTCACTTGACAACTCATATCCTAGAAACAGGACATTGAGACGGGCTGTTAGAAATGGGGTTTCTGGTTGGCTAAGGCTTGCGCCAAAGCCAGGCAGAAACCACCACTCTAGTCAGGGCGAGGGAGTTACACGCCGAAGATAACCCCTGCTCATCCCCTTGGTAGCTTGGCACGAGCAGTCAGGCTTATCCCGGAGGCAATGTGTAAAGCATTTGCGCAACACACACACAACAGCAGCAACACACTAGGCACACCACAAAAGGAAACTCCACACAAGGTTATATAAAAATAGCCTTTGTATTATAAAAACACATTAGAATATAATCACACAAGGTACACTGTGCCAACTGGCACAGGCAGTATTTACAGGGGACTATTTACACACGACAGGGCCAGTGGGGCCACTGTCGTAACCATCACAAATCACCAATTGTAAATGTAACACAGATAGTAAATGTAGCGCACAACCAGTAATTACTGGTAAAGTTAGGAACTTAGCATGAGATCCTGCAATGTAAAACAGAGGATGCATAAATCACCTAGCGCATGAGTCACCTTAGGCATAAAACTACATTAGGCCCAAACCTCATTAGCATCACACATTACGCAATAGGCATTACAGTAGGCATCCCAAGCATAAACACAGTGTGCCCCAATCGGGGGCACAACGCACTGATACTGGCCCCAGGCCAACTGGCCTCTCACAGGGGCTCAAATGCCCAATGTCCAGAATGTCCGGGCTGGCTGCACAGGCAGCAAAAGCAAAGTGCGCAAAGCACCGGCCTAAACGTAGCAGCTGCCCACTAATTGCTGGGCAGCTGTGAATGAGCCCTGGCACCAGCGTGCCTCCTGAGCCCGTCTCTGGGACTCTAAACCAGATGCCCCCAAGGAAAAGAATGGGGCTGGCACTACTATGCCTCCTGAACCCCCACTGGGGCTCCTAAGAACAACTATGGCCCCACGTTGCAGCTGCCCACTGTCAGGTGGGGCAGCTGGGAAAAATGGCACTGGCCCTCCACGGGCCGTCGGAGCCCCTCTCTGGGACTCTCAGACAAAAAGTGCCCCCTTGATGCAGCTGCCCGCAACTGCGGCACAGCTGCAAAGAACAGCAAAAGATAGGGGGGAGCACTACGGGTGCTCCCAACTCAGCCCCCACTCAACGGGCTGCTTGGGACGCTCTTCCGGTCTCAGACGGCAACGTTGCTCTTCGCCCGGTCTTCTCCACCTGCAGGGCTCTCTCACCACACGGAGCCCTGCGTGCGTCACGCTGCCTCCTCCCGCGGGCCTCAGGGTTTCCTGGCAGACGGCCGGGTGAGCCTCCGGGGCTTCCCTCACTCATGGGAGCCCCGCTTCTCAATGCGCCATGCTTCACCCGGTCCCCCTTCTCGGGACCGGGACTTCGTTCTGGAGCCTGCGAGGCTCCCGGGCTGCTTCCGCCTCATGTCACGCGGCCCCGCCCACAACCAGGCAAGGCCGCCTGGCTTCCGGGTCGCATCTGCAGCAGCCCGGCAACTTTCCTTCCCGTGAATCGGGCTGGCGGCGGTGATATCTTTTGCAGCGGGGTGGGCACCCGAAGAATAAATAATAAAGCGGTGTGGGCTCCCGCTCAACAGCACGTCATTGCGGTGAGCAATAACGCGGGGTGGGCACCCGCTCGAGTGCACACAAATGCGGGGGAATCCCTACGTCGGGATTCCCTCAAAATCAATCGCAGCTCAGCACTGCAGGGAAAACAGGCTCCTCTCCCCTGGGAGCAAAATAAAAGCGCTCACGAGGCGCTAGGAGCCACAGCTCCAGCAGTGTCTCCAAAGAGGCCAAAAATAAAGAGTCCTTGGTGCTGGGGGGACCCCAGCACAGCGCAGCCAGGCAGGCCAGCATGCAGGGTCCCCCAGGAAACAGCAGCTGGGTCCCGCGGCGGTTCCTCCTGGCAGAGTGTCCCCTGCAAGTCAGCACAAGCGCAACTGAACATTTTCATGGGGTCACAGCCCCTATATTTATATGCCCTTTTCCTTAGTGACACAGCACAGGGCTGGGGATACCAGTTAGAACTGGTTTGGGGGAGGTTTGGAGCACTTTGTTTTGCTCAGCTCCTCTCTCCTTTGTTAGGTGGGGGCTCAGGGATCAGACACACCACAGGGGGCGGAGCCAGCATTGTGGAGGGAAGGCACAACCCTATTCAGGTCCCAGGTGCAACTCCTCCCTCCCATCTTGATGCAGATCTCTCTATTCAGCCCTGCGCTGACTCACTCTGCCCCTCCTGGAGCCACACACACCTCCCAGCCCCTGTCACTCACAAGCCAGACATGCAATTCACATCAGGCAGGCAGACACAGAGCACACATAAATGCCAACTTCTAAAAGTGGCATTTCTACACCAGTCATAATAAATCTGCGCACACCATTGCGCAGCATTTATTCACACAAATTCATACATACCAGACTTGACCACACTGCTCCTCTCATACCAGGAATTACCATGGACACACTTATCCCCCATGCATTCCTATGGGAGGGCAGGCCAATCTTACCACAAGTACACAGAGAACGCACGCACTTTCCACTGGACCACAGTGCGAAAGTGCCCAGAGGCCTAAAATCACCAACACTACACAGGGAAAAGGCTAAGAGACAGGCAAAAGGTTCAGGGGTGAACCTGCCAAAAGGGCCAAGTCCAACACAACCCCCTTCCAGCCAAAACGCAGGGTAGACCAATCACCACAGTGATGGGCTTCCCTGCTTTGGGCGATAGAACACGGACGCGGGCCCGCAATGGCAGGGACACCCTTCGGTTCTACGCCACTCTGAACCCACATTGTTCCCTTTGTAAAAGCTTTCCGGACCAACTGGGCTACCCCACTGGTACTCCCTAGCTGTCCCCGGCCAGGACCAGGCCCTAGGCCACCCAGATGCCACTGGTCCTTGCCCATCCACAGAGTGGGGGGTAGTAACCCCTGGCACATAGTAGCCATTCTCCACTCATCCCCTCATCAGGGCAGTTCTAGACTGCCACTGATCCTCCAGCCCAGGGTCCGCACCCTCAGGCTGACCAAAAGTCACGGGCGAGGCTCTCCTCCCCCTACCTTTTCTTCTAGGGTTCCGCACTCTCCTCCTTGGAGAGGCACCCTCAGAACACCACTCTCCCACCAGTTCAGGACTTCTCTCCGGCAACTGGTCTCCCAACCTAGGGTCTAACCCCTCAGGTTGCACCGGGGTCAGAGGCGAGGACTCCCTCCCTCTGCACCCCTTCCAGAGTTCTGCACCCTCCCAACTGGAGTGGTACCCCTGGAAGATGAACCGGTCAGGACACTGGTTACAGACGTCCTTCCCTCCAGGTCAGGCAGATCCTGAACCTGGCCTCCCAACCTTGGGTCTAAACCCTTTGGCTGAGTACTTGCCTGGCACGCCAGGACTTCTGGGGACTCACACAGTATCCCCCCGAGGGTAATACATGACTCATGTGTCATGTGCCAGTCTGCCTGGCGCAGATCTCCGGTCCCCTGTCCACCTGACAGTGCGCGAAGATCCCCCAGAACAGAAGTGGTGTCACCCTGGTCACTCCAAGGGGACTCAGCCCTACTGGCTGGTCCCTGACCCACTGGTTCTTCCACTGGGGAACACATCCCCCTCTCACCCCTCACTCCGGACTTCTGTACCCTCCCAACTGGAGCGGCACCGCCAGACACCAGAACCACTGGAGCTCTATTTACAGACGCTCCAGGGTCTCCAGACACTAGGAGACCCTCCTCAAATGGACTAACAGGGCAGCCTAGGCTCCCAACCTGGTGTTTCCTGAAGAAACCATCCAGGTTCTGAGACTGGGTTTCGGGCACCTGGGGACACTCAGTCCCACACTCACTCCTACTCCACTGAGACAGGATGTGAGCCCCTACACCCCTCGCAATACACTGGGACCTAGCTGGGCTACTCTGAACCTCTTCCCCAATACAGGACTGGAAGATACCTGAGCCACTACTTTTGGGATCACTCCCCAATGCCTCTTCAGAACCTCGGGCACTTTCCCAGAGGTCTGCCTCCCATGCAAGCTCCCCTAGATCAGAAAACCCACACTCCAACAGGTGTTGGCCAACCCCGGAAAACAACAACTGAGCATGTGCTCTCTGATAACCAGATCGAACAGTCCGTGAAAATCCTGTTCCGTGTTAACCGTCACCCAATCAGCCAGTGCATCATTACATTCATCCACAAACTCCCCCCAAGACTGGTGAGACAGTTTCCTACTGCCCCTGAACTTCAACCTGTACTCCTCTTCTTGGGAAACAGGTACCATACTCTGGGAACTGGGAATGGGACTTCCTGCACTGGACTCCATATTGCTGCCACCACTGGACCCCACCCTTACTGGTGAATCCAGACAACTAAAACTACACTCAGAGGATGTACCCCCAAGAGCTAATTTCTCCTTGGTGAAGGCCCTCTCAGCCTCCGCCATCCTCTCCTGCGCTAAGACCCTTTCGGTCTCTAGCTTTTTCTCCTCCACCCTCAGCTGCGCTATCTCCTTGGCATGCTCTAACCTGAGCTTCTCCAAAGCCAGCTGATGCTCCCTTTCTTCCCTCCTATGTACCCACTCCTCTGGGGATAGGGAAAGGGATGGGGCACTGCCCCCGACACTGGACCCAGCAAGAGACTCCCTATCTATGGGGTCCTCACTATCTACTGGTGTCCCTGTCCTGTCATTTTCTTCCTCCTCCTCAGACTCCTCAGGGCTCCCCTCAGACCCACCACCCTCTTGGCGTGCGGCCAGGGCCCTCTTCTCCTCATTGCGCTCACGTTCCCATTCATCCTTTTGCCATTGGATCAGGTTTTCCCTAAGTTTTGACTGGGTGTCTGACCCACTCACTGCTATGTCTCTCTCCTCACAGAACTCCACCAACTCCCACATACTGTATCTAAACAGACCCCAAAAATTAAAAGCAGATTCCATTTTGTCAGGACGCTCAGGGACACGTGCAACACAGGAGACCTAGGTGTCTGAGCTGAAGCAAGAGTATACAATTTACAAATGACACTTTTAGGAGAAGAATTAAAATAAAACTCAGAACAATAATCCCCAAACACCTGATTATCTAAATGCAGAGTTTTGTAGTGCAGCCAGTTGTCGCTGTCGTATTGCGCAAACGCAAGTCCTATCCTCACTGCTGACAACCAATGTTAGAAATGGGGTTTCTGGTTGGCTAAGGCTTGCGCCAAAGCCAGGCAGAAACCACCACTCTAGTCAGGGCGAGGGAGTTACACGCTGAAGATAACCCCTGCTCACCCCCTTGGTAGCTTGGCACGAGCAGTCAGGCTTATCCTGGAGGCAATGTGTAAAGCATTTGCGCAACACACACACAACAGCAGCAACACACTAGGCACACCACAAAAGGAAACTCCACACAAGGTTATATAAAAATAGCCTTTGTATTATAAAAACACATTAGAATATAATCACACAAAGTACACTGTGCCAACTGGCACCAGGCAGTATTTACAGGGGACTATTTACACACGACAGGGCCAGTGGGGCAACTGTCGTAACCATCACAAATCACCAATTGTAAATGTAACACAGATCGTAAATGTAGCGCACAACCAGTAACTACTGTTAAAGTTAGGAACTTAGCATGAGATCCTGCAATGTAAAACAGAGGATGCATAAATCACCTAGCGCATGAGTCACCTTAGGTATAAAACTACATTAGGCCCAAACCTCATTAGCATCACACATTACGCAATAGGCATTACAGTAGGCATCCCAAGCATAAACACAGTGTGCCCCAATCGGGGGCACAACACACTGACACTGGCCCCAGGCCAACTGGCCTCTCACATGGGCTCAAATGCCCAATGTCCAGAATGTCCGGGCTGGCTGCACATGCAGCAAAAGCAAAGTGCGCAAAGCACCGGCCTAAACGTAGCAGCTGCCCACTAATTGCTGGGCAGCTGTGAATGAGCCCTGGCACCAGCGTGCCTGCTGAGCCCCTCTCTGGGACTCTAAACCAGATGCCCCCAAGGAAAAGAATGGGGCTGGCACTACTGTGCCTCCTGAACCCCCACTGGGGCTCCTAAGAACAACTATGACCCCACGTTGCAGCTGCCCAATGTCAGGTGGGGCAGCAGGGAAAAATTGCACTGGCCCTCCACGGGCCGTCGGAGCCCCTCTCTGGGACTCTCAGACAAAAAGTGCCCCCTTGATGCAGCTGCCTGCAACTGCGGCACAGCTGCAGAGAACAGCAAAAGATAGGGGGGAGCACTACGGGTGCTCCCAACTCAGCCCCCACTCACCGGGCTGCTTGGGACGCTCTTCCGGTCTCAGGTGGCAACGTTGCTCTTTGCCCGGTCTACTCCACCTGCAGGGCTCTCTCACCACACGGAGCCCTGCGTGCGTCACGCTGCCTCCTCCCGCGGGCCTCAGGGTTTCCTAGCAGACGGCCGGGCGAGCCTCCAGGGCTTCCCTCACTCATGGGAGCCCCACTTCTCAATGCGCCTCGCTTCATCCGGTCCCCCTTCTCGGGACCGGGACTTCGTTCTGGAGCCTGCAAGGCTCCCGGGCTGCTTCCGCCTCACGTCACGCGGCCCCACCCACAATCAGGCAAGGCCGCCTGGCTTCCGGGTCACGTATGCAGGGGCCCGGCAACTTTCCTTCCGGTGAATCGGGCCGGCGGCGGTGATCTCTTTTGCAGCGGGGTGGGCACTCAAAGAATAAATAATAAAGCGGGGTGGGCTCCCGCTCAACAGCACGTCATTGCGGTGAGCAATAACGCGGGGTGGGCACCCGCTCGAGTGCACACAAATGCGGGGGAATCCCTATGTCGGGATTCCCTCAAAATCAATCGCAGCTCAGCGCTGCAGGGAAAACAGGCTTCTCTCCCCTGGGAGCAAAATAAAAGCGCTCACGAGGCGCTAGGAGCCACAGCTCCAGCAGTGTCTCCAAAGAGGCCAAAAAGAAAGAGTCCTTGGTGCTGGGGGACCCCAGCACAGCGCAGCCAGGCAGGCCAGCACGCAGGGACCCCCAGGAAACAGCAGCTGGGTCCCGCGGCGGTTCCTCCTGGCAGAGTGTCCCCTGCAAGTCAGCACAAGCACAATTGAACATTTTCATGGGGTCACAGCCCCTATATTTATATGCCCTTTTCCTTTGTGACACAGCACAGGGCTGGGGATACCAGTTAGAACTGGTTTGGGGGAGCTTTGGAGCACTTTGTTTTGCTCAGCTCCTCTCTCCTTTGTTAGGTGGGGGCACAGGGATCAGACACACCACAGGGGGCGGAGCCAGCATTGTGGAGGAAAGGCACAACCCTATTCAGGTCCCAGGTGCAACTCCTCCCTCCCATCTAGATGCAGATCTCTCTATTCAGCCGTGCGCTGACTCACCCTGCCCCTCCTGGAGCCACACACACCTCCCAGCCCCTGTCACTCACAAGCCAGACATGCAATTCACATCAGGCAGGCAGACACAGAGCACACATAAATGCCAACTTCTAAAAGTGGCATTTCTACACCAGTCATAATAAATCTGCGCACACCATTGCGCAGCATTTATTCACACAAATTCATACATACCAGACTTGACCACACTGCTCCTCTCATACCAGGAATTACCATGGACACACTTATCCCCCATGCATTCCTATGGGAGGGCAGGCCAATCTTACCACAAGTACACAGAGAACGCACGCACTTTCCACTGGACCACAGTGCGAAAGTGCCCAGAGGCCTAAAATCACAAACAATACACAGGGAAAAGGCTAAGAGACAGGCAAAAAGTTCAGGGGTGAACCTGCCAAAAGGGCCAAGTCCAACACGGGCAATATTTGATTTTTTTAAATTACATTTATAACCTATGTGAGCAAATCCCATAACTATGCGATCTACTCTTGTCAAGTCTGCAGAAAGGACAACATCCATCAAATAAATGTCATCAACATAAGATAATGCCTGGTCATCAAATTGTTGTACAAGCTCTGTAACCCAGGTAGAAAACAAAACAGGTCTGTTCTTATACCGCTGGGGTAAATGACAGAACTGTTTCTGAGAACCTAGAGTGTTGATTCTTGTCAAATATCTGCTTTCAGGCAGTATATTTGGGCAGTAAAATCAATTCGAGGTATCTAGTGTAGTTTTACATTTTTTATGCACTATATTATTCATTAGTGCTGCACTGTGCGAGTTTTGTACTGCAAATGTACATGTAGCTGTATTTAAATGTCTGTAATCTAATACTAGACGATATGAATGATCAGGTTTCATTACTGGAAACAGGAAATTATTCATACGAGAGGTGCAACTTTCTATTACACCTTGGTATTCAAGTTGTGTGAGAATTTTTCTAATTTACTTTTTAGCATCATTTTTGATGGGGTACTGTCTTTTAGGTTCTAGGGTTAACCTCACTGATATTACGTACTATGGTGAACCGTCATCCAACCCCACATGGTTGGAGTATAATGCAGGAGCCAGCGCTAACACCTACTCCTTGACGTATGAATGTTAAACTGATTCTGGGACAAGGTCAGAGAAGGCAGGTAAAATTACAGTTTCTCCCTTTTGGCAGTCCCTGAACAATTCTGGTGGCCAGTCCTTTTCAATTAAGCAAATGTTGTAGCCAAATGACAAGTTCTCCCAAAAGAGAACCTTTATTGGGCATTGTATATCCCCTTCAATCTGGAGCTCCATCTTGTATGAATGATGAGGAACACTCACTCTTGTATCCAGTGTTTCCACTTGGATATAGTCACTCAGTGCTACTGCCGCCAAACAATCAAACATGTTCTGGTGAACTAATGTGACTTCTGCAGCTCTGTCCAGCATGGTAAGAGCCCAGTCCATGTTCAGAAGCAGTGTCCTCAATATCCGTGGCATGCTTCACTTTGATGCCTGCCACTTTGTTCTTTTTGAACTGAGGCTTGGACTGTTTAGGTTTGTCTTGCTTTTTTATGATGTAGTCTGATGAGCGTTGGGAGTCCTTCTTCTGTTTTACGTACTCCTCTGATTTACATTCTGACTGTCCACCTCTTTCTGAGCCTTTTTCAGATGATTCCTGAAAGGGATGAGAGAAACGTGTATCCGCATCCTGATACCTGTCAGGCATCTTAATAGTTTCATAGTTGCCGAGTTTATACCACTTTTCAGTGTTTTCCTGTTGAGGAGACTCAAACCATTGCTTAGTCGTTGCTTTATTTTTCTTACTATCCCATTTTTTAAATAAAGAGTCGGGTGCTTGCTTTGAGTTATCTATTTCAGAATTACTCAATTTGTGGCTCCCAAATTATCTATACCAACTGTTGTGTAAGTTTCTTCAAACGTTTTGGGTAATTAGCACTCCTGCTGTCCCAGAGGCAAATCTCTTAGGCACTGGCATACAGCCAGTGCTGCTGCTTCCCCTCGAATGTTACTTAACATTATGGCGGACATTGCGGCAACATTGCCAATCACTTCCATCCCAAAGTCCAGGGCAGGGGCTGCCCCATAATCATTTTGGATCTGTTTTAGCCCTTCTGTTAAAACAGTTAATTAGGGTGTACAATGAGCTATGATATATTCTGCAGCGCTGCGCTGTTCTACAAGTGGTGCATTCCTCTACAGGGGGAGCCATCCCCACTGGCAAGCATATGGTAAGAATCCTGTGTTTTTCCTGGGGTCCTATATGGGGAAACACTGCTTCAAGCTAACTTGTTTTCTGTGCAATCCTGAACTAAATTTCCTCCCACTTGATGGGAACATTTCCCATGAATGCATTAATTGTTTGTGAGCTAATGCCGGTGTAGCCAATTGTGGTTGTGCAGCTTGAACAGCCCTCACAGTAATTAAAGTCAGTGATCGCATAATGAACTGTGTCAGGCTTCAATATATTCTGACTAAACTATTATATAGTGTTCGCACTTGTGCTGCTAAATTAGCAATATTAGGATCGTGGTGTGTACCCGGCTAAGACTAGTCATGTTGCTCCCTCATTGCTAAGTGGACCAAATCTAATTTTTTCTAGATTGTGTGGTAGTGTCATTAAACCAATGTTGGTGTTCTTGGTATGTTAATGGTATTTCTAGATCTTCATAAGCTGTTTAGTTACGTGGAACATCAGTTGCAGTGTATGTGTGAAACAATTTCGAGCGACAGTCAGCTGCTGTAAATTTAACCCATGAGTAGAACACCTCTGTCCAAAATGCTTTGTGAGCCTCCACAATGAAGGTAATATCCCCATCCGTGAGTACAAGACCATGTTGTTGTAGCATCTGAGTAACTGCATTTCTGCAGTTTTCAGCTGTGTTTATTGCTGCTGGTTGGGCATCAAAGTATGTGGAAATCAGAGAGGGTACCGCTACGGGACAATCTTTGAAAAGTTCAAGCTTGAGCAATCTACAGCCAATACATAGGAAATCCCTACTTAGCTGAGGAGGATTATTCCCTAACACCTCGCAAGCCTTCTTTTGATAGTTGAGTAGGGTTCTATGAGTATACAAAAGAAAGCTACTTAGGTGATCCATTAAGTAAGTGACCAAACTCTAACGTTGTTGTACGGCTTTATACTTTCTCAGTAAAAGCTTTGTTTGCTGGACAACATAAACGTTAGGATGGTGCGAGTCTCATTCCCCGCACCCCATCAGGAGATGTTGGCCTATTGAACTGCTAGCTCACAGTGCACCATTCGTATCCCTGACCTTTCAGGGTAATAAATGTGTGTGCAACCTCAGAACATGACAACTCTGACTCCCTAAGGAATCGTGGTAACAGATCTAGAACCTTTTCGTTCAGACTATAATGCATACCCAAAGGAAATATGCAAGAAATACACAACCTGCAGTTTCAATATTTATTGAAGCAGTGAGATTATTGAGTAAAATACATGTGCAGCTACTACTAATAGATTGAAACACATTACCATAATTAGCAATGAAAGAAAAGTGGAGAGAATGAATAATTCCACCACTGTGCTAAAACAATGAATATATATGCTGGCATATATGTGGTGTAATATAGTATAATGTAGTGTGCTCCTACTTAACGCTCCCTAACTTACTTTGGCCTAGGGTGGGTGATCTGTGAAAAATCCCTGCCGGGTGATCTAACTCCCAATACCTGCAGGCAAGTGTCATCGGGCTGTCCATCTTGGTGTAGAGTGGGACATCCCTCATGGAGATGACAGGAATCAGCCGAGTTGGAATTCCGACGTACCGCGACCTTGAAGTGTCAGCAGAGTGCTCCTCTGATTTAAACGAGAAAGCAAATTTGTATATATCATAAACAGTGCCCATGTTGGTATGTCGAGGTCTTTGTCAGGCCGCAATTGTTTTTGTTAGCTAGATAGTGGCGTCACCTGCTAGGCAACAATAAGCCATTACATTTGTGCAGTGAACTCCATACATCGTACTGAATGTTCAATGTGTCATGATAGTGTGCCTATGAAGTTAAAATGTAACAAAATGCAGTTTCGTGGAATCCTATCCTGCACTGGCACGTACACAAATGTATTTCAAAAGTCACCATGTCGCAAAAAGAAGGCAACTTAAGAAATTTGAGCATAAAGATGCCATTGTTATTAGTCGGGCCAGATGACACCCACTGGGCTTGTATTATTCCTGAAAAAACCTGAAGGTGACTGATCTATATTAGGAAGGAGACCAGGCCGTCGTCGCACTGAATTTGCTTATTTGTCTCATTTCGTCTATTCAGATTGCACAACTGAATCAAACCCTCCTGTACCTTCTTTATAATTTTATTTTTGGAAAAAAACCTAAAAGAACAGACGATGGTCAAATATGACTTTTTAAAATTATGTATACGCTTTTGAGCGTATTAAATTACTGAATGAGCACAAGGGATCATTGCGTGAATGGAGGCATGATATAGAATCTAATTTACCATGAATAATTGAAGAGTCACGCTTAATGCATCAACAATATGCTCCAATGGTAACTGTAAAAGAAACAGTGCATCATATGCTCATTATAGATTTTGTATATCTTGGAAGAATACCAGAGTTAGTTTGTAGAGGTGAGATTCAGGTCATTATTTAAGTCTGTGTTCAACCAAAATTATATTGTAAGGCGTAAATTTCATTTATTTTACGTTTCCATTGCTTGTTTCCAACCACAAAATTTCTGTTTTGTCAGTTTGACGTTTACCACTCGTACTCAATGTTACAACATTTATTTTGTTACAAAATTCTAAAACAAATGCACTTCATATACTCAGTTTATACGTTTAAAAATGTTCGGAAACCTAAGACACCATTTCCCTGTTAAAGTTCCGAGAAAAAAATGAGACCTGGCTGTTATTGCTCTGGCGTTTAGGCTTTTGGGGATGGATATCTGTTCCTAGTAATGTCAAGGCAGTGCTAAATTTTAGCCGGTGGTTTCAGGTGCTCGGCACCAGCACTTAACTGGTTTCCGGTGCTCAGCACCGCCACTTAATTGTCAACACCACACTTGTGACACTCTGCCACATGGTGGCTCTGCTTATCAGTTTAGAGATGAGCAAAACAATGGTTGTTTATGAGTACAATATACATTAAAAATTACTAATACCTGCCTCCCCAGCCATTTCTTTAGCTTTGGGGACTTGGAATAATCTGAACTGTCGCATTTACATGCGAGAGAGATGGTTAGTAGTTGTTTAGGCAGCAATGTCAGGGCGATGGGTGGTGCAAGCTGCAGTGGCCTCCTGGTCAGGGCCATGGCACTTATTATTTTACAAATTAAGCACTGGTTCAAGGCACTGAGAATGCTGAAAGTGTGCCGCAAAATTAAGAGATGCCGAAAAAGGGGGCAATAATTGACATACATATGCACAGCGGCATGTTAAGCATAAGTACAACACATGTGCTGGGTTCATACAGGCTCGATACGAACACATCCTGCAGATGTTGTTTATTCAGTTCAGATCATAACCCTGCACCAGCATCCATACTATCCAGTGCCATTGGTGAAGGCCAGTCCGTCCTCTATTTCTGCGCTATTGCGCAGCTTCAAGAAACAGTCACTATTACTGCTGGAATACCAGGGCCTACTCCCTCCTAAACCCTGGCCCAGGTACTGCGCTGAATCATGTGTGGTGAGCAACAGTACATCAGCTTTTTCAAAAGCAGCGCAGAACTGACTGATTTTAAGGGCATTTCTATGTGCCTTCATCTTTTGCAAATGTTGTTCGATGCCTGGATTATATTTATGTACGTATAATACTGCAGAAATCTAGCAACAAATATTCAGGAACTGAAAAATGATCTACTCCATGAATGTTCAAATGTTATGTGTCCTGATCATCATCAGATACTACCCTATCAATTATGCTGAGTCCGCACCTGATGGCCCGTGTCATGTCATGAGAAACGGTAGTGTCTAGAGACATTTTTAGCCCAGAACCTCAATGGATACTGGGTGTGTAATAATATTGTTATATTCAATGCTTAATTCGTAAAAGAATAAGTGTCTGGCCCAAAGTTTTTCTCAGAAGCCTGTGCGCTCTGCTACTAAATGATACCAAGGCTGTTTAGGCCTTATTCCACTCCATGCCTCTTTCATCAGCCGCCATACACTCCCTGCCCTCATATTTTACTTTTGCAGGTTCATTTTCATCTCTGCTTTCTCCTGTCATCTCTGTTTATTGTCTTTCTCTTCATTCTTTCTTCTTCTTCTGTGGCTTACTCCTGCTTATTCCGTGTCAAAGTCTGATGATAAAAAATAAGTCCTGATCTCCTAAAATGAGTGTTATTGCGTCCCCCCTGCAGTCCCCTGCTCAAATTTAGCACTGGTTATACCTGGAAAAATAAACAGGTTTGTGTGTATTTATGAGCAGACCAATTATATTATTTGTCTTTCATCATCTTATAGCACCTAACCCATGAAGCGATGATTAAAGATGCAAATTCTTCATCACCAGTCACAAACTGATAAGATGTAAAATGCTGACCACATCAAAACCTGCTAAACCCAGCAAACTTTTGGTTTGTCACACATGAGCATTCGAACAGCATCTTGCGAGAATTCACTTCGCATTTGAATTTTGTAAAGTGCAGCTTTGGTAAAATATGAATGCCATTGTTGAATATCAGTTGTTGCGACTGGTCAACTATCACAAATTAGCCAGGGCAGACATTGGGGTACTCGCTGGTAGACGAGGCCCACCCACTATTTTCAGTGTGGATGCCATCCACCCTGCCAAAATGTTGGGCCCCCCTGAATTATTCTTGAACTTGTCTGGTGTAATTTTCAGACACTGGGACACATTCAGCAGCACCTGCATGTTGTCAACTTTCGTTCTGAGCAGCACCGTGCAGGCGGCCAGGGGGCTTTATTTCAGATTCTTGCTGGACCCAAAACAAAGGCCAAATTTAAGAGCCCATCAGGTCTCCTTTTGTTCAAGTACCTCGGCTGGGAGCCATCTGAGCCTTACACCAGATGCAAATGCAATGGAGGGGAAACAAAGGAACCCATCTTGTTACCTCACAAGTACTTAAGAGAGGCATGCTTTTGAATTTGTTCAATCCCTGTATATAAGAAATATGCATGCACTGTAAAATATCAGATGTGTTGGCTTGTCCCAGTATTTACACAAATAATTTATATACGACTATCTTGTTTTAATTCTTTTATATTACTACTCATTCCAATGCAGGGTATCAGAGCCCTTTACATTACAAATACACAGTAAAGATTGATAATAAATCATATGTGTGTAAATCGGTGTAAAGGATGTGTTACATCAGACAGTGATTCTTTACCAGGTGTAGGAGTCACATGTCCTTCATTTATCACTGTGCTCTAGTAGAAGGATTACAATTTATGAACTGCAAGTAACAAAATAATCTCTTTCTTAAAAGCAGTAGCCCACTTACCTATCTGCAAAAAATAAAAATTTGTCATCTGCATCTTACATGACGTGCTTAACTCCAAACACATTAACTCTCTATGATACTTTGATTCAAAACTGGGGCTAGACAAAACACAGATATCTTCAGCTTGTGGATTAACCAGCAGAGTTATTTTACCATTATCATTATTCCCTTAGATTAACTGGGTACACAAGGATCTCCACAGCAAGTGCTTAACCCCATAAGACATTTTAAAATGCAAACTTTGCAATCAATTAGGCAGAATAGATTTACTGCCACGTTTCTCCTTGGTGCCAATTTCTTTGTGGCAGAGTTTTAAAAAAATAAATGTATAAATAAATGTATAAATTGAGGCCCAAAATTTGCGTTAGGGTTGCGTCAATTTTTGGCACAACACTGATGCAAAATCTCACTTGTTAGGTTAAATCTTGTAATGCTCTTGAATGTCCTCATGGCACATCTGCTAATAATTTGTGTGAGGTCTTAAGATCGGATCTCACTTTTTGTGATGTTACATCTAGTGATGCCACATGCAAGGTCACGTACCGTGATGTCGCACAATGTGATTTCATGCACCATAATGTCACTTGCATACTGCCTGCCTTGGTTAGTCTCCCACTTCTTTTTTTAGGGCTTGTGCCCTGAAATTAGCGGTGGCAATTCCGAACAATAATTCTTCCCACTTCCACCACTTCACAATTCAGCAAAATCCAGCAGTCTTTCCCATCACTACAACAAACTGAATCCCCACTGTGGATCATGATTGTGTCACATTTTGTCAAGATTTGTTGGCATAAATACATTTTGGCCTATGCAGCCACAAGACAGTCAATGGATCTAAAGAAAGGAGTGTGCAAGGTTGCATAGTGTTTGTCGCAAAATTCCCATATTATCAGAAAAAATACAGACACAAGCTACATTTCCCAATTTGTTTGCATGTGAAACTTAAAATTAGAACTTTCATGCCTATTTTAACTTGATTTGTGAAAAGAAAATTGCCAATATCCATCCAGCCCGAAAGTCGAAAGGTAACAGCTGCACGAAAAGTGTACATTCATTTTCAGCACAAAGTATCACTTGAGAGGAAATATTGTTCCTTTGAGTGGACAAATTATGGGAGGGTGTAGACATAGGAACATTGGCAAACTCTGCAAGCTATTAAATAAGCCATTAACTGGAGTCAAAACAAAATGTTTGTACCCCCCACCTCCACTTTAAGGGCCAAGTCCCCTACAAACCCAAAGGCAAAATGTTCATGTGGTAAATAGAAGCCCCAAATAAATAGATAACATTAACCTATGGCACCATCTGATGTGTGGATGGATGGGCTATATTTTAATAAACAACACTTTTATCCAAAGTATGGAAGATGAAGTGCAAATATTTTGATCTTTTTTAAAATGAGAAATCTCTGCACAAAAGGTCACCTTTTCCAAATACATAGATGAGTCAATGCCTTTGTGGTTCAGGCATTGCCAAGATAATTAATAGACAGAGCTTTTTAAATGTTGTTTTAAGAGTGCGCAACCCCTTGAGCACACTGTTTAGCAGCCTCTTCTAAACCTAAACTGCTTCATGGAATTACAAAGTTGAACAATTAATCATATTTCTCCCCTGGGGCAATTGGGTGTCATTTACTTTGGCAACTGTACATTTATAGCACATTGTTTGGGAAATGACTGCACTGTACGTATACTGCCAAGCAACCTACTGAAATACATCATCTTAATGTGCAAACATCACTAACAAGGGTTTGTGTTAGATGTCTCTGAACACGTATGATTCCACTCTGCATTACTATGTTTGCCTTTAGTCCCATCTCCCTTTCAAGGCTTCCTCCTTAGCTATTGGTTCGAGTGGTACCTTATAAGTGTTTCCATGGCAGTGAATATAAATGTGGTCCAATAACACATTAGTTATTGCAACTGTACTAACAAATCACATTCACACATTTATTACAACAGTGCAAAGTCAAATTCCAGTTTATTACCACAGCACAGTAAAATTGCCAAGAGAAAAAACACTGTTTACTACTTCACAGACTGCATGTAACAATTTGTTTACACATGGAAGCAACCCAATAATCAGGAAAGTTGTTCAATATGATTTTACCTTACTGTACAAATTGCAATCCCACGTATCCTGGTTTTAGTTAAATACCTTTTGCTCAAACAATTGCAAGTGAAAAATGCTATGGTTTAATCCACATATACTATTCATGCTGATACAAGGGTTCAGCTGTCATATTGGAAGCAAACAACTAGGCTAAATTTGTTAAAGACTCACTAGTAACATTTGACATGATGTGCAAGTCTAAGTTCAAATTCAATTGAGCCATTCATCATTTTGAGGTTGATAGATAAAGTTCCATTAATATGTTGAAATGGATTTTAGAAAACCAAGCTATTTTCAAATTTACAAGTGACATAACTAATGTATGAAGCACTGTCTTGAAAACTATCATTATTACAAGTTAACATATTAGATATATTTGACCAACTTAACTGAACTGTTCTGTTAGATTTTATGTCAGAATATTGTTTGCAAAAATATCCTCTGACCAAAATATAGTGTACTGATTATCTTTACACTAATATGGCCGAGCGGGTGTAGATTTTTATTATTGACTCCAATAGGGCAATATTTTTTTTAACGATGTTTAGGGCATCATATTTCTCTCATAAATATTTTGATTATAATAGTCTGGTACCATAACCTGACTTATTAGTCTTTTCTCTTATTTACAAGGGTATCAATACTCAGACCACTGAGGTTTCACAGCAAAATGGCAAGGCTTGAATCATTATTCAGTAAGGGGAAAGACAGTGACTTCACATGGCAGCCAGGAGGAGATGAGAGGGGTGCAGCATAGAATAAAGTAATGAAAATTGACCAAGGGTTTGAATAGTAGCAATCATATTTAAGCTAAACAGTAATATTATGCCTAAAGATCATAGCATGCAAGTAAAAAGAGAAATACAGAAGTAACATACATTACATTCAGTCATGTATGCAGTAAGGGCAGATGACATCCAATTGGTCCCCAATTTACACCAAATGAATGAAGGTAAAGGGATATTAAATGATTTTACCAGGGTCACCTGGGATTTTTCATATATATATCTAACGATATTAAGTTCAATATGTATATTTCTTTCGTTAAATGAAGAAACAGCCATCAGAGTGAATTTCAATAAAGTGGTAAAATGTGGCTCTTAGTCGTGTTGTTTCATTGAGGGACTTAGGAAATATAGTACTGCTGTGTAGCCTGTACCCCAGAACTACAGCAATGGACATGGGTCACAAAAATAGTGGAAGCCTTTTCTGGCAGAAAGGATTCACATTATCATATAATAAGATAATCTTGAAATATAATGCCTGTTGGCTTAACAAATGCTGAGTTTACTAGATAATCTTTTGTGTCAGGATCGGTGCAAAAAGTATACATAAAGTACTGACATTTTAACCCTGAATTACATGGCAGTGGGCTCTACTGATATACGAATCTCAAATATTAATATAACATATCACTAGATCATGTAATGTAGATCCTTGAGTACAGATTCTAGAATAAATGTCTCACTTTTTTGGGCATCCACTTTATGAATTTCCTTTCTGGTCTTTCTGGCTCTATCGTTCAAATCTGGTCTGCATTCATGGATTCCTAGAGGATTTCCATATACAGACACTAAGGTACCTCATTTTACCTGGATATTTCAGGGACCCAGAATGGTAATGAGCCTATATCCATGTGCCCCTGGTACTCTCAGTGTCTATCAATGTGCCCATGATACTCTGAGCATCTATCAATGCAATGGTGATACTCCGGGCATTTAACAATGTACCTGTGATACCTTGGGCCTTTACCAATATTCGTGTGATAATATTATGCTGTCTGCAAAAGGACCACTTTTACCAGCTGCAATTGTACCAAAAGCAAAGGATGGTACATTAATAAATCGCAAGCATTGAAAGAGCTGAATGGGCATAACTTTTCAAACTCAACAGCCACAGTGTTGGGGCCAGGAACTAGCGTGCAAAGGACAAAATAACACTGGAGCTAAATTCCAAGAAGATTGTAATGCCTGAGAGCTATAGAGGGGTCCATAAAATACAGTTCTTAAAAACTGCATCACCAGACATTTACATATATTGTAAATCTATTGAACAAAGTGTACACCAATACAGATTTTGACTGTCTATATAAATAGTGGTATTCACTACCAGAACATGTAAAACCTAAAAGTACATGTCCTACTATATAAATACACTGCACCATGCCCTCTGGGCTGTTCAGGGCCTACCCTAGGGGTGACTTACGTGTAGTAAAAATAAAGGTTTCGGCCTGGCAAAACTTTTATTTTACCAGGTCGAAATGGCAAATTAAACTGAACACACAGGCTGCACTAGCAGGCCTGAGACATGTTTAAAGGGTTACATAAGTGGGTGGTACAATATGTGCTGCAAGCCCACTAGTAGCATTTAATTTAGACACCCTGGGTATATGTATTACCACTATCCTAGAGACTTCCAAGTAAATTAAATGCGCCAATTGGGTGTTAGCCAATTTTACCATGTTTAAGAGAGCGAGCACTAGCACTTTACCACTGGATAGCAGTGGTAAAGTGTGCAGAGTCTTAAAGGCAGCAAAAACAAAGGCAGAAAAAACAAGAGGATGGAAGGCAAAGGGTTGCGGGGGAAACCACGCCAAGGATATCAGGACCAACATTGTGGTATTGGTGAACTTTGTGAAGAAAATGTGCGCATCACATTAGGACTACTCCATAACATCTGTCGATTTAGAAAGCAATTTCGAAATGAATTGAAAACACACAACGTCAGAGAATACTACCCCCCCCCCACACACACACACAATACGACCCTACCACCTCAAAAAATGCTGCCTTATTGTAAAGAATGATGCATTACATCTCAAGGCTTGTTCCCCCTGTTCAGTGCTCTATTGCTCTCTAGAAAGATTCTCATTTCTCATTTCACAAACACCATTACCAGGATCTATTTATTTATGTGAGTATTTGTTTACTAAGAGTTGTTATATAGCACAGACCTGGCCAAATGGCCAACAAAGGAAATGAACAATCAGCAATGGCAAGAATTCCAATTCAACTGAGAGAGAGAAGTTAAGAGTAGCGGTAGGACAACAAAACAGAATTTGTCGAAGCTGTAGAAGTCGACGGAAATGGCAGTAGGTTGAGATTGTATTGTATGTTTTCTGCTAGGTGATTCAATCAATCAATCAATCAGGGGCATTGTAAGCTACTCACCCTTGAGGATCTCAAGGCGCTGAGGGGGGGTCCGCAGATTTGTTAGCCGCGTGAGGGTCTCAAGGCGCTGAGGGGGGGGGGGTCCGCAGATCTTAGCACATGATAGGAGGATGCTTCCTTGAGAACTTAAGTTTTTCTGGTTCAGTAGGCAGCAAGGTGAAGCTGGAATTTGATGCTCGTGTATCTTTCTCCTCCATTAGTTTTAAGTTACTCCTTTAGGTAGATTGGTCATTAAATGTGCTGTAATTTGTGTATGGTACAGGATATTTTAAAGGTAATTCTGTCTTCAAAGGGAAGCCACTGAAGTTCTTATAGGGTGAGGGTTATGTGGTCAGATTTCTTTAGTCAGGGCACAAAGATACTTACATATATCACATGAGTTTTCTATATCCTCCATGCAATTCATATCTGTCTTATGTACTGCTTCATTGTGATATTGCATCTGTCTATGGCAATTTGTTTCAATTTTTGCTTCACTGTCCATTGATGTAGGTTTTCTAGAGGCTGTGTGCATTTGTTTGCAATATGGTGTGGTCTGTTCATGCTTCTACGTCTATTCACAAGGCAATAGTGTGTGATTGGTTGTACTTTACACAGCAGAGGCACTGGCTACATATAGTCCATCATGTCGTACTGGGACTGAACTTTACTGTCAGAACAGAAATTGCCTATATTTAGATGCATTTTCATTGTCACTGTGGTGTTCCACTCAGTGATTCAGACTATAGTAGTTTCTCTGCTTATGGCATTAGATCTGTATTGTAGGTGGGCTCAACAGATAGACAGGCGTTATCATGTACGCTTCACATCAATACACGATGAACTTTCACATGCACGCCGATGCAGACCATGATACAATGGACTCCTCTTTGACTATGGCCCGACTTTTAAGCCGAGAGGTGTGTCCAATCTTCATCTTCTTTGCCTTAAAATGGCATCTTCAATTTTTATGCAAATATCTGCCTCGGTGGTTCTCTAGGACAATTTGTTTTTGTGTGATTGCACAAAACTTCAGAAACATCATTCGCAATTATGCGTAATTACAGGAAATGCAAATGTGTTATTTTGTGCTATATTTTAGCATGAAATGGATCCTCGTGTCAGTCTTTGACATAGGGATGCATTTTGTGCAAACAAATTATGCAAAATAGAAAAGCTCCGTGAACAACAGCCGCTTGCATTCTTTTGTTCCAGTATGTTCACTATCTATATTTGCCGTGAATGGAGCATAATTAAGCACAATGGTGCCATTTTTTTCGTGTAATACGCGTGACATAAACTTCCCAAAATTACGCCAGCGTAATTTAAATTTCACCCATTGCTAGCCATTGGCCTAGCCTGAAAAGGCTGTAGTTTATAGCGGCTTCAATATTTGTACGAATGCTTTGTATGAATAAGTAATTCTAGAAGTGACAAGCGCCATTGCATTTACTCTCAAGACATTGGGATAATTTACAAAATAGCCTACTGTCACATTAGCTTACATGGCTTCTATAATAGCGTCGAACACTTAAAGGGAAGTTAGGACATACCTTTACAGACATGCTAAACACGAATAGTGAATTCTGCTATATAAAAAACGTCAGAGTGGAATGCGCTGTTGGCCATGGTAATACAGCTAAACTAATGGAAAGGTTGCCAGCTGCACGCACGCGCGCCCTGGTCACACTATCTCGAGTTAGCCATCGCACAAGTTATTGAGGAAACCCGTCCAATAAGCCACGCCACTAAAGCACATTAGGACGCTAGTTTCATGGGGCAGATAAAAGGCTTAAGGTGCTCGCGCATTTTTCTTTCAGAAGAAGCTGTTTCCACTGACGCTGCAGGAAAGTAGAGCCACTCACAAACGGAGCCCATGGTCTGTTTAGTTTGATGATATATTTTTTTTTAAAACATGCCTCTAAACAACTACAACAAAAATGGCGCACACTTCAAAGATACGATATGGGCTTGTCAGCAAATCTTCTTTGTGGCGCTGTCAGAAAGGAGAATGCATTTTGTTTGCAGCGTGACTCTTGGATGGACACAGATGAAAGATAACGCGCCAACGCGGGGAAACAAGGACTTCAGGGCGTGTAGACCAAAGGCTACAATCTGACAGCGAGGAAATTTCAGAAAACTGAAATTAGGGTCAAATAAGAGAAGTAATTTTTTTTCTGAGCAAAACACAAGCAAGGAAAAAAAAAAACACTTGGACCGATGGGCAAAGGAGCGTTAAATAAATTATGTCGTGCCAGTGCATTATTAATCTTCATTATGTTTTCATGGTATTTTGTTTCAACACATTCGGTTCAGTTACATCCGCTCTAACGGTTAAACGACAGAAGAAGGCATATGTTTCGGTTTTTTTCTCCAAAAAATGCATTTAAACTTTTTACGATTATACGGCTCCGCGTTCTCCTCCCGTGGGCTACGGTGCGCTTCGGCGAGCATGCCCTGGATAGGGAAAGCCATTCTGTGGAATATTGTCTCTGGTGTGCATGTCCAACTCACCAGAAGAATTTAATTCTCGCGTCATGCAATTAGTCTGACCTACGTCTCTTCCGACTGCAGGCGCAGGGGGCTAACATAAGTGCGGCCATTCCGTGTGCAGGCATCACTATGAGCACTTCATCGAGTTACAGTTTTTCGTTACACGCACGTTAGCTTATTGCACTAATGTTTCATGCTCCGGCGCCCTGTCTCACAGCTCGCCAAGATGCATTATACTCGCTAAGGCTGCAGTCGAATTGAAGGTACGTCTTACTGATTAGATTGTGGTAACTTTTTTTGTATCTTTCCAATTTTGCCTTTGGTACCCCGGGGCTTTTACATCTCTGATCCATTTGCCAGCACGGGCATTTTCTTGTTTTCTGTCACAGACAGCTGGTTTTACACGGAATCTATGGGGTTTTGTATTGTATCGTGTCACTCTACAGTGCGTCGTCATTTGAAAACACGATTCATGTTGTTCTGAAGCAAAGGCCTAGAGTTTTTGTGTTAAATTTGGCTTAAGCCAGCAGTTAGAATTAGACAGGGAATTTATGCCCGTGCTTAGTGCTGTCTATTTCACCAAATTAACAATTGTAAGACAAATATGACTGTCTTGATGAGTTCTCCTTTCTTTATGTGAATAATTTCATTGGGATTTATTGTGTTTTTAAAGTGTTTTTGATTAATTTCTTTTGGATTTAAAAATGGTGTATTTTATGCTTTTTATTGTGACCCTTTCCAATACTTATTAAATTTGTACATAAGTGCCTTAAACATCCTGAGTGATAATTGTGTGGAGTATGCATGTGGTTGCACATGTTGTGTGAATCATTTCTATGTAGGGTTTCTCCAAAGGGAACATTTATTTTGAACTCTGAAGCAGAGGCCCCCGTAATTGGGTGACTGGCCCAAACGTGGAATGAGCTCTGCCTCCTGGATGTATCTGTGGGCGTGTGATTGAATGTGAAATTCGAAGGATGTTATTTACAAACATTTTGTGCAGCCGCTCGCGTGGTCCAAAGTGTTTCGAAGCATTGTGTTGTGTTAATTCCAGTTAAAAGGTTCACGGTTCAGGGCAAAATTGTGCGATGCCATTTGTCGTCAGGCAACCCGTAGTAAACCTGGGGCTACATTACTTGATTTTCACAGTAAATGATTTAAATTCAGAATGCCCACTTTGGTTTCTTCCCCCCTCCAAAAATACAGTACCTTGCTAAAGTGTGGGGCACTGCCCCACAGCGCCCGCTCCCCCCAAATGCATGTTTTCATATCTTGTTTCCCAAAACTAAAATGAGGTCAAATTATTCACCTTCTGATGCTAGCTGTGTAACCTTAGTCGCATGGGGGCCTATTAGCAATAACCGGCGATAATTATCGCAAAGCGCAGTTAGCGCTTGGATAATTATCGCCGGCTATCATAGGTTTCTATCGCGGAGATAGCGTGCTATCAGCAACGCTTATCTCCAAAGCAATAGAAACCCTGGAGAACAGTGTGAATATCGCTTGAAAACAAGCGATATTCACACTGTGACCAGTGTTAGCTTGGTGATAGGGCGAGGGGGATTTAGCCATGTAATCCACCTCCCATTGGATTACATGGCTAAGTCAGGTCTGGACCAGGCGTTAACAAACCAGCGCTAAACGTGTTCTTCCCCCCTCCAAAAATACAGTACCTTGCTAAAGTGTGGGGCACTGCCCCACAGCGCCCGCTCCCCCCAAATGCATGTTTTCATATCTTGTTTCCCAAAACTAAAATGAGGTCAAATTATTCACCTTCTGATGCTAGCTGTGTAACCTTAGTCGCATGGGGGCCTATTAGCAATAACCGGCGATAATTATCGCAAAGCGCAGTTAGCGCTTGGATAATTATCGCCGGCTATCGCAGGTTTCTATCGCGGAGATAGCGTGCTATCAGCAACGCTTATCTCCAAAGCAATAGAAACCCTGGAGAACAGTGTGAATATCGCTTGAAAACAAGCGATATTCACACTGTGACCAGTGTTAGCTTGGTGATAGGGCGAGGGGGATTTAGCCATGTAATCCACCTCCCATTGGATTACATGGCTAAGTCAGGTCTGGACCAGGCGTTAACAAACCAGCGCTAAACGTGTTTAGCACTGGTTCGTTAATCACCTCCCCTGCCTCGCTAATAGGCGATAGCGAGCTTAGCGACTGTTTCCAGTCGCTTGTAGGTTGGGAACGCCTACTTTGCATGCCATTAGCGATAAATATCGCTGGCATGCAAAGCGGCACCCAACCCGGTCGCTATCGCCTAGAAGCTGTCGCTAACAGCAGTTAGCGACAGCTTGCTAATAGGGCGTTAGAATTATCGCCGCTTTAGCGTGAAAAAGTCCCGCTAAAGAGGCGATAGAGCCCTTGATAATATGCCCCATGGTCTTTAAAATATGAGATTATTTTTGCTAACTGGAGCAGATACCTTTCACCATGTGCGAATGAACTGTGATATTCCCTTGCAATCTAAACAGCGCACACTAAAGCAATGTTGATAATGTTCTGAACTTGATAACATGTTATTCACAAATGCTTCCCGCCTGAGCATCATTTTCCGGCCGCTCAGTGAGGAATGTTGTGCCTCTAAAAATGTGAAAACGAAGAAAAGAATCTATGCATCCACTGATGTGAATGACACATATAGATTCCACATTTTTCTATTATTTAGCGTTTTTGTAAAGTTTGGGGGCAACTAGACTTAAGTTTCAAAATGCTAAGGGTGGAAAGAAAGGGGAGGTGGAGCAAGTGAAAATATGATAAGAACAGATTCCAGACTATATTCTTGTCTGAGGAGTTGGGGTTTTCAAACATTTGGTATATTTCCTGTAATAAGTCTCCATACGGATGGCCTAGCGCAAAAGGAGGAGTCTTGGGGGTTGAAGAACCAACCACAATACCACTTGTATCTTGATTGATACAACTTTCAATGGTACTGGACAATCAAATCAGGCATTTTGTTCGGGATTATTAGGGGCCCACCGATTTTTATAGGCGCCCAAGTGAAGTCATTTGGAGGTGTTTGTTGCCCAAATAAAACATATTTTTAAGTCGATTCTTCATTAGGCCAGAAGCCAATGAAGAGTTGACAGTGCTGTGAGATGTGATCAATTTTGCTAAATCCAAACATGAGTTGAGTAGCCAATTTTTACAGTCTTTGATGTTAGTTGATGCCTTGGCTGGGAGTTCTGTGTAATCCAAGGGGAGGGCCCATGGAAGCTCTAATCATGCTTTGGTGGTGCAAGTGCAGAAAATGGAGTATGTCATTGATGCATTGGAGAGAATGGCAACTTTTGATGTTTTATTGCTTGTGGGGTGAAAGACAGGTCGAAAGGCAACACCAAGAGGTCTGTGGTTCCAGACAGCATACTCTCTGTTTTTGTTAATTTTGGCTGATCCATCTATTGATGTACCTGAGACTAGAGGTGTGCGAAAGTTGTGTAATTTCTTTTTGCATAATTATTTGAAACCTTGGAAACATTATGGAAAATGCAAATTTGGCAGTTAGCACTATTTAGTGAGAAATGCACCCTCGTGTGCCTTTGGAACAAGGATGCATTTTTGCTAAAAATTAACACAAAAAACACGAGTACAATGCACAACAGATGCCCGGAATCTGCTTGTACATGCTGTTCCTTTGTTCCCGCTATATGATTTTTACCCGAACGAACTGAAATTTCATGATGTGTTGTAATGGAATATTTTCAATAATTTTGAGTAGTAAGTGTAACTAGAAATGCCCGAAATTACTCTAGATAATGCACGTGTAACAAAATTCCACCCTGGCGCCTGAGAAAGGCCACATTTGAGAGTGTTGTAGTTGCCCCATTCATTAGGAATCCTAATGTAGCATTATTTGGACACATCTCACCTTCCTGTTTCCTTTATCTTCTTTTGATAGCATATACTCTGTTTTGGTGCTGTTTTGGAAGTGATAATTTGGTGACTCCACTGCTGATGTGGTACATTTTCTATCATCCGGTTTACCACTGGTGGAATGTTGTAGTAAGGTGTTGTTAATTCCAACGATGTTAATTAACTCAAGTTGTTTAGATTTTACATTGCCATAAATCTCTAAAGTGTCTTCATAATCTCTGCCTTAATTCTTTGGGTGTCATGTACAAAGCTATTCTTCTGTCATAACCCTGCTAAATGCAAAACCAACGGGTTTGTGAGGACAAATAGGGTGCTGTGATTGATATTAAAATCACAATTAGGAGGTGGCGTGAATGGGGCATAACCTTCTAATTGACATTCGAAATGAGATGTATCAATGATTAGTGACCACAATTGTAGTCACAAACCATTAAGAACTTACCAACACCTCAAAGTAGAAGGTAATTCATTCACAAAGGATAAACTTCCCTTTTCAAAACTGTATAGGATGTCTTGGAGGTAGCATGAGGTGATCCTGGGGACCACCGCTGGCTAACCACCTGATGATTTCCCAAATGAGAAACAATTTTTTTAAAACAGCACCTGCTCCTGTAAGGAGCATGTGAGAAGTTGGCCTGGCATATGCTGTCCACTAATTATAGTGGGCACCTTGCACCAGTCCAAACAACCCCTTATTGGAGATAGGTTAAAGACAACCTTTATTGAAAGCTATCCTAGTGGTAGCTATGGAGAGCAGCCTTCAGGCTAAGTCTTGAAGGAATGTAAAGCAGCTTGTTTTACCAGTCTATAATCTCTTGAGTGAGCAAATGAAAGAGGACCACACCAGGTATATATTCAAAATATATGTATTTATTGCTAAACACACCCCTCTAGTCTCTTTATGAGGCTAGAGTTCGAAGTACATAAGTTATAAGTTAGTTATCTACAGTAATAGCACAAATACACGTTTGAGCCCTAGGGGCGTACCAAACCATATACCAATAAAGTGGTATAAGAACCACGACTGAGCTAGACACAAGGCCTAGAGCCTGTAGAAGTGCTTGGACCACAAGGAACCACCCAAGGTAGTGACACAGGGGACCCACGGGGACGCGTGCAGTGTGAGAACACAGCCGCGAATCGCCGTTGACTTCTATGGGGAAAGTCGCGGTTGGAATTTTAAAGAAAAGGGACACTTAGAGGAGGACTTGGAGCAAACCCCTTTAGAACTGGGTTGTTCTAGAGTCTATACCCACGGGAGCACCGGAGTACTCGAGTTACCTCACCCAGGGAAGCCGGGTGCATAGGTGTCTTTCGGGGTCGGGTTTCGTCGTCGTTTCCAATGGCGATCTGCTGCAAAGTGCTGCTGGCGGCCAAGTCGAAAGTGTTCGGGTGGATTGAAAGGTGGATCGAAGATCTGAAGAACCTGAAAGCAGAGGGGACAGAGTCTGGGTCACTAGCCAGTGACCAGGAAGGCGATGAGCAGATGCCCACCGATGTCGAGTGCTTCAGGTAGGTTGACAGTTGTCTTGACTCTTCAGCCACGAGGTCCAGGAGGTGTTGACGATGACCAGGAGCTGTATTCGAGCTGTCCCATGATGTCTGTCGATTGCAGGGGTGTCTGCGACTGCATTGGACCCAACAAGCCTTGGCAACGGCAAGTCTCGTGGGAATGGAAGAAGGACGATGGTGCAGACCAGCAAGGTCTATGGGACTCACCCAGCGAGGGTAAGTCAGGGCACACCTGGAGCAATCAGGGAGCCCAAGCAGAAGAAGATTGGCCTTCGGGAGGGCCTACTAGCCAACAGACTAGCGACCGCAAAGGAGCCTCGAGTGGACGCACTTGGAGCTGGCTCACAGGACACTCGTGGAGTGGAGGCCAGTGATCTTCGGTGCAGTCGGTGCTGGAGGCTGGGGCTACTCGGAGCCCAAAGCACAACTTTGTGAGAGACCCAGAAGAGGATGCACTTACAAAAGTACGCGGTGTCCAGGGGTCACAGTTTCACATTACCCACGATAGCCACGGGCCTCAGCTTTGCTGGGGACTCAGGGTAGCCTCGGAGAAGTCTGGAAATCCACCTCTGGTGATGCAAAGACTTCGGCGTCCGGCGGGAGCTACAGCGATGCAGAGCGGACAATTGCTTCATTGGTGCCTGCCAAGCAGGGGAGTCACTCCTTGACCCCAAGGGAGATTCTTCAGTCCTCTAATCTTAAAGTAGAGCGTCGAAGGTCCAGGATTCTGTGTCAGAGTTTCGTCCAGGTAAATCTAAAGTCCTAAGGACTGGGGTCCCATACTTATACCAAGTTAGGGGGTTGGACATACTCTGGGGACCCACCTATGGGAGGGTCAGGGCAGAGGAGTGGTTACACCTCTTTCCCTTTGTCCAGTTTCGCGCCAGAGCAGGGGCTGGAAGCCCCTGAGCCGGTTTGAACTGGGGTATGCACAGGGACACCAAATGTGCCCCCAGTGCAGGACTTCAAAGCACCAAAGAGTGCTCCCACCCAGCCCCAATACACACTATCCTGTCTGGGGAGGTGGTTACACCTCCCTGGGACAGGAAACCTATTGTCCAGGCCTCCCCTGCCGGAGTTTCGGTCAGCAGCAGGAGGCCAGACTCGTGTCTGTGGCAGCGGCATCCATTTTGTGATGCCAGGGCTTGGAAAGAAGTTACCGGGCAGGCCGGTGTGTACATGTCTCTCCCTCTAGAAGGGTGGAATGCTACCCCCGCCACCAGAACTGGCGGGGGGCTAGTATTCCAAGATGTTTGACACCAAACACGACATGTTTCCGTGCAGCCATCCCAAAGTTAGCATTTAACGCGAGGTTATAATGCGCTTAAGAGTATATGGTCAGGCTGCACTACAAACAGCATCAGAGAAGGGTCTCCGAACGCTGCAGAGGGGCTCTGCTCATGCAGGGGCACCCTCTCACATAGGAACCAAGCACTCTGCCTTCAGGATTGACAAGGCCTGCCATAGGAGTGACTTATAGGTTTATATGTGTGTATGTATGTAGTGATATAGGTAACCTATATCACTGTAAGGGGTGCATGCACCACCTTACCCAGGCTGCAGTAGCAGACCTGTGGTGTCCTTTTGGTTGGCCTTCCAGGGGTGGCACAATACAGGTTTCAGCCCCTGGCAGGCCTCTGAGGTACCTATGCCCTGGGTACATAGTATACCATATACTAGGGACTCACAAGGGCACTCCAGATCCCAATCAGAGATGTGCCTAAGGCACATGGAAACCATTTTAGAGAGGAAGCAGCTAGGCTGGGGTTCTGATTAGCAGGGCCCCAGCCAGACTAAAGTCAAAAAACAGTGAAGCATCAGCAAAAAGTGGGGGTACCCATGTGAAGCAGATCCTACTCTCCTACAGAGCATATAAACAGAAACAGTGGTCCCTGTGGACTAATACAGTAATAGTGGTAATTATAAACACAATCGCCGAAAAAAGGGTTAAGTCGATATCCAAAGGAGAAAAAACCATATACCACTCAATGTTTGGTAATAGCAATTGTTGTTTATATATGTAACAATAAAAAATCAACAAAGAAGTAAATACGTATCTAGTGCAAGGTGTCCCCAGTGAAAAATGGAACCTACAGAAATAGTGACATAATGTGACATAGACAAATGGTTTCCAAAATAAAGATAAAGTCGACTATCAAAAAATGATACACAATGGGAGCAGCCTCCTTTGTACAATAAATAGGGGCTGTTGAATGGTTCGCTTTAAATTATTGTCGACGGCGTTTCGACCCCTGTAACAGTAAGGGGTCTCTTCAGGACCTATTGATGTAGGGACATCTATAATGAAAGGAAGAGAGGGATAGCATAAGTGTGAGCTCTGGACCAACTGTAGGGTAGTATGAACAAGTTTGGGAAGGCCTATACCTGAGAAGGGATAGGACTGTCAGTGTGATAAAGTGCACCATAAGGAAGTGATAAGGAAGGAGGTACTCACATGGGGCCCAGCCGGGCGCTACACATGTGGAAAAGGGAGAAAGGGAGATGTAATCAACCATATAAGTCAGTTCCACTGCACATGGCGAATGGTGTGAGGGAAAAACTTACCCCAGTGAGGGGATACTGACAGAAGGGGGTCGATGGCAGTAGTCCTCAGATAGGATGATGCGTGGCACTACTGGAAGAACACAACATTGTGTATGGTTCAATGGGTATCTGAAATTAATGGAGGAATGTATAAGACAAGGAGATCTGCAAAATTAGGCGAGGCAAATGGTAAGGCATAGGTAAAAAGCGTCCTTACCAAATTTAAAGCAAATGTTGCTTGTGGCGTCGATGTAAGCCACTCCGACCTGCGAGGGTAAACATCGAAGTAATGTCTGTAAGGCCCAGTACAAGTCGATGTGTGTAGACCTGAAATACGGGGAGATTGCTAGTAGGAATGGACTCCATTTGGGTGGAGAATACCAAAGCCTAGCTACTTGGAATTGGGGAAGAGATTGGGAAAGAAATCATTACCGTTAAATGGAAACGATGTTCCTGATAGCGGTTGAGTCAACGCGTGCGTCCGCTACGCGTGAAGATAGAGGCGCGCTAGTCCATCTACCTTGTACAATGACAGGGTGCCGGAACTCGCTCTGTCCTGAAATAAGAAGTTTGCCCGCCAAAACCGGACGTCACGGCAGACATCACTGGGGATAGCCACCTGACGATGTAATCCGGTTTTCTGTATTCTGTATACAATGGAAATGAAAAAAAGACATCTGGCCAACGGGCCGGTTTCAAAGCCTTGAATTGTAAAGTGGAGGGACTTGGAGGTATAGATTAATGTATTTTGTGAAGGACCGTATGACAAGCTATTGGATGGATGATAGTGTCACTAAGGAGGCAAAGGGAACCTCCTGGGATGTTGTTAAAGAGGTTACGATCACCATTCGTATAGGAATAAGCCAATGGATGGAAGTAGCAACTTCCCCTAAATGAATAGATATTGCTGGGTCTACGATGATTATATTATCCAAACAAAGATCCCTGGGCCTGTGAAGGCATTCTTGATTGAAGATACGCATAAATGATGATGCAAGTGATGCGATTGTAACAGTATCACCAAGAGTGATGTGAACGTCAGTTATGTACATTAACATAAAATTAGAGATTTACAAAATGTAACAAGTTCTATATAAATCATTCTTGGTGTTCTATGCAAATACAAAATGTGATGAATTCAATATAAATCATTCTTGGCATTTAAAACGAACTGTCAACCGTATGTCGGAGAGCGGGTTCTATATAAATCCTTCTTGCTATTCTTAGCAATTACAAAGTGTAACAACTTCTATATAAATCATTCTTAGCAATAAAATGAACTTGCAACAGCATGTCGAGAAACACGTGGAGCAATGATGGTGTACAGTTACCTGATAAAGGAGCTCTAAAAAAACAGTGTCTGCATTAGTACGTCAGTTCAATAATGTGGCTACAAAACCTCGAAATTCTTCAGCTGAATTCAATCCTTGCACAATGGAGTTGGTCCTTTCTATCCAGCGGCACTCTAGTCTTTGCAAGATTTGTGTAATGTTACCGCCTCTGTCGGGACAATAGCTTTGTCAATGACCTGCCATTTTATATCATCCACTGTGTGTTGTTTTTCAACAAAATGAGTTACCAGTGGAGCATTGGTGACAGAACACCTAATGCGACTCCAATGTTGACCAATTCGTGCTTTGATTGGTTGAGATGTCTGTCCAATATATGGTAGATTGCAGAGACACCATATGCAGTACACTACATTACGTGTGTTACAATTAGAGAAAAAGTCTAGTGCCTGTCTCACATTGGCATGCTCAAATTTGTTAATATCAAACGTGAATGCACATGCAACACAATTACCACATTTGAAATGTCCTTTTAATTCAGGGAGACCCCATACTGATTCTAGGGTTCTGGTTTTGCGTGCAGTGATATTCTCTGTGGAGGAATGTATTATCCCTTCTCAGGTACAGGCCTTCCCAAACTTGTTCATACTACCCTACAGTTGGTCCAGAGCTCACACTTATGCTATCCCTCTCTTCCTTTCATTATAGATGTCCCTACATCAATAGGTCCTGAAGAGACCCCTTACTGTTACAGGGGTCGAAACGCGGTCGACAATAATTTAAAGCGAACCATTCAACAGCCCCTATTTATTGTACAAGGAGGCTGCTCCCATTGTGTATCATTTTTTGATGGTTGACTTTATCTTTATTTTGGAAACCATTTGTCTATGTCACATTATGTCACTATTTCTGTAGGTTCCATTTTTCACTGGGGACACCTTGCATAAGATACGTATTTACTTCTTTGTTTATTTTTTATTGTTACATATATAAACAACAATTGCAATTACCAAACATTGAGTGATATATGTTTTTTTCTCCTTTGGATATCGACTTAACCCTTTTTTCGGCGATTGTGCTTATAATTACCACTATTACTGTATTAGCCCACAGGGACCACTGTTTCTGTTTATAAGCTACTTACCCTGCTTCCTAGTGAGTAGGGTTTCTCGGCCTGTAAGGAGCATGGGCTGCTATAAAGCAGGGAAGATGGTCTGCTGTCCCTTGGAGGCCACCATCCCTGAGGTCTTACCTAATCACAATGGGTTGAAAATAGCAATATGCCAAATTAATTTTAGGCTTGTCATTCTGCAGCCCCCTGTAAAAGGACATATGCGGCATATGCAATGTGACCTAATGACAAATAGGTTACTTTGCAAACTTACAGGCAGGCATACAATTTACACCCACTGCAACCTGACTGTTTGTTCTTCTGGACCTTACATAGACATTACTCATCTGGGTTTGTCATACAACATTACACTTGTGTAGCTACTGTGTGCAAATACAGGCGATGTTAGATGTCTAGATACTGGATATTATTGGCTCATAAACATCCTAGTGTCATTAAATTAATTTGTAACTAGCATAAAGTATGAATCTGAGTCAATTATGTGTTTTCTATTCCCTACAGAACTACATGCATTATGTCAATATTCAACTGTTCTAGAAAACTAAAGGGCCAACATAGTAAATATTTCACATTTGCAAACCCTTCAATTCACAAAATCACAGAGTTTGTGAAAGCAAAAGTGTTACGTGCAATAAACTAAAAACACTTTACAAGTCAGAAAAGCCCTTTGGCTCGCAAAATGGCTTCTGCAATCCATTACGAATGAGAAAAAGGAAGGGGCATGAAAGGGGTGTGTTAGACCTGGCTTTTACAGCAGGTTTATCCCCAGATTGTTTTGCTCTGTGGCCTTCTGTTTCTGACCTGTTTTTGTTGGTTTTATGACTCTGGGAACTTTACCACTGCTGATCAGTGCTAAAGTGCATATGCTCTCCCTGCAAATTGTTGTTATGGATTGGTGTTTCCATTATTAGCCTATTTGATTTACAAGTCAGTCCCTAGTACAGTGCACTGTGTGTGTCCAGGGACTGTAAATCAAATGCTGCTAGTGGGCCTGCAGCACTGGTTGTGCCACCCACATAAGCAGCCTGTAAATGTAACCCAGGCCAGCCATTTCAGTGCCTGTGTGCAGTCTAATACTGCCATGTCAACTTTACAAGTGCACCCACTTGCCAGGCTCTAAGCTTCCATTTTCTTACATGTTAGGCACCCCTAAGGTAGGCCCAAGGTACCCCTGTGGCAGGGTGCAGTGTATGTGAAATGTAGGACATGCCCTGGTGTGTGTGGCATGACCTGATAGTGAAATACTGCCAATTTTGTTTAACACTATTGCAAGGCTATCTGTTCCCACAGGATAGAATGGGGAGTTTGCTTATAACATCTTATAAGCATAACTGCTCCCGGGAACCAGATAGGAAAATAAAGTTTAGTATGCCTGAACTCAGAATGTTAAAATGCATCTTTTAGTGAGGGTGATTTTAACATTCTGTGTTTGAAAATACCACTTTTAGAAAGTAGGTATTTTCTTGCTTAGCCATCCAGTGTGCCTCTGCTAGGATGTGTATTGACTATCTGGCTTTGGAGTAACAGGGGCTGGGGATGTGCAGTGGCTCCAGAGAGTCTGGATGAGTCAGCGCTAGGCTGAATAGGCCTGGTCTGCATTTGGAGTGGTGGGAGGAGTAGCACCTGCACCTGGATAGGCCTATGCCTGCCTTCCACAATGATGGCTCTGCCCCCCGTGGTGTGTCTGGAGCCAGGGCTCACACAGACAATGGAGGTTGTTGTGCACTTGCAAAGTGCCCCCCAGAGCTGGTTTGGACTGGACTCAGAGCCCTGGGCCAGGAGAGAACAAAGGAATTCGTGCTATAAATATTGGGGCCCAGACCCCAGACTTTTAGATCACTTCTGGGAAATCAAGAGGAACCTTTTCCAAGGAGAAGAGCTGGAGAAACTGAGGAGGAATACTGCCCCTGTGCTGTCTGCTGTCTGGGGTTGTCCTGCAGTGCCTACTTTCTGCCAATGAAAGGGAAAAAGGAGTTTGCTGTTTGCTGTGTCCCCTACTTGAGGAAGATCTCCAAGGGCTTGAAGAAGAGCTTGCCTCCTGGTCTGAAGTCTCAGGGACATAAACACTTCACCCCCAGCTCCCCCTGAACTTCCTTCCTGGGAGTCCTGACCTGCCAAGAGGTGCCTGTAGCTGTTCTGGGCCTCTGGAAGTTGTTCTGGCTGTTGGGAGCTGTAAAAGCAACGCAACAACAAGAAGCGTGACGCATCTACACCTGTTTCCAACGCATCGCCGAAGAAATCGTCGCAGCGCCTGCCCGCGGATCATGAAATCGCAGCATGCCGCATCGAGTGCACCGATCTCCAAAGTCCGAGATCACCGCACCGATTCCGACGCAAGTCCAGCTGTGCGGCTGCAAGAACCCACGCATGCTCCCGAATCGTCGCATCGCATCGAAGTGCCAGGTCTGTCGCATCGTTGGGGGATGCAGTAAGAAACCGATGCATCACCTTCCTGTGCAGTAGGAAACCAACGTATCACTTCCTCTCTGGTAAGGAACCGAGGCATCACCTCCCCTGCGCAGCAGTAAGGAACTGACGCATCAACTTCCCCGGAGCAAGGAACTGACGCATCACCTTCCCTGCGGCCCTTTTTGTTTGTGTGCGCAACGCATCGAAGGTACTTTGAGTGAAAAGTGTCTCATCTGCAATTTGCTTTGAACTGAACTATTTTTACCATTTGAAAGTCATATTTTTATTACTGTATTGTGAATTTTTGTTGTTTGCTCTTGTTTGGTTTAGAAAAAGATTGCTTATTTTTCTAATCTGATGTGGTGTCCATTTGTAATGTTTTCACTGTATTACTGTATGTGTTCACAAATGCTTTACACAGTGCCTCTAAGATAAGCCTGTCTGCTTGTGCCAAGCTATGAAGGGGTGAGCATGGGTTATTTTAGAAGTGTATCCCCCTTACCCTGACTAGAAGCAAGGGTCCCTATTTGGACAAAGGTACCTACCTCTGCCAACTAGAGACCCCCATTTCTATCAGGGTGCCCCCTCCTAATTGTTATTCAGAAAAGTATGTAGCAATGTTTTGCATTTGCAGCCGCTAGCCATTGATGTGTAACCAACACCTCAAAGGAGGTGGTGACTGATTCGCAAAGAGTAAGATATATATATATATTTATATATATATATATATATCCATCCACTTAGCTGCGCAGAATCCGAGCCACTTACAATGGCGGGCTGTGGTAGGGTCGCAAACCCTTAATATTCCAACCAACGCGTCGTCTCGATCAATCCTCACAGGACAACACACCTTGGCCACAACGTTTTACTTCAGCGTGATTTATTCAAGCAAAGTCACCCTATGCGTTTTGGAGCGTCCGCTCCTTGATCACGAGTATTGTGTATGCAAGTGAATAAAGTATTTAAATCATGTGACATTCAACGTCATGACAAACAGTGAAAACAGACTTCACGTAATAGTATCAACATTAGTTGTGGTAACATTACAATAAAGAGCTTTTGGCCAGTGCCAATTTGAAAAACCAAACGCCGCCATAGACATATATATTCACAGGGATCATTCTACTGTTGTAATTCACAGTTGCAGTTGCAAGTGTGAAACCGATAGTAAGTGGGACCTGCTAATCGTTACACACAGTAACGCCTCACAGAGACTACATTACCCAAGTATATTGGGAGCGGTATGTCAGTGACGAAAAAGCTTAATAGAGAGTCCTCTATATGCACACTTTGTGAGAGTCCCGGGTGACCGTAATAGGAATGCCGATCCTGGCATCTGGGTCAATTGTTCCCTTAATGTTTCAAGTCCCAGTGGATGAAAAATTATAGGGGAAATAAAATTAACCATCTTCGCCCCAAGTCAAAGTCTGTATTGCATCGTACTAGGCATCAATCATGATCTCGTCCAGCCCCAGTGGGCTCAATCATTTACGACTATACGACAATGTATAGTTCCATATTGGAATCCACATATGGCAAATAATCATGTATTCATACCGCCTTTCACTAAAAAGTCCAGGTGTATATATATATATATATATATATATATAAAGTGATGAATAAATTATGCAAAAAGAAGCAGAGAACTCTGGGTAGTTCTCATGTTTAGGTGGAAAGCAGCTCCTGTATCAAGCACTCTCAACACCAGCAAAACTCTAAATTTGCTCACCTCAAATGTCTGCTTTTCTATCAAGGTCTTTAAGCATAGTATTAGCACAGTGCCATCCACGCCGAGATAGAAAGGGGCAAAGTCTTTTGCCATTTCTACATCAGAGTCTTTAAGCATAGGATTAGCACAGTACACTGGCAGCTAACTTTAGCGCCAGTGCTAGGGAAAACACAGGGGTGCACCGTATTGTTGTAAATACAGCGCATTCTTGCATTTTGGAAATGTCAGGGTGTGGAGCTGCCAAATTTACCCCTGATATTAGAAAATCCGAGGACAGACTGAATGTGGCAGGCACAAGGGACCTGATTATGAGGCAACGCATGTATATTTTTAAAGAAAAGTGACAACAGCTCTTGCAAACGGCTGGCACACCAAACCAGACCTAAAATGTAAACTGAAAACATTAATAGTTTACAAATATGAACAATGTGGGTAGAAACTGCAGAGGAAAACTGTTGAGTGACCGTGAAACGAATTGCTATCACGGAGAACACACTTGATTGTGTTGTTCACAACTCAAAATAAAATTTTCGGTTGCCATTGGGTAAAGACAGGAGAACAAATTGAGCCAATAAAAAGGTCTAAGGGCTTATATAGCGAAAGACAACAAACGAGCCAGAATTGTAGTAATCAGAGCTTCACTTAGAAGGTTAGGGAGAGAGCCATCTCCACTAAAGGAAGACTCTAAACAAAGCTTGTATGTCCCTTAATTAAAGATGCTTTGGTTGACGTTTCTGGCTGCTGTGTTCTTTATTGTTACAAGCATTTTTGCCTCAGAGGGTTAACTGTTATCAAACTAATCTTCATTAAAGAGCTAACAGACATGGAATGGTTGCTAATAGGGTTTCTTTACCTCCTTATGCTGTCAAGATAGTTTTCATAAAGCATTGCAATCCTGTCAGAACGCATTCTTACAGCTTTAGCCTGCAGTTCACTATGGACTATTCCACAGCCTTTTTATTCTCGTATCACCGCATTGTAAACCGCACACAATTTTTTTTTTTTTGCTTTTACTTTATTTCATGGTAGTTCCAGGTAAAATTAATGTCACACCATATATATTTTTAATAGCCCTAGTGCAAAAATTCCTTCAAAAGGCCGCCTGAAAAGCATGCATTATTCAGGATGCGGTCTTAAGTACCGCATGGATGAGTGTGCCTGCAGCTTTCTTAGGGCACACTTCTTATTTTTAAAATCATTCATTAAGAGTTATTACAGAGACAGTAAGAGGAAAAGCCTGGGTACCATCCAAGAGAGAGAGATGAGAAACTGGTTGAGTTTAATATACATAATCAATTGGTTTCCTGAAAATTGGTTCTGAGATTGAAAACACAGTTATTTTTCTGCTGTGCCCATGAAGTGTGACAGTGTCCATTAGACATAGCAATTTGGCATAAAGCTGACAGATACAAACTTAAAATGAGCTGGAGTCAAAGTAAAGACTGCTATTTGATATGCAGAAATACAGATTGCAAGAGTGGCAAAATGTTTACCATTAGCGAAATGGGAGGAAGAGGCAGAAACAATTACCGTTCGTGGAGTCTCCTATCTGTAGATACCATATTTTACAAGTCGCAATAAAATCCTTTATTCTAGCCATTAAATGCTGAAATGTTTACCCGGGCTCTTAAGGGAACTCATCCCCTATTTCCTCTGAGTTACCGCACTACCTTCCATATTGACTGAAGCTTCTTTCCATTCTTATTCGCAGGCCTGACCTTTTTGGAAGTCTTCCATTTTGAAACTATTGCATAGGTTGGTGTGGCAAAATCTACCTGCGCGAAACTGGTAATATTGGCTATATTATGTGGCTGTGGTGTTTGCATTAAGTGCAACGTGCCAGTAGTAGTCTTCTGTCAAGTGTAGCTTCAGAGGATAGGCTCAGCAAGCAAGGATGTGGCAAAGAAATTTAG
Organism: Calotriton arnoldi; assembly: GCA_963921515.1. Lineage (NCBI taxonomy): Eukaryota > Metazoa > Chordata > Amphibia > Caudata > Salamandridae > Calotriton > Calotriton arnoldi. The sequence continues at coordinate 803,799 of CAWUFW010007558.1, read as the reverse complement.
GGTAGAGGTGGAAGGGAAATTAAACACAGAACAAGTAAAACAATTGATATAATATAGCTGACAGGTACTCGCAAGTAGCCTACTAGCCGAGACACCCTGTAAGAGTTTTTGGCATCGAACTGCAACAGTAAGAATTAAGGAGTAGCAGGAGGTGGGCATTGTTCCTTGTTGTACCCAGGATCTCAAGATAAGTACTGACCATAAGGAGAAATTGAATAATGTGTTAAGGGAAACTGCACACCAAAGTGGAAGGCGTCACTGTGCTGTGTCATAAAGACAAGCACCGCACAAAATGTATCATATTGTACCAAGAGGAAAATAATTTTTGGATCATGGTTACTCACAAAAATTCTCCCTGGGGCCACAAAGTGTGGTATGTGGTGTGCCCGAGGACTGCATTGAAGCCAGCATGTTGGAAGTGGGGCTTTGTGAGGGCAGGGGTTAAGTTGGGCGCCATGACTAGCAACGTTCTATTGTGTTTGATTTAAAAAGCTGTAATGTGTGTCCATGTATAATAATAACTGAGACCACCCAGAAGGCTCTGTGTGACAACTGACTTGCCTCTTAGTTCACTATTGGCATTGTTGTCAGGGTTGGCGGAGGCATGAATGTTTCTACATTCATTTTTTGAAACTATCACTTTTAAAAATACTTCTAAATGCAGTAATAAAATCTGATGTACTAAGGTGAAATGCATCTGCATGTTAATGAAATACACTTTTTTTGAATTTTGAAGAGCCTTTATCATATTTTCGTACTTTTGTTGCAAAATGCCTTACAAAAATTAAAGCATTCCTAAAGTTAAATGGTGCAGGACACCTTATTTGCTTCTTCTCTTTTACTTCAGTTATTGTAAATAAACGATTGCCGTTTATTTAACATGTTGCTGAATGTTAATGCTTGATCAAGTAAACAGCAGCCCAGTGCAGTCGTTCTGCTGGGGGCCGCATGCGAAGGTCAGGGGGGCCGCATGCTGCCTTGGCCAGTACTTTGAGTATCACTGTTTTAGATCATGAACATGGGGAAACGTTGTATTGTAGTAGGGGTAAATTCCCATCAAACTACCATACAATGAAGATTATTTTCATCATAGCACAATGCCACAAGGCATGGCATTATTATTAGCATGACTCAAGTGATCATAGCAAAATGTTGTAGAGGCCCTCCGATGGGGTATTCCCTGCAACACTAAACTTTTGGAAAATATTCCTTAGCCGTCGATGAGTCCTTCGTTATCAGTACCTTGTTTAGCAGACTCAATAAACAAAGATCCAAAGGAGATAATTTTTTTATTAGGTGTGATAAATAACACCGATTATAACTTTCCCTGTGAAAATGTGGAATAACTTGCAGATTTTGCAGTGGCGGCTCCTCCACTAAAGGGGAGGAGTGTCACCCCACTGCTCAAAAGGAAAAATAAAATGACAATAATGTATCAAGCAGGGGAGGAGTGGTTTGCACTCCCTAAGTGGGCTTGACTGCTTTGCCGGCCCTGGTTTTTCAGTTGTTTCTTGAAAGTTAATTCATTCGGTGATTCACAAGTGCTTAATTATAAGGCATTCCAGAGCTGGGGGGCCAAAAAAGAAAAGGATGGGCTGCCTAAATGAGCCAGGCGAATCTTTGAGGTTGCTAATAGGAGCTTGTTTATGAATTGGAGTGTTCAGGTGGGGTGGTACACTTGAATTCTGTCCCTCAGATAATGCGGTCGGCTTTTGTGCACATTTAAAAAGTAATAAGAAGACATTTAAAATGAATGTGTAATCCAACTGGGAGCCAAGGTAAATGTATTAGATGCTTTCCTGCCTAGGAATTCCTAACAGGAGCCTAGTCACAGCATTTTTGATCAGCTGTAGCTGACTCAGAAGATATTCAGGAAGACCCAGATAAAGGATGTTGGCATAGTCGAGCCTTGAGGTGATAATAGAAAGAACCACAGTTTTTCCTCATGGATTTAGGAACTACCTTAAACATTTTTTTTTACATTTTAGAAGGGCAAAGCAAACACCTGTAACTGCTTCCACTTGTGGAGCAAAATATAGTTCCTTATTAAATTTGACCCCAAGATTCTGGACCTCTATGCAGGAATAGGAGGCAGACTAACAACAGATAGCCACCAAAGAGAAGGAGAAAGATGAAAGAGCAGTACTTCAGTTTTGGACAAATTAAGTTTCAGGCAACTGCTTTTCATCTACTCCACCACTTTTATCAGGCAAGATTGAAATGAATATTGAAGTTCACTGTTTACCTCTGAGAAAGAAAACTGAAGTTGAGTGTCATCAGCTGATGACACCAATTTTAAACCAAATGGCTTAATAAGCTCCGCTAAAGGATCCATATTTATATTTAACAATGTAGGGCTCAGAGCTACGCCCTGTGGAGCTTCTTGCTTCATTGACTTGGAAGAAGATGTAAAAGGTGGCAAATTAATGGCACCGAACTGATAGAAAGGACTTCAGGCATGCCAAGGCCGATCCACATTATGCCACAGTTAGTCAGACTTTATAACAGTGTATGATGAGATACAGTGTCAAATGCAGCAGAGAGATCAACTAATCCCACTACAGTTTAATTGCCCTGATATGAACTCAGTTTTATAAACTCTGAGATTTCTTAACAAAGATGACTTTGTGCTCTGACAAGGTCTAAATCCCGACTGGGACCTTTGTAGGAGAATGTTAGATTTCAAATAATAGGTAAACTGTTGGTTCACCAGTTTCTCCAGCATTTTAAAAAACGTGGGTAGAAGGGAAATAGGTTGAAAAATAACTAAGACCTCCAGGTCAGTTGAAGGCTTCTTTAATATTAGAATCAGTTGTTCATGTTTCCAGCTCCTTGGTACTAAGGCTTGCTGAAGTGACTGATTAAAAATGTAATTTAAAAACGGATTTAAAATATTGCTTGCCTTGGCAACAATTCTCGGGGGACAAGGACCTAAACGAGTGCCAGAACTACAGTTTGAAAAGCAGTGGCTCCTCTCTTTGGGGTGGCGGAGCATCGCCCCACTGTTGAGAGCCAGCAAATGAAAGCATGAAAAATAAAATGATAATTAAACAATTTTATTATAATTAAATTTTTTGTGCTGCAGACTGCCAGCTAAGGCGACTAAGCGTTTGAGTCAGTCTTAGGGCGGGGCTATGCAACATGGAGGAGAAGTGGTAGGTTCTCTAAGTGTGCATGTCAGTAGCCGGCTGTCTTAGGAAGGCCAAACCGACATACGCACTTAGCATTTCTACATCCCGAGCTGTGCTGATCAGCTGGGTTGATCAGCAGGCTCCCAGGCCCTGTCTGAGCGACAAACCATGCCGCACAGACTCATCTCAGCGGTTCTCTCATACTCGGAATAGTATTCCCAGCATGAGATCAGCATCGGGATTGGTGCAGGGGAGCCTGTGCACCCCTATGGACTGCTGGGACATCACAGGAGGGGAAGAGCACAGAGGATGAGGTTTGCGCTAGGTAAGTTATCTTAATATAGAGGACCTTTATCTCTTTCTGCTATTCTCCACAACAAGTTCTTTTTAAAGTGTTTTATTATGGTCATTTCTGGTTTTGTGCAGCAGTGGAGGGGGTGTAGCTGAAGGGGAGCAGCAGCGGGGTCTTTACTCTGGACTATCTCACGTCACAATAAGAGCAAGCTTAGAGTGTTTTCATCAGATTTTATGACATTTGGATGCTGTTTGTTCAAAGCAACCCTCAGACTCTCCATAGGAATTTATGAAGAATTGTTCCCCCAACCTTCTGCGGTTGGCTAGGCGTGCCGCCAGTGGCGCTGGAACAATTTTCAGAGTGGGAGGAGAGTGCTGGCCATCAACATCACCTGACTTAAGCCCCTATGCTGTACTTTCCATGCCTGGTGTGTAATTCCCAATAGTGCAGCATGTGCAGTGGCACCAGTGCCCATGGCAGTGTGGGGCCCTCTGCTCTCCAAACGTTTATCAAAGCATGACAAAAGGGGCCCAGTTTTCCTGCTTCCATTTGGGCTATTGCACCTTTGGCATTGTTTTGGGAAACGTGCTCTCTCCAATGAGTTGTTAGCTAAAAAAAGGCGTAGGTAAGAATACGTTGAAGCTTCAAAGAGCATGGAACGGATGGGTGCATATTCAAAAGGACTGTCCAGTTATTTTCAGCTTAGTTAGTCTGGTCAACACTGTGAGCACAAGATCAGAGACTGACGTGGGCGTGCGGCGCGCAGTGTGACCTGATACACATCTAGAAACCGCAAGGATAGTCGAACAGTCAGTGACTGTAGATAGTAAATACAGAGGACAGCAGTAATGCCTGTGTGTGCTGTGAGACTGAGTCGTGGTACAAATGGGTGCACCCAGGGCTTTTTACAGTAGCTGCCGCATCTATCAGTGCACGTGTTGTTAATGTAGAACCTAGCTGGCACGCTGGCTAGGCCTCGTCGGCTCGGGCTCCTTGTGTGAAGTGCTGGTCCTCTGTGCGTATAATGAGGGAACCCTGTCAGAGAGAGGGCAGACACGCTAGACATAAAAACTGTTACTGAACTTGTTTACAGCATATCTTCTCTGTTTGTGTGTGTGTTTAAAGTAGTGTGGATTGTGGTTATACAGCATCAGTGGGATGGTGCAGTCACACAGCCCTCTAATGCTATGACTGTCAATATACTAGTGATGATTGTGCAATTAAGAATATCAGAATGGGGTCTCAGCCAACCAGAGTTCAGTTTTCTTTACTGAAAATGGCGTGGTTCGGTTTTTGTTATTGCGCCATGCTATACACACCTACTCAAATGAATGTCAAATTATAGTAGAGAAATGGGTTTTAAGTATTGGGGAGTTAGATGTATTCAATCTTCATATGCCCATATCAATGCTTACCTGATCATTCGATATCAGTTTCAAGTCTGGCGCTATTGTGTTCCAGATCAGTCCATTCTGAGACTTGTAGTTTGTGGTTACATATGTGACTACCACACCTAAAACAATGATTTGTAACCTGGAGCAGCAGGACTGAAAACACTGTATCTGGATGACGCGGAGTCCTTTGCACTGAGTTGAAATTTGCTGATCGGCAACTCCCTGGGGACTGCTGAACACACTAAGGGGCATATGTACAAGCCCCTATCGCCACCACAACGTTACATTTACCGACGTTGTGGTGGTGATAGGGACTGCGCCTTATGTACATGGCAGTGTTAAGCCACTTAATGTGGCTTAACGCTGCCTTGTACATAAGGCCCCCTTTCATGCTATGGTTAGCGTGAAAGGGGTGGGCAGTGGGTGTTGCGGTGGGCATTCCACCGCAACACCCATTGATTTTGACGCTGCCCCCTATGCACAAGGGTGGTGTACATAGGAGGCAGCGCCAAAATTAAGACCAGGTAAATCCTGGTCTTAAGTTGGCGAAATGAGGAGAAATGCATTATTTCTCCTCGTTTTTGCTTTTTCCATGTGTGCTGCCTTGTGCAGCACACAGGCAAAAAGCAAAATGTCATGGAATGTTTATGTATAGGAAGGTGTCCCTTCCTGTACATAAACAATCTTTAAAAACAAATGCCATTTTGTCACTTTGATGAAGCAGCACACATGAAAGTGACAGAATGGCATTTTAGGATTGTTTATGTGCAGGAAGGGACACCTTCCTACACATAAACAATCCTCCCCTGCACGCAGACACCCTTGCACTATGCAAGGGTGCCTGCGTTGGCGCTAAGTTGCTAAACTTAGCGCCATTGCAGGGGGAAATGCAAGGCTGCACCACATTCTTGTAAATATGGTGTAGCCTTGCGTTTCGGAAGTGGCGGAGTGCGGTGTTAAGCTAAGGAGGCTAACGCCGCGCTCCGACACTTCCTTGTACATATCCCCCTAAGTTACATGCATGGCTCCTGCTAACTCCACATGTATCTGGTTCGTGCTCTAGACAAACGATAGTTGCCCCTCTTTCATTTCTACGTGACAGGAAAGTTATGTGAAATGTTGTTGCCTGCGGGAGGGAGGCTGTCTGTACTCCACTGCAGGTCAGTTCTGCATGGTTCTCAGCCACTCTTCACTCTCATCAAAGGTTTGTTGGCATGAAGAGGAGTCAGCAGGGGGCTTTTTATACTCTGGCAGGCTGCCTACAGCACTCACAGCAGACCCACCGGTATCTGCTGCAACCACTTATACAATTATGTGTCACAACATGTCCTGTCCACTCTCTGTCTAGCTGCACTGCAGACGCAAGTATGCAGTATTTTCTATATGTTGTGATAGTATGTTGGCATTTGTATAGCACACAACGGCTATCGGCATGTCTATGTGTGCCGCTGTCTGTGTCTGTGCACGAGTGTACATGCCTATGTTTGTTTGTATGTGTCTCTTTGTGTGCTGCTGCACATGTCTGTGCATGTATGTGTCTCTGGGCATGTGTTTTCGCATATGTGTCTCTGTGTGCGGGTCTGTATATGTATGTGCACGTGTGTACGCGCATGTGTACCAATCCCTTCATATAACTGGGGCCTCCGTTAAACCCCTGTTTTGCACTGGCACATTCTTCTCCCACGAGCCTGAGTGCTTTAACTATCACAAGTGGTAAAGTCAAGTCTAATAAGTAGTAGTGCGTCCCAGGCCCAGCCCTCTTCTTCCCAGGACATCTCAGTGAAGCGTCTAGAGTCTCACAAAGCACCTTGACTCACCTCTCCCTTCTTCCAACACATGGTCATAGCCCCCGAGAAGAAGGTCAGGTGTGGTTTACATTGCCGAGATCATTTCCTGCTTTACTTTCGTATCATTGCAGAATAGTTGAAAAATAACATATTTTTAGCTTAGTAAGTGAACACTGTGAGCACAAGGGTGGAGACTGACGTGGGAGTGCACTGTGTGACCTGAGGCAATAAAAGGCACCACAGGGATAGTCGAACAGTCAGTGACTGTAAATACCAAGGACAGCAGTGTTAACTGTGTGCGCCATGAGTCGGGCTACAGATGGGTGCATCCAGGGCTTAATGTGTAAAACAATGAATGCCGGTCCCCAAAGCTTGTCTCAGAAGCCCCAGCCAGTGCTACCGAATGATGGGGTTACCTTATAGCAAGAGTGCTAGCCTAGTATCTGCCTCATGCCTCTTTCACCCATCAACCCACACTTCCCTCCCCTTTATTTCACTCGAGCTTACTTTTCATCTCTCATATTTTAATCCCTTTGTCACTGCATTTCCATCAATCCCTTCTTCCTTCTTTTTCCCTAAGCTGCCTTTCTCGCTCTGCCAGTGGGCCCCACCTGCAACACCGGCTCAAATTACGCACTGGGTGCGCCTCGCTGCACCTCATGAGGTCCCCACCAGTCGCACTTGTGCTTTAAAATGCTATATTTGGATCCCCTTTTTCAGTAATTTGCAGTAAATATGTGTTATAAAAATCAACCATTTGAACCAAGTTTTTTCTAAATTTTCTTGCAGGGGGAGATCCCCCCCAATCTCCGGCACTCTCCTTTTGCACTTCGTGTTCGCTTGCTTCGCTCATTCGCTCATTATACTCTGGTAGAAAATGTACGCCCTGCCACTTTTAAAATCCATCAGCCGCCATTGAGTTTAAAATGGCTTTATCATACATTTCTAGGAATATTCTTTCAAAGGAAGATAGAACTGGACCCAGTGATCCACTACTCCTTAAGGGGCAATCCTAGTCAGCAACATAAGTTTTATCTTCTGAGAAATCAGCATAGATATTTTCAATGTTCTCACAAAAAGTAGAGAGAAAGGTTTTCACATAGTTCAACTGAAGGAATGATACCCTTAGAACACACTAGAAGCCATGACTGAATGATCAATTTTGATTTTTTTTTGAGAAGTTAAATGCTGAGTTGATTTGATCAGAAAAAGGATCTCCTTGGGCCCTCTGAATAGCTACATGGTACACCTTTAAAGCTGCCTTTAAAAGCTCCTGATCCAACCATCGTAAATTTTCTCCCTCAAGGTTCCCAGTGTTTACATTTGGTTTTTTCAGCAGCCAACGCCCTGTTGAACCAAGGAGCAGAAGTATGTGATCTAGCTGATACTTTGCATGTAACCGGTGCAGTAGCATCTATTGCAGACAGCCTGCAGCCAATTACTGATCAAATTAGCATTTTGATCTAAATTCCCCTAAAGTAGCGGGGGTCATTAGACAGATCAGTAACTAAATTGATCTCATTCACCTTATGCGAAGGGCGTGAACTCTGTAAATGAACTATCATTTTTTCAAGCAATACTAAAGGTTGAAAAACAGCAATATTAATAAGCGCATGAATAAGGTATGAAATATCACAACTCTCCTGGGCATAGTGGTAACTTCATACTCAGGTTTTCCTTTCCCTTGCTATCACCTCAATCTTTTATACTGACACTCTCTAATAGAAGTGTGCAGCTTTGCTGAGATAATGTGATATAAAGTGACCTTGGATCTCTTGGCTTTCTTGGCAGGTTTGTATAGCAACCTAAATTCATGGTACTCCTTTTCTTGAACTCAAAAGGATGAAAGACTAAATGGACCTTACCATATGCAAACCAACTTCCCCAGGGTCAAACGGATCATAGCATTGGATGAATTAGTCCACTGAGACGGTATACATCGATATTGGTACAGTCCAATTTTCTGTGGGATGAACATACAGCAGCCTTGATGAGGACTGTTGGAGTCATCCACTAAATACATAGGCACTGTGCTCTCCATATTGGAACTGCCCATGGAAAGCATAAGAACCCTACTGAGAGGTGTTGATACTGTCCATGAAAAGTATAGCAGCACCACTGAGAAATGTTGGCCCTATTTCGTGAAGAATATAGCAACCCAGCTTAAAAGTATTGCTGTTGCCATAGCTGGGTGGGGTGGTTTGAGGGCTGGGTCAGCCCATATTAATGTTTGGATTTGTGCATGTACATCAAAAATCACATGTCCTCCACCTCTTAAGTTTGTGCACTTGTTATTTTTTCCTTCAAAGAGCTAAGATCATTTTAAGAGCTCAATTAATATATGTCTCAGATTCTACACCTTAACAGAGAATGTAAAGAGTAAAGGGAGGTCTGTGCACTAGTTAAAATAAAATGCATTGACACAAAAATGGACTGCATTTTCTATAATGATCACATTGTAATTTAAATGACCTTTTAACTGGAAGTTTTTTGTTTTGGTGGAGAAACCTTGCTCCCATTCCTACTTTAATTTTGGGGGCATTCCAGAGATTTTCTCCTGTCCTTTGTAGGAGTAAATCACTGACCTCTTCCCAAATGGGAATGGATAGGAAAAAGTTTTTAAATTTCTCTACTCCTGTCAAGGGATTTACTCATGCACAATTTTATGCCACCATGTTGTGATGTTGCCCAGGAGTAAATGAAGGGCAGGGCTACAGCTTGCAAATACCTTGCTCACATACCACCAGCCATTTCTAAATGTAGGTTGAACTTACATGTGCAAAACTGATGGAAAGCTTAAAGACAGGCTGGCCTATTGTGAAGAATTCATTTCTCACCCATATAAAGCATGGGATGTTCAAAAGTCTTGCTTCCACATACCCTCCCGCTTAAGCTGAATTCTACACCACAAAATGCAGAAGCTAAGAGATTAATTATGTCAATCTTCAAAGGTCAACCCTACAAGACCATTAAAGATAATAAGAAGAGACACCCCACCCACCCAATGGTAGCATATTTCATCATTGGTGCCTCTTCTCACCTAGGTAGCACAAAGCCACCTAAGTGGGCTCAACTGAATCCAGGAGCTCTTATATATATAATTATCTGGCCTGTGACAGGAGGTCCAGTTCAGGCTAAAAATGGTTATGGGAATACCTTAAATGTCTTTATTTAAAGGGTCCTATACTATAGTTAAAAACAATTCAACAGGATGCTAAAGTGGAAATCCAATAATTCCTACATCTGTCGTATGGCAACATGTGTCGGAGGGGTCCCCAAGGGCTACTTAGGGGATCCGCAACTGTTTTATAAAATTATATAATTAATCAATTAAAATGAATAAAGTATATACGAATAAAAGAAGTAAAATTGAAAATTTGAATACTTTTTCCATTTTTGTTTATGAATTCTCAAAATATTTCAATATTTGTTTGGTGAATACTTGCTTTTGTACTTTTGTGCATTATTTTGAGACAAGCATCATAGAAAATGCACAGACTGGTGACCACCAGCTTGCAATAGTTTTTCAGTGGGGGTCCACTGACCTAACAAGTTCATCTCCTTCCTCAATACGTTCTCTTTTGATGCATCCAGACCCTCATAGGATAGGGGATGTCTGTTACATTCTTTGGACCTGATTACATGTATAGGTGCTATTTTTTGCACCTGGTAAATGACAATACCATGCGGTTTGTAATTTATCCGGTGCGAAAAATAGCACCTATTATGAGTTTCTGGGGAATAACATGCAGATTTTGGTGTTTAACGTACCAAAATTCACATAATACGGTAAATACTGTATGCTTTTCCCTGTTATATTTTAGCAGGTTTGACCTGCTAAAATTTAATTAATGTTGAGTTATTTAACTCATATGATAATTATTGGATGCATTAAATGAAAACAAATTCGTAATTCTGACCTATGTGTAAATAGGGGTTTATGCATGGGCTGGAATTTAATGAGCAACCCTTAACCAGGGCCTGAGCCTATTCCAATGAACTATACTGTAATCTCCTTCTGCTAGGAATGGCATACTTCCTAATGACTCTTCCTCTGTACAGTTAGGTGCAGTGCATCATGTGTATATGTGTATTGAGCGGTGCCGGTTACTAGTGCATGTCTTTACAAGGGGGGACAGCATAGGTGAGCCTCCTGAACCAAGTAATGCTCAATTTACTACTCAAGTAACATGGTAATATCCATGGTGTGCATACCATGATATTGTCAACATATTTGTAAATTCACATATTCAAAAGCTGAATGATGTTTTGTTCATCTTATTTGACATTGGTTCCCCATTGTGTAAAAGACATAGGCCCTAATTACAAGTCTGACAATCCTAGGAGTGCCAGACATGTGGGGGCGTGGCGGTGGTGGTCCAGCCACTGCTGCACCGGCGGTCCGACTGCTCTATTATGAGTTCAGTGGTCGGACCGCCACTGCACCGCCGCAGCCGCCAGGGAACCACTGTTCCCTGGCGGTCCCGCAGTGGTCTAAGGGCCACAATATGCTTGGTGGTGCCCTGAGGCACCGCCAAGCATATTATGACTTTCCTCACCGCGAGCGCTGTCATGGAGGTTCTTCCTCAATGAAAAGGCTGGCGATGAGGAAAGAAAGAAGGGCCTAAAGGGCCCTTTCTTGTCCTTGTGCATGGGGGTGCATGCAGGGGTGCACATGTTGTGCCCCCTGTATTTCTACACCCCCTATTCCTGAACAGGAAGTAATGCAAAACATGGTGCATTTCTTCCTGTGCAGGAACTGGCACCTGCGGTACTGCGGCAGTACTATTTCAGACTCACAATGAGCCTTTTAAACAGCACTGCCGCAGGAACGCCATGCCACCTGCCCACCAGACTACAAAAAACGTATAATCTGGTGGGCAGCTGCAACTCTTGGTGGTGCAGGGGCGCAGTGGTAGTGAGCCACCCACCCACCCTCGCACAGCAAAAAGACGTAATTGTGCCCAAAGGGATTGATGATTAAGTATTTGTTACTTCCCTATGATCGGTAAACTAGTGAGGTATTGAATTTGAGAGAGTAAGGAGGCTTTGTGGAGTACAATACAATTGTTATTCATTATTGTAAAATGTATTGTAGATTTAAGATATTCTACGTGAAAGGGATTTTTTTTAGAAGAAACATTTTTCTGGGCAATTGTCAACAAAGTTGTTTGATATTCGTAATTAATTTGTCACAAATTGTTTGCTGATTGTAGTAAAGTGATAATTAGTCCGTATGTGATTGTTTCAAAGCAATACCACAAGAAGAGAATATAAATTAGCAACAAGAAGTAAAATATTGCAAAAATTTAGGAAGTGTTTATTAGATTATGACAGGAAGATAAACCAAAACTCCATGATCTACCCAGACCAAGACAGCTTCTATTATGTCACAAATATTGGAATTATCCCATCATTACGGCATTTGCTATAATAATCCTAAAACTGGAAACAACATTACTTTCTGCTAAGCTTTGCTTGCTAGACACTGCACTTTACAAAAACACTAACTGTATGGTGCAGAGCTTTGTGAGGATGTAATTGACCTGATGAGACAGGGGGATTTTAGTATTCGTGCATTGTTTCTGTTTGTCCTGTATGTCTGCCTGGAAAATGTTCTAGTCACACTTTGTATCTTTGTTAGTGCTTCTGTAATGCTGATCTGAAAAGAATAAGGTGCACTCCATACTCCAAAAGGTGCAAGCCAGCCTGAACCATTGGGTCACCTCCTGTCCTGATTTCAGGAGTGGTTCAGTGGTTGGGGTTGAATGCACTACTTCATCGGTTCCCAGATGTTCGCCTTCAATCCTTGACACAAAGCAGGTTTGACTCACAAATCAGTTTACCTAAATAGGCATAATACGTTTTTTTGTGAATAGCATACATTTTCAGGTGCATTTACTGTCTTACTGTCCTTTGTAAGTTTCCCCATATCCGTAAACAAAATGTTGTGAATACTTTTAAAGTGGTGATGTATTTATAAGGTTGGATCTAACTTCTGCATTTGGTGCATTTCTACTTTTCTTGGGTCCTTTGTGAATCTGACCATTAGATTTTTGTTTTCTTTTCCAAACCATATCACTAAAACGGCTTTCTTCTTTCTCTACCATTATACTTTTGATGTATTATTTTTGAAATCACCATAATGCATTATGAACTATGTAAGATAAGCTGCGCGTATCATAATACATTTAGAATTAATCTGGCAAGAATTGTGCAGCCTTGAAATCTGAAATATGCTAAAGTAGTTTATCTTTCTATATGACATTTCCAGAAGTGTTCCTTAATTCCAATCCCCGTGGTATTAAATATTGAAAGGCCAAATGCAGAGGTGAGGCAATGTGCACCTTTCTGGAAAGAAGAGATTTAGTTACTTACAACTCACTATTGAAGTAGCAACCTGGCATGCCCTATGCCGATGTAAAATGTCTAGAGATAGGAAGCAACTGTAGCGAGGGATATGGGAAAATATGATATCAGTGAAATCAAGTTATAGCCTGTTGTGTACAATGGAAGACTGATGAAAGAGCACATAAGATCACAATGAATACACCCACAAGTGATGCTGTTGGATAGTAGAATTAGGGATGTCCATCATAAAATACATTGTAGGCTACAATTGGATGTTAGTTAGAGGCCCCGTCAGCTAGTTATGTGGAGCTTTTTCAGATAGCCTCACCATGCCTCACCATGGAAGCCTTTGAGATGACGGAAAATGATAGGTTGGAATTGAACAATTTTCAACATTTCCTGCTGAATAAGTCTGACGGTTGATCTCACTATGAAAGACCTGAGTCCATAAAAGGAACACTCAACTTTCTGAGAAGAGATGGTGAGCATAGTCAAAATGAGAAGGTCAGTATAGTAATAATATGAAAATTCAGAAACAAAATTCTTCCTTTCTGTTGCTGCAGTGTGTTAGTTTACTAAAAGGGAATCATACTTTCCATCCTTCTATCACTGAATTATTAAAGCCTATATACTAATTAAATTTTAACAACAATTCATATTATTTCTAATTTCTCTGGAAAAGAGGCATAGGGCCCAATTCTCAAAACTTCCAGAGAGAGTTTTTGAAATGTACTCATGTTTTTGCGTATATTTATGACTTTTCAGAAATTCACAACGATTCCAATTAGTAATCGCAAGCATGTCATTTACAAACAAAACGTATATTTACTTTTTCCATGAAGATATGTGCTGCTAAATTGCATTTGCAATTTGTATTTTTTGTTTCTCTTCAGGAAAAATATTTTTGTATATTGAGATACGCTTTTTTCATCAATGTTTGGTACAGTGCACACTTGTAAAATGAATACACTGCCCCTGGTGGGGAGAGAGATCCCCCTGCAGGTGAGTGCAGTGAGTGACTGCACATGTCTTTGGGGGGATACTGTGGAGGTCCCATGTTCCCACTTCCAGAGGGCTGCCTTCAGGAGGCACACTTTTTGTGGTGCACTGTGATTGTGCCTCCTAAGGGCCTGTTTGAGTCTGCGTATCCCTCTCGTCGGTTATCGGCTCTGCAATAACGTGATGCTGGCGACGGCATCGATGTGAGCACTGGCGTCAGGAAGTCCGATATCTGCAGGCGTTGAAAGGCGTCAGAGCTACAGTGCAGGCGGGACAGTGTGTCGTGCACCTCACGAGTGGTGCCCCCGGCTTCGGTGCAGGTCGCGGCATCACTGGCGGTGAGGCTGACACTGTCAGAGTTGTTTTTCTTGCTTTGCAGCACCAACCACACAATTCTCAGGTCCCAGGACCTGGAATTGGTGCCCTTTTAAATGTAGGAGTCCACACAGGAGTCCAGGTGCTGGTCAGTGAGTTGCAGGTGAAGTCTTTGCATCCCTGAGACTTCAGAACAGGAGGCCAGCACACACAAGCACTTGGAGATTCTTCTTCAAGCAGGTTCACAGCAAAGTTCCACTCTTTGTCCTTTCCTTGGCAGAAGCAGCAACTGCAGGCCAACCCAGCAAAGCACACACAAAGGGACAGTACTCCTCCTCACAGCTCTCCAGTCCTTCTTGTTTGCAAAGGTTCCTCTTGAGTCCAGAAGTGATCTAATTCTCTGAAGTTTAAGGTACACTACCTATACCCCATTTTGTCTTTGATCTCTTTGTGGCAAAGATCAGGTGTTCTCTTTGTGGCAAAGGTCTCTGAGCCTAGTTCAAACCAGGTCTGTCCTCTCTGGTGCAGCATCACTACAGGAGGTGGAGACAGCATTGTGCAGAGGAGACACTGCCTATTCAGGTGCTAGTGAAACTCCTCCCACACATCTAAATGCAACCAAGGTCTATTCAGCTAAGCTATAAGTCATCCATTAAGGGCAGGACACACCTCAACCCCACCCCCTTGTGGCTGTCTACAGTGAATGCACATCCCCAGACCCTGTCACTCCAAAACCACAGTCAATACACAAAACAGCAGAGGCACACAGAATGGTTACATAAGAAAATGCCTACTTTCTAAAAGTGGCATTTTCAAACACGCAATTTAAAAACCATCTTCCTAAAAAGATGTGTTATTAAATTCTGAGTTCAGAAAGCCTAAACTCCACTTCTTCATCTTGTCCCTAAGGAAAGTTATACTTGTAAGATGTTACAAAGCAACTCCCATGTTAGCCTATGGGAAAGATAGCCTTTCAATTGTGAAAAACCGAATTGGCAGTATTTCACTATCAGGACATGTAAAACACACCAGCGCATGTCCTGCCTTTTAAGTACACTGTACCCTGCCCATGGGGGTACCTTGGGCCTACCTGAGGGGTGCCTTAAATGTAAGAAAAGGGAAGGTTGGGGCCTGGCAAGTGGGTGCAATTGCCAGGTCGACATGGCAGTTACAAACTGTGTACGCAGACCCTGCAGTCGAAGGTCTGAGATAGATTTACAGGGCTTCTCATGTGGGTGGCACAAGCAGTGCTGCAGGCCCACTAGTAGCATTTGATTTACAGGCCCTGACACACTCATGCACCTTACTAGGGACTTACCAGTAAATCAAATATGACAATCATGGATAACCAATCAGAGTCACAATTTACACAGAGAGCATATGCACTTTAGCACTGATCAACAGTGGTAAAGTGCTCAGAGTCCTAAAGCCAACAAAACAGGTCAGGAAAAATAGGAGGAAGAAGCAAAAACAACTTGGGAATACCCTGCAAAAAGGTCATTTCCAACACTGCACCTGTATCTATAATATGGCACTGGCATAGAGGGACAGTGATTTCCTTATTTGCATGGGGCCACGCCCCCATGCAAATGAGGGAATGGCCTGTCATGATAGCACTGGTGCTACATGTGTGCCACTGCTATCAGTATTACAGAAGGCGATCTTCTGTAATACCATTGTGCCTCAGGGGAGCACAAAGCAGGCACAAATGCCCTTTGTGCCCCCGGGGCACAGGTCAGGACCCACATTGGACAGGGTGCATCATTCCTAGAATAACATAAAGGTGCAGTTCGTAAAGGGACCAGCTTTTGGTGAGTCATTAGACTGTGTTCCATATGTCACAGTGTTAACTGAGATAGATTTCTGGGTCAGAAAATTAGGTGCTGCAAGCAGGTGTAAAGAATCATACACCCATCTTACCTGGCTAAATGCACTCTTGTGGTATAACTAAGACTCCTAAATGAGAACTTCTTTTGCTTCTATTACCTATTAATATCATATTACTAACCTTCATATCCCATTGTTAGGCAAGTCCTTTATATTGACCAGATTATTGATCTGCGTATTGTTCCTTGCTCCATGAATATTGTCTAAATTTTATTAATTATATAAATATAATGTGTAATTTTTAACATTAAGAATATTTTTATATCTAGCGTATGATCATTTTAATTATTATATTAACCCATAATGTTATGTCATTTGTCATGTTGTCACTTAAATGAGCCCATATTGTATTTAAAACCCTGTGTCTCGTTATTAACT
Organism: Calotriton arnoldi; assembly: GCA_963921515.1. NCBI lineage: Eukaryota > Metazoa > Chordata > Amphibia > Caudata > Salamandridae > Calotriton > Calotriton arnoldi. The sequence continues at coordinate 787,262 of CAWUFW010007558.1, read as the reverse complement.
GTACTCTTAATTGGGCTTATGTACTGCACTTTTGACTTGTGACTTTTATGGTCTATGACCGAAATAACCTTTTTAAATCGAATCGACTACAAAAAAGGATGAGATTTCTGTTTTTCTATTATCTGTATTTTTAAACAACTACTACTATAATACAACATTTTTACGACTTTGTTTCACCCCCTAACGTCTCCACCCCCTCCCTGCCTATATACCTTTAAAACCTTGAGGAAGGCCTATCCTATATTACCATGTTGAAATGTCCTCTTGTATAATCTGCAGAAAGATGTAGCTCTAGGGCCGAGGGGGAGAGGGCAATCCCATCTGGTGTTTCAATCACACAATCTTATTTATTCCCCAGTGGGCCTACCTGCATCCCAGTGTTATTGATCATAATCATTTGTCTCCATCCTGGACCACTTAGAATAATGAAGCCAATAGTCACCTCCCTTTTTCTAATGCTAATTAAAACTAAATTGAGAAAGAATGTTCTTTTATACTACTTAGCTTTCTATGTTATTTCTTACATGTTGTCTCTTAAGACTGATGTGAAATTGTAATATATGCATGTATATGATATTTAATTGTAATTATTTTCATGTGTAGCACCAGCTAGTTATATTGTTACTCACCCAGGCAAATCCTACACACGGCTCCTCTAAAATATTTATTATTCTTAACTATTCGTTGACAATATGTTGGGGCAAGAGCCTCCATTAAATAGAACTGTTTTAATTCACTTTACTGGTGAATTTTATTTGCATTTCATAGATGTGTCAAGAGAATGGGGTGGCAGATAAAGTAAAACTGTAAATATATATTTTTATCTTTTTTATTGAAAACATTTGCTGCATCAGTTCCTCCTTGTAAGTAGCTGGCTCTTTATATGATATACCAAAATTATATGCCAAGAGTCCAAGGGTTCCCTTATGAGTGGATAGGGGCTTGCTCTAGCAATCCCAAGGTGCTCTTCTACGGGGTAGTGTGGCCGAGCAGCCTTAGACTTATCAGAGAGGAGTGCTAGACATCTGCAAATACACACAATAGTCAATAAATTATGCGCACGACTCAATAAGGAGAGCCACACCAATTTATAAAAATAACACGTATCCTTATATATGTTTAAACACCAGAATCAATACGATTAGGTAAGTATGTTTTGTATGTGAAATATGTTGCACTTTAAGCTGCAATGTTATCCTATGGGAGGAAAAACAAGTATGGCATTCAGGTACAGCACAGTGACTTATGAGACTAATCTCCGGTACTTAAGGTGATTAACAGGCAAGGTCCAAGGCAGTCCCAGCAGGTCACCTCCAGGGCAACTAGAGCGGCCCGGGTGCAGTAGTGCAATACAGCGTTGGGTGCCCAATGTTAGTCAATGGGGATCGGTCTTCTTGAAAAGAGGCTGCAAGTTTTGTCTGGGAGGCCAGTCTGGTGTTGAGTTAATTCACAAAGGCTCATAAGAGCATGAAAAAAAGCACTCCTGTAATATTACTTCCCACTTTTAAACCGGCACCCTAGCTGGCTCTTTTAAATTGTGAAGTCTCAACATTGCCAAAGTTCTGCATGCATATACCACTTTTGCACTGTAAATGTATATTTTTCTCTTTTTTATTATTGCACATAGACTGTGCATGCATGAGCTCCAAGTGCGGCATCAATCCCCTACTTTAGCAGCTTTAGCGGGGGTGGGTGCCACTGAGCAGTGTGTGTAATATAACATGTTGTCTATGGCTCATTTGAGTCACTGACTTCCAAACAGAAGCTCACAAATACCACGCAAGAGAACAGCAAGATGAAGCTGTGAGGCCAGAGGGCCAAATGCAAAAAGAGAGCATGAAAGGAAAGACGGGAGGCAGGGATAGATATAGAGATGTATCGGAGGGTGAAGAGAAGAATGGGTAGATGGAGGGGTGGTGAAAAATATGGATGGAGGAGTACAGGGAGTGATGGATAGATTAATAGATGGATGCAAGGAGAATAGGATGGAAAGATGTATGAATGGAGAGCATCATTAATGGAAGAATTGAGAGATTGGTGAACAAATTAAGAGGATGAGTGGATGGTTTGATCAATCAAAGGATGAATTGATGGAGAGAAATGAGGATGAATGGATGAGAAGAAGGATGGATGCAGAGAAAGAATGAAAGATGTACAAAGGAAGGATGGGTGGAGAGGTGAAATGGTGGATGGTTGATTAAGTTTATTGAGAATCGAGGAGTACAAACCACCATCTGGCTACATTGTTTTCAGGATTCCGTCGGGGAAGAAACCAGTCCTTTAGTGCCATTCGGGACATGACTCAAAGTGGGGGGCATGTTATTTTTCTGGCTACTCCCCTAATGAGCTATAAACATTTCTATGCCCTAGTCCTAATTATAGAAGAAAAAATTAACAACGCTTGTAAATTAGGTCCAGCAATTCCCCCACTTATGGCCTGAGCCAGAGACTGAAGCATACAATATAAAATGAACAAAGTAAATTTATACTGTGAGAAATACAGTAATATATGAGTATTTTTAATCAGTGGAAAGCATAGTCAATGTGATTGTCTCAAATTAAAAATCATACTATGTTAATGAAGCATGAAGCATCTCTATTTTATTTGAATAATGAGAGGGCATGTGGGTGTACAGTTGTTGCCAGACCTTCATGTGTCCTGTTTGCAGCCCTTTGAGTAACAATTGGGAATCGGGTATTTTGTGCAAAAGTAAGCAAATTTATTTCCAGGAGACTATACATTGATACTCATTTACTTTAAAAAAACGTGATGAAGGAAAAGTGACACACAGCATCTATCTAAATCTTTTATGCATACAAATGTTTGACGTAAGCACTGATATTTCATGGTGTACAATTATACCGTTTTATTTTTGCAAAATTCCATACACAAAATCATGTCACCTGTGAATTTAAAGTCACTTTTTGTGAAGTTGTCGCTGAAAATATCTAGAACAATGTCATGTTAAACAAGCACGAGAATTGCCGTTCGGTCTAGTTTTTGACTCATCACCATTAACGAAAGAGGCTAAAACTGATTCAGCTGCAAATGTGAAAAACATACTAGCTTCATCATATTCATGTGATGTATGTGACTTATGATGGTGATAGTTTATCTTTCAAAGAACCTTTGAAGTCAGGAAGGGACTGGGTACACACTTTAGGCTACCCCTTGAAGCTCAGGGAGGGGCTGGGTGCTGCCCCCAAGGCTATCCTCCTCAGGAGAGGAATGCCCCTCCCCACACACAGGACCCTTTGTTCACTGTCAAGGAGCAATACACATAACACTCCAGGGAGCCATCAGGGGTCAGGTAACACTGGACACTTGCAGAAAGGCACATTTGGCTTAAGCAGGAAAATGACAACTTTCTAAACGTGTAATTTCCGAAACAGTAATATAAAATCCAACTTTACCATTAAGTTGTATTTTAAATTACTATTCAAATGAGTCATTGAATCATGTTCTAGCTGCTCCCAAAGTGATGTAAAGCATTTGAAATTGTTACAATGTAATCCAGTGTTTTCCTCTGGAAGATCTAGCCTTGCCACTATGAAAAACAACTTTGAAGGTTTTTCATTGCCAGGGCATGTACATGTTTAATTATACATGTCCTACTTTTTAACTACCAGGCAAAAATCTGAGGGAATACCACAGAAAAGATGGTAATTGCCAACAAGACTGTACCTAAATAAGACATGGTCTATCAGTCTCCCATCTCACTCTCTCATCTGGGGTAATTTGCTGGTATAGTGTTCATGTACTTTTAAAATGGAACAAGTTCTCCCTCTCAGGTTTACCTCCATCTTACATGCCCATTACACTCGCAAAGTGGCACTGCCCATCCCTCTTTTAGTCAAGGACAGCTTAAATTCTGATTAACTTTGTCCAATAGTCTCTCAAGCTGTGTTGTATACATGAGTGATAGTGTTTACTGCCTGCCATGAACTTAACAGGCATGCACTCTTACCTATCTGATGTATAATCTCAATCCTTACAGTGTCATCAACCAAAAAAAGACCCACATCAAGTAAGAAGCCAACAAGGCAGAGATGAGACGAACGATGATAGGTGCTGATTTTTGCAAATTGCAGTGCAGAACAGTAATTTTGCATGCCCAGACAGTGTTGAGGGGGGCAAAGTGGAGCAGGAGAGGGGCAGAGGAAGAAAAGAGAAGATGAGCAAAAGTGGGGACTAACCATGGAGGTTTGGGGCCCCAATATAGGAGCTGGGTCAGGAGCTAAGGAATATTTTAAAAAAGCTGAGTGGGACAAGGAGGGCCATGGAAGCACAATGGACGAGTTGGGGGGAAGCAACAGACAACTTATGTACTACTTGCTCAGCTGGCCGGCAGACCACAGCTGCCTTGATTTATAACACTGCAATAAACAACATTGCAGCTATCTTAAAAGTATGAAAATATTGTTTTCTGTACTGTCTAAACAGGCACCTCATTGCGCTGTAATACTGTCACACACCACATGGGGGCATCATAAAAGTATAGAAAGCAATGTTTCTATGCTTTAACAAAGGCTGAAAACAGCTATTGGCTTTTTAATGCAAGCACACTTTCAAAGCATCCAGCATTGTCAAAGCCAACAGCAGCGCCCACCAATGGTGATAACATAGTGGATAAAGTGAGTCAGGGATGGGAGAGAAGGTGGGCAAAAGAGGGCGCCAAGCCGGGAGGGGCGAGGGAACAATGCAGGAGCTGGGAGAAAAGGTGTTAAGGAATATTTAAAAAACTGAACAGGATGGGGAGGGGTGAGGGGAGCACAACTGATAAGCTTGGGGGGGAAGGAATACAGAGAGTGGGGCAGGAATTTGAGGGGCAAGTAGCACACAGGGGAGACAGTAATTAAGTGTATGCACTCCCATAGAGCGCTGGAAGAAAACGAAACAATTTGTGCCCTGAATGAAAGCAACCTTAGTAGACAATTCAACCTATCAAACCACTGTGAGATTTAAATGCTCCTTGACCATACAATCCAATGTATCAGAAGCAGGGAAGTGAGATAGACAAACAAGTCATTCAGTCATGAGCAAGGGGCTGACCTAAATTCCGCAGTGGGCATATGTAATGTTTTGAAAACAGTGGGCCATATTTACAAGGGCTTATCGCCACCAGAACGTCACTTTTTATGGCGTTCTGGTGACGATAAGCCTTTTATCTTATTTAGAAGGCGGCATTAATGTGGCTTGTAAATAGGGGCCTTTTTCACGCAGCACTTAGCATGAAAGGGGCGGGCAATGGGTGCTGCGGTGGGCGTTCCGCCGCAACACACATTGCTTTTGACGCTGCCCCCTATTTGCAAGGGTGGCGTTAATACGGGCCAGCGCCAAAAATAAGACCAGGAAAACCTGGTCTTAACCTGGCGAAACGAGGAGAACTTATTAATTTCTCCTCGTTTTTGCTGTTTCTAAGTGTGCTGTATTATGCTTTCAGCTTTTTCATGCCTTCTTTGGCCAGGTCACTGAAAGTGCACTGGAAAAATTGTCCAAATTCTAAATGTGTTTACATCTGATATCCAAGGATAGTGATGTGTTTTCAATATTACAATATACAGCAGCAGCTCATTAATATTATCACAAATAATCTTTGTAACCCTCACCCGTTTCTAATAGGTGAGGACCTGTTTTGATCTAAAAGAAAGTTTATTATGGCTGTTGCATACTGTTGAAAAACAAACATTTCTCTGCAAAATGTCTGTAATAGACTCTCACACATCAACCCCATTAAAATTAAATCAAAGGCAAACAGTGTTTAAAACTATCTGTTTAAGAATTATTCAAGGTCATTTGGGCAAGATTTTGTGGAACTGAGCTGGCTGTATCAGCCCCCCCCCCTCTGAAAGACTGGGGCCCTGGGCCAGGGCCCACTTTGCCCATGCCTTAAAACATCTCTGGAGCTTTGCCTTCTCCTCTGAACTCGCATACAACGTAGAAATCCAGCTACCCAGTATGCAGAATGTGATACATCTGCTCTCTGGGATGATGGAGGTGTGTGTTATGAGAGGAGCCGAATGGTGTGCATGTCACTTAAATGACTTGGCACCTGAATAAATCTGTGCCATTGGGTGTGGCTGCAATCCCGCGAGCTGTATCTGTGCCATTGCCAGCGGAACTCAGCTGCCAGCCTGTAACTGCAGCATATACACTGGATCTAGAGCAGATCACCTGCTGCTCCTCCATCATCCCATTATGCAGCATTGAAAAAACATACAGATTGACATAAGATGGATTCCTTCCTTTTTACAAGCATTAACTTGCAATTTATGTTCCCCAGGTTGGTAAGGTTTGAAAGCTATAGATGAAAATGAATCTAGTAAATAGAAATTGTGCACAATGGGTGGGAGTAGTAACATTTTTCGTAAAAGCATAGTGGAAAATACATCTGGACAGTAATAAATGTTTTTGAGCCAGCTTGTGCATATGGTGATTTTTAAATACATGCACTTGCGTATTTCTAAGTATATACTTGCATCTGTGTGGATAGCTTGGCTTACCATTCTTGCCTGCTTTCTTGTACATCTTTTGAATTCTCTATTCATAATGTTTAGAAAATATTAAATAACCATTTCTCAAGATGTTTTAACCAAATCTCATTACAAGAATGCTCTATACTCCACACATCTGCAGGAAATATTTGCTAATTTGCAAACAGCCACAATCACCATTATGAGATGGGGAAAAATCTTTGATGCATCACTTTTCTATCAGTGATTATTGTGCCATAACGAGTTAGTATGTTTATTTAGATGTGAGTTGCTCTTCACACAACTCACGGCACTGCTGCAGCACTTTGCCTTGGGCTTCCTTCATGACTCTAAAGTGGCAGGTGGCATAAAGAGCACTGCTGTGCAGACCTTCAGGAACTTACTGTGAGTCATCTGTTTTAAGCCTAACCCTCTTTAGGTTCTATATTGGTAACACTTGTAGAACTTTGTTGGTGGTACAGTAGCACTGCTGGCTGAATGTTGGCTGAAGAAACCTGTGTAAGCAGTATGTAGACACAGTTGCAAATCCGCAGCATCTCACTCATCATGGTAATGTAATTAATAAATCCAAAGAAGGCAATTTCTGTTTGTGGTATGTGCTATATAAAATCCAAACATTTATGCATATAAAATCACACAATTCTAGTTAGTGGTGTGTGGTACGTACTTGCCAAACATACAGGAGCGGCCCTTGCAGGTAAGAGTGGTGAGACGAGGGGGGGGTTGTTGACAGACAACAACAAACAACATTTAAAAAAAGAAAACCACTTACCTTGCACTCGCCACATCGCCGAGTTGGCGATGTGGCGAGCACAAGGTAAGTGGTTTTTTTCAATTTGATTTTCCTTGTCTTCATCTGTTGACGCACCGCCACCCCACCACGCTTACCTGCAGGGCCGCTCCGGCAAACATATTTAATGAATGTAAAATAAAACTATTATATTTAATGGAATATTTTGTATGTATACTGGTTACACAAGTCAGCGATCAAACAAACCATAATGTCACTGGAATAGACTGACCGGTTTCCTGAGCGCACACTTGAGTTTTAAGGGGAGAACTCACAGGATTTCACATGCTGTGTGACATGAGGACACATTTAAACCATGTGCAGACTAGTTCTGAGAGGGAGGAGAGCTTGCAACATGCTCTTCCATGGCTACAATTTGGTGTGTGACGCTATGATTGCGCCTAAGCAAATGATGGTTGTGCTAGGCCATTTGTGGCTGTACTTGGGAATGTGATTGTTGCACTGCCGGTCAATGATTGCCTCTTTGGGGGGTCATATAAATAGAGTTTTATCTGTTTCAGTATGTTTTCTCTTTATTTCCTTGATATTGCTTTTATTGGGTTTTCAAAGTTTAATGGTGTCACTTTCTGTAATATGAATAGTCAAACGTCATGTGACAAAACATTATGTGATATCATCAAGGTTAAAGGATATGTGAGGTCACTCACCGTAAAGCCATGAGGGGGAGGAGTCAAAGAGTGTAATGTCACTTCCACTACCCCAGGCATTTTGCTTACATAATGCCCTTGATCAGTGTTGAAAAGAACTTCGTACTGTGTTGAATCTGCAGACTGGTATCCTCCTAAACACCGGGCCCAGTAACAAAAGTTTTGTGGTATTTTAATTCGTCAAAGGCATTGGCTGTATCACGAAAGAGATCTGTGTAGATGGTATTTGAATTTGTCAGTGGTAAAACTTGTCAGTTGTCTTAAATTTATTGGCAACAATGAAAATGTCAATCTTAGGTGCAAATCGATGCTGATATAAAGTGCTGTGCAATGTACTGTTGCTGAATGAGCATACAGCCGAAAATTCAGCCTTTTCCACAATAAATCTAATACCACAAAGCCACATCAATTTGTGTCATATGCCATGCAATGGATTATCAAGTAAAGCTTGTAAGTGGCGGAGTTGTACAAGAAATAAAAGGTCCCCCCTGGAGAAAGAATAGAACATAACGCTTCACATGAGTTTCCATAATGGTAACTCAAAAATGTTTTAACCCCATGAACTCTGGCAGGCAGAAGACAGAGAACGTGGCCATTTCAAAGCTGTCAAAAATATATTTTTGGAAGAGCTGAAAAACTTTATCGAATTGTGAATCAACTGGACCGGACTATGCTTCTGAAAAGTACCTGTAAGAGAGTAATGCGATATTCTGTAATTAAGTGATATATTTACAAGAGTTCAACTATCGCTCTTTGAATGGCCTGCATCTCATTTCTAAAACTGTTCTTAGCATGGCTTAGTCTTGAAGTCTGTCTTAAAATGTCACACCACTTTCCAAGGTGCCGAATCAATACCAAAGTGCTACACTGTATGCTGACAAATATGAGCTAAGCAAAACCTTTTTGCACATTAACACCCAGTCAATGCTAATATTTTAACAGGACTAAGGGTGTTGGCAACATGTAAGCCATCAGCTGCTATATCTGCTACAAACAGAAATAGTATGAAAAATTGAAAATGCCTAACATATAAAGAAAATCGAGATAAAAGTCTGTTACAGATTACCCAGCAAAAATGTAAAGTTAAAAATATATACAGTGTATCATAAAGCCTTTGTTTACAGTTAGATTTGAATTAAAAGTAAGTCATACATACGTGTAGTTGATTTTCGCTGTTCCCATTTTTCTTTATATCTTGCCTTTTAGTAAGTTTTTTCTGTAATATATGGTTTGTAACCATGTCACTGTCATAAATAGGATCACACTAATAGCCATTAGTCTGAGTTTAGAATAAAATAAAACCAAGCATTGTGTGCCAAACATCACTATTAAAACAATGAATAGTTTATGACAATAGAAATCTTTAAGGGAGAAAAATGATGGGGCCTAGTGTATGTTTAGTAGTGCTACAATAGTAGTACAAAAATATTGCGAAATGTTATTCACTAAGGAGTGTACATTTCCACCTCCAACTTTTCTCCTATCTTTTTCTATGGGAATAGCCTCACACATGTCATTTTGATGCATAAGCCGTCATTACAAGTTAGGTGGAATAGGTGACCTATTTACCAGACATGTTAAATGCCATCACCTCGGAATGAGGTATTTACCACATTTGGCAAATACAGCGTATTCTGAATTTTTTACTTGCAAATGAGACATAACATGAACATTTTTTATTTTACACACTGAACTTTGCACGTTTTTCCTTTTGTTACTGGCTTTTTCTCCCAATAAATTTTGGGAGTAGATGGATGGAAAGAGAGATCGACTGAGGGAGGGAGGGAGAAGGGAGTGGGGCTGGCTTGAACATTTTTGCCAGGGTTGCTTTTGATACTCGGTCTTCTCTTGGGAGGCGTGAGTTTGCGGCAAAGCCAGACAGACACATGCTGCAGTAAGGGACAAGCTAGTTTTTTTAAACATCTGATGGATGAGGTAATCCATAAAACTTCAAATTCACTTGTGTTTAGGCTATTGGACATAGGTGCTCATCTCACGTGCATATACTGTCATAAATGATTAGGGAGACAACTCTATTCCTGTGTGTCAGACATATATCTGGTTGTCATTCTTTTCTCTAGTGATAATGCAAATGTAAGCTTCTGATGAACCCAAAGTTATGAATAATTTGCATTCAAGGTGAAATATATTGTGATGAATGGACTCTTTACAAAATAGTCCTACATCCCCGGGTGCATTGGCATAGGACTCCATATTGTATAGATACATATCTATGTGCCTTACACATAGAAAATCCACCTATAGGCATCAGCTGCAGTTGCAAGGTTTGTTTTTTAGAGGGTATAGATGAAAATGTAAGTTACTCACTCGTTTCTGATATACATCTGCTTTTCCTCATTCAGTGTGCGGAATGTCTGCGCCACATAGGGTTATAAAATTAAACACATTCTGATTCTCATTTTTTCTTCTTTGAAAAACGTTTTCTAGGTAAGGTCTTTCCATCTCACACATCCATTGTACTAATGTGAAATATTGGTGACATTTCTCTCACGTAGCACTTAACATCAGGAGCATTCAATTATTCAGTGGTTGTATAATGAACTGATGCTCTGACCCACAGGAGAGCTAATTGTCTGTTTTCAAAATATTGCGCTGTTTAAATTTCACACTATTAACATGAAACTTCTCTGAGTTGGTGCATTAGCTGTAGATAGCAGAGTTTCTGACTAGCAGTGACAAGGGCAATGACAACCGGAAAAAGGGTAGCTTGCAAAACATGGTCCCTGATCTTGTGGAACATCGAAGGATTAAGGACAACCTGGGAGATCCTGAGTTTTCTTCCTTCCCGACGACACTTACAATCATACCCCTGCAAGAAACCTTGTCCACGGAAGCATGAGACATTTGCCACCTTCACAATCAAAGCCACCCCAAACAGAGGCGTGAGCCATTCAGACAGGCTCCAGATCAGCTGCTCAGTGGATTGATGCAGGGATCTTGTTCCAATGAGGTGAAATCAGCACTTAATGCAAACAGTACTGGTAAGAGAATATCCAGATCAGGAAATCATGGACCTCGACATCTATGCCCACACAAACCTAAACAGCTGTTCGGAGGAAAGATTGACAGGCTCCACCAAACATTCCAACACATTGCCAGCAATCACACAAGACACCTTTCTATCATCAGTGGCGATCTAAGTTCAAAACTCTGTGAGGGGAAGGGGACAGTGAAGACTACCTAGAAGCCACTGGAGTGGAGGAAGCCCCAGATATTTTACATGGCCACTGTTGGACTTGGCCCTGCTTGCAGGGTCATCCCTAAACTTTTTGGCCTTCCCCCTAGTCTTGATGGTTTCAGGACTCTGGGCACTTGAGCGCTGGTTAGCAGTGCAAAGTGCGTGTGCTTTCTGCCTTCCATAGGCTTACATTAGGAACCCCCCCCCCTTTATGGGATATCTCCCCCATGGTAGAAAATATGTATGCCATGTTTGGTATGTGTGAGATGGAAATATTAAATGCTGCGCAATGGTGTGCACAGATTTATTTTCACCATTGTGGAAATGCCACTTTTAAACCTTGGCATTTCGGTGTGCTGTGTGCCTGCCTTGTGTAAGGCTGGCTCCGCCCCTGGGGTGTGTCTGTCTCCCAGGCCCCAGCTCAGGAAGGGAGGAGGGAAGTCTGGCAGACAGGGTGCTCTACACCTCCCCCAAAACCAGTTGGGACCGGTTTCCCCAGAGACCCTTCCAGAAGCTTCTGGCCCTTTCTAGTAGGTGGGGTGAGGGGTGTATAAATAGAGGAGCTGAGACTCCATGTGCTCGTGCTTGTGCTGACTTGGAGGGGACACTCTGCCAGGAGGTACCGCCGCAAGGGCCTGTGTGCTGGCCCCTGTGCCCATCTGTACCCCTCTGCTATCCACAGGACCAGTGAGAGACCTTTGCTGGAGTGAAGACTGCTGTGCCAGGAGGAGTGCCACATTATGGGGGTTGACTGTTCCAAGGAACTGCTGTCCTGTTCTGATGAGTGCCCACTGCCTGCTGATCTTGCCCAACATTGCCTGTCTGCTCTCCTGGCCCCTAGCGCCTCGTGGGCGCTACTTTCTTGTGTGGGACCTTGAATCCCTGCCAGCTACCTAGCGCCTCGTGAGCGTTGCATCTAGCACCTGCCCAGGAGAAGAGGAGCTGACGCCTGCAGCGCTGTGCTTTCTCAAGTGCTACGAGCGAATCCCGGCGTGTGGGATTCCCCCCTGCCTGCTTTCTTGAAATCGGGAGCCCACCCCGCATTGTGGTGCCGGAGCACCGGGTGCCACCCGCCTTTATAGCCTGCTGATCGCGGGAGCCCACCCCGCGTGCTTCCAGGGAGAGCTGCGTGTTTGAATTGAGCGGGTGCCCACCCCGCTTTGTGCGTGGATTGTTGCGGGTGCCCACCCCGCGTTTTGCCACCGTGAATCACCGCCGCGGCCCGGGGAGAAGAAGCGCCGCAGACGCGACGAGCAAGCCGGGCAGTCCGCCTGGTTGTGGGCGGGGCCTGCCGAGACGGAACCTCGCGGGCTCCATTTCCACCGCCCCCTGCCTGGGGGAAGCCGTCCGGAGCCTCGTGGGCTCCCCATCGAAGTTCCGGGGCCCAGGAGGGGGCCCAGGTGAAGGCAGGAGAGGCGCTGCTGTTGGCGGGGCTCTCGTGAGCTGATGAGAGCCCCGCGTGGTGCCAAGCCTGCAGCGAGGGGGCAGGAGAGGTTCCGGTCGGGCAGGGACTGCCGAGGCACATTGTCGGTGCCTTCCCTGCCCGAGGAGATGTCCGGAGCCTGCCCCGAGAGCCAGTGAGTGGGGCTCATTGGGGAATGGGTGGTGGAGGGGGCAACGGGGCACATTGTCGGTGCCCGCCCCCCCCGGTGGTCCGGCTAAAAGGACCAGAGTGGCCGTGCTGGCTGTGCTGCACCGCTGCGCCGCACAAGAGCGGGCAGCTACAACGCCCGGGGGGGGCTTCAAAGGGAGCGCTGTGTTGGTGCTCTCGAGGCCCCAGGGCAGTCGTGCCGGTGTTGTCCGAGCAGCCCCACAGGACAGCGGGCTGCTCCAACGTTGGGGGCAGAATCTGTTTTAGGATCCTGTAGTGGGGGCTGCCCTTAGAGCACAGAGAGTGCTCCGACCCTTTGACTATTCAGCGGCGCCGCGGTTGCGGGCCGCTGCAACGGTTTCTCTTTCCCTGTGGGCCACATCATTTTTGCTTTTGGAGTACCAGAGTGGGGCTCACCTTCATCCCAGCTGCGCCGCACAGGCGGGCAGCTGCAACGAGGGGCAGAACTGTTGTAAATGCCAGGTGGTGTCCTTGCCATATGGGTATTACTGCGTCCTCAGGGGTGCACCTCTCATGCTCGGGGCAGTGTATTTAGGCTATTGATTATGGCATAATGTATTTGCACCTACGAGTTTGCCTCACGTCATCCACTGGGACTCTAAGATCATGCTTAAGGATAATGTGCATGTCTAAAGTTTTGCTACGATGGTAGGCACCCTGTTAGCACTACGGGGGTGCCCTGTTGATGTTAGGTACGATGCACTATTGCTGATGTACTCTAGGCCTAAGCATGATTTATGTATAATGCATCCATGCTAATGATGATTGTCCAATGTGAGGTGATGTATGCCTAATATCATGCTATGGTGTTTTAGGTTCATACCTGGTTTAACGTGTTTTTAGGCCTTCAGGCTCTTGTGATTATACCTAATGCTCACAAGTTTACGCCTAATGTTGCATTTATGCTCCTGATTATGCCTAATGCTTCGACATTGATGATGATGCCTAGAATCATGCTGGGTGAGGGTCTAGGTTTCTGTCTAATGCCAATGTGTTTATGCCTCATGCTAACATAATGATGCTAAGTTTATGATCTTGCCAGTAGGTACTGGCTGTTATACCCTTATTGCTGGTGTTTTGCATTTATTACCTGTACTTCTGTGATGGTTCTGGCAGCGACCCGATTGGCGCTGCCCTGTATATAATCCCCTTTAAATGGTGACCTGGCGCCAGTTGGTGCAGTGTATAGATTTCTGTGATCATACTGTGTTTTACACAATACAAACGTTATTTTTACATAACCTGGTGTGGAGTCTCTTCTGTAGTGTGCCTAGTGCATCGCCTGTGAGTGTGTGCTGCGCAGATGCTTTACACATTGCCTCCGGAGTTTAGCCTACCCGCTCCGCGCCAAGCTACCCCGTTTCTAACAGCCACCCAAAAAGAGATACAAAAGGGAGCAATCCTAGAACACTTCTTCCTGGAAAAAACTTGTAGTTAGAAAATCATGTAGTTTGTCCCTTAATACAGCACACATCAAAACCATCTCCAGACCCATTCCTCGTCTCCTCAACAGTGCAGTCGGTAATAGACTATGGGGATGATTTAGTGTTTCGTGGATGGTTTAATCTCCGACAGGATGATTGAATACTTTACTCTTTGCCCTGATGGACCTCCTGTTCACTGAATTTATAGTTGTCCATCTGGCCCTCAGACACCTCTCTACATTGACAGAAACTGCTGTCATGACAGGTCCGGTCAATATTGGAAATGTTTGTCAAACGTAATACGTGATGACCGATAGTCAAAGTTTTCCAGATGTTTTAATAATAAAGAACTAATGGCCCCCACACTCTGGGAGTGCTCGCCCATGGGCATTAGGTTTCTCAGAGGGTGTGAGCTTTAATATTGTTTTTTCCTGTTCCTCACTATCAGGTTTCGCCTGGCGGTGACAGACAGGAAAAAAACAGATAACATCATCCACCTTAAATAGGGCAGATGGTGTTATGTGCTTTCTCCAACGGACCCTGTCAGGCTGTCGGAGAAATTACTTTGTCAACAAAGTCGAAAGGAACTCCATCGACACAATACTCACAGTCCACCTGAGTCCAAAGCGAGCGAACTGAGGGTTTGGCAAACAGGGTACTACGTTGCATTTGCGATGGAGTACCTTGTCCACCAAACTCCAAACCACCCCCTGTATCTTCATTCACCTTCATCATCATAACTGACTGATGGACCTCCTAGCACTACCATGGAGACGATAGCACGCTCCAACAGAACTTTTATGTCAATTTGAAAGATATATTTTAAGAGCACATGATCAACACTGAATTTGAAACCCACAACAGAACCAGGCTACGATGTGGGTCCCTGAAGACAGATGAATTGGCAAACTTACTAAACAAAGACTTACAAACAATTATAACAAACTTGGAGAAGATACCTGTGGAATTAGTTACTACTACGGAAAACAGGACTAACCCACATGCCAAAAATGGGACCAGAGTAAATTATAATAACATGATAAAACATATTTGTGGAATTGATTTGGACAGTCAAAGTACATAATCTATATGAAATTATCAACCAGCATGAAAACGTCCAACAAAGGTACACAAGAGCATCTCTATGTGGATGAAGCGGTTCTGTAATTATATAACATAGTAAATCAACATAAATGAGACAAAAGTACAGATGGAGCAGTGCTCAAATCTGAGAATAAATGAACTCAACTAAAAATAAAAAATGAAACTCTAAGTTGTCAACAGTAAGCAACAGAGGAAGTTTATCATGAATTTTCATGTTTCCATTTTGAGCAATCAAGTGACAACAGCAGGTGTATTGTAAACGTTTTCGCACATCTTTCAATCTGCAGGTCTCATCAGGACAAATGCAATCTGTCTATCAGCCTGTAGAACAAATAAAAGAGGGCTCTAAAAATGTGTGTCTGAGGTTGCAGTTCCTTCAGCGTATGTGTCCTAAATGTCTACTTACCTCGTTCTATGATTTAATGAACACAAATGTGTGCTTCTATTTACAATTGAGAAGCAAACATTTGTCTCCACATCAGACTGTAATCAATACAAATATGTCACTGAAAATGAATCATGCATGAGACATATTGTACTATACAGGGCCACCAGTAGAAACAAGCATCATGCTTTCTGAAACTATGCATCACTGTATTGTGTCACTATAAATGGGCTACGGGTTTGACCTCACTACATAGTATCCCTATATCATCCTATTTGTCATGTAGTGGCACATTAAACACATTTTCACTAGTGTCGCGGGTGGTATTGCATAGAATGTCACTGAACTAAAACTATAGTGCTCACATCTAAGACATTACAGTGTGCGAATGAATCAGACTATTAAATTTATGACCCACATGCTAAAAGCGTCACTGCGCATATGGACAGAATTGTGTTTCAGGTCTCTGCTAGAAGCTCAACTCACCAGAAAGTATGGCATGCTACATATAAGTGATGTAGGCAAGAGTAGAATTGTAGATACATCAGGGCTTACTTCGTAACAAGCGCCATTGTCGTAACCAAAATAGGAACTCCACATACCACAAATGTTCCCACAACTGAGGTCATAGGTGCAACTGCTTCCATCAACATACATTGCTATTTATCAAGCAATTTGGGTCACCATGAAATACAGTGTATCTACGATAAATTTCACACATTACAGAAACCATAAGAAGATGATCCCACGCGGAACGTTGTGATGTAATTCTCAGTCTCACCACATTTACAGGAGCCTCTACATAATATAGAACATGCAACCTAATCACAGCAATGACTGCACACACAAAATATATTTGCAGCCATTGCCATGACCCAACCACTCATCCCATGCAAGGCTTCAACGAGTTAGCCCAATGAAGCATCTACTTTGATCAGCAGTATGCTACAGAACTTGTTACACTTACCACTAATCAATACAGATTAGTTTGTGTTGGCCTGATTGTTCAAAAAAATTCTAGTTGTTTGGGGATCCGCAGCAAGTTTTACAGACAATGAAGATCACAGACAGATGATCCCAAATGGAGAGTCCAGATATAAGTATTAGTCTCATCATACAAGCTAGAATGGTTATCTTATCTAGTAGGCGTCCATGATGGTGGTACACTTTTAAGTCATAAGTGTTAAATGTCCTACCATGCAAGCACTTGTCCCCATGAGAACAAAAATGCAAAAAACATACCATGGATTAGATGGAAAAATACAAAGATTATGAGATCAACTCATTCATTTTATGTTCACTGTTTTTCTGCTTACTGATATGTAGATCTGGATAGTTTATATTAAAAAATTACCTTGTCTATGCGGGGGAAAGTTTCCCTTCAGGACCCGTTGAGTTCTTTCACTGGAAAAACTTTTTATTCTTATGACAAAAAAGTGTGGCTTTATATGTATTGCAGGCATATTATAGGTAAGCATGCTTCTTGTAAAAATGTTGTTTGCCAGGAAAATATGTCACTCCAGAAAGGGAAGCTCAAACAGAACATGCAGGCCGTTATATACATCTACACACACTACTTCAACATGGCGGTTATGTATTTAAGCGGCACTTGGGACTTCACCACCATATGTAGCTCACATGACATGGTAGAGGGTGGTACACCTAAAAGATGGTGGCGTTTCATCTCGAGTACAGCACTGAAGGGGCACCTACACCTCGAAAGCATGGCTATGCACGGTGACATTTGCGGCCTGATTTTCACTATTGTTGTTTGGTTGAGACTCCATTATATCTTATTGCACCTTTTATGTTTTGGAGTCATTTACGAGGTTTGTGTTGCCTGGGTCAATTTAGAGGGACCACGTCCTCTCCTACGTCAGTTGGTGATAGGCACAGGTCAGAGGAACGCGGTTTTTACGTTAAAGTTAAGTGTGAACATAATGGTCGTACAGTTTAAATCTGAGGCATCAGAGAGATTTTGGGTCTTCACTTTTATATCTTTTTTGTTACAAAGGTTCTACACATGATGGCATAAGGTGGTGGTCATTGGGTGAAAATAAATCTGGAAATTGGTGACATTTTATCATTTATCAAACAGATACACAGTATCTTTTTCAGTAAACAAACAATATTGTTTTTTCAATAGATTTGTTTCAGTGTTTTCCCCTGACGAAGCACTATTGTGTGGCCATTGGGACACTACAAACCAAATGCAAGGTCATTCATGTACTCAACAACATTAAAACAGGGTGGGCTTGCAACAATAAAGGAAGATGACAAAATGCCTAAGACACACTCAGGTACCAAAGAAGCTTTTTGAATCAGAACCCATATTTTTGAAATAGTGCAGCCCGAATGATTGTCGGTGAAAAAGGTAAGAAATTGCCTGGGCAGTTTTGTTGACTTGGAGCTGCAGTTCTCAACAGGGGATTTTTCTCTGGTTCATAGATCGTTTTAAGGCTGAGAGTTCCCTTCATCCGGATAATTGCATTTGCTGGTACCTTCCGCTCCAAGCCCTTTATTCCAGTATGCTTGCTGTCCTTGGTTCTCCCTCTGTCCATCACGGAGTAAGCACAGTTCTATTCTAGCTCCAGATCTTTTCCTTCTCTTTATTTGGACATTATCATTCCCCCTTCCATATTCGGGTGACTATTCGGGCACCTTCAGGTCAGTCGGTTAAGATATAGTTACTAGAGTCAGTTGTATAGGGAGTGTTGCAGTTTAGAAATACATAAACCAATCAATCAAAATGAAGCAAAGTCTTCTACGTTTTCTCCTCACGTCTCTTTCCGTTCCACAATATTTAGCATGTGACCTATAGAGGGTGGGTTGTAATAATGATAAAAGAGACTGTTTGCCTAGTCAGGAAACTCTTTTTGTGTTCAATAGTTTTTATTAATTTAAGAGAGAGAGTATAAATAATTAAGGTACTACAGCATGTAATACATACAAGTCATCTTGACCAATAAATAATTAACAAACACATAAATATGAGCAATATGATAACTAGTGGGTAAAATCTAAAACCAGCAGAAATATAGGAACCTATTCATGTGAATTCATTTGTATTACATTGACTAACAAAGGACGAACACACAAAAGAAAATAATAAAGAAAGAGAACGTAAGCAGAAAAAGGAAAATAGGAAAAAAGACCGATGAAAAAAGAGAGAGAAAGGGAGAGAGAAAGAGAGAAAGAGAGAAGAGGAGAGAGAGAAAGAAAGAGAGAAAGGGACTCCAGCCTTAGTAAAATAAAGAGGGAAAATCAACCAGCGGTAGAAAAGGGGTACTGAGCGATTAGGCCCTGAGAGGCTAAATGTATATATTTATCAAGCGATCTCCAGACACCAGAGGAAATGGAGGGAGTATAATGTTTCTCCTCTACCGAAGTATGGGCACCATGGAGAAATGATACCCATGCCCACCATGTATGGTACGATAAGACATTAAATGATTTCCATTCTGACAAAATAACTTTAACAGCTATGGATATTAGTAAATCCAAGAGTTGAAAATCTAACTCATCTAAAGGAAGTGGAGATGGAGCTGCCCAGGGACCCAACACGACTAAAGGAAAGGAAAGCTCAAATTGAATATCAAAGATTAATAATAAGTGCTTATGGATGAGTTCCCAGAACTCATGGAGAAGGGAGCACTCAAAAAACATATGTTGAGGAGTACCAACAGCACTTTTACAATTCCAGCAAAGATCATCATCTTTAAGTTTGAGTGTATATAAACGAGCTGGGCTCCAATGTAGAAGGTTGATAGTAAAAAACTTTGATTGAATCAGAGAAGGAGCAACTTTATTCCGTAGGGAGAGTTTCCCAATAGTTTTCCAAGTATCCGATGTAATATGTTTGACTACATCAGCGTCAAAATGGTGCATCCATTTGAGCTGTGTGACCGTAGAGGATGATGATGGAGAAGTGAACAAAAATTTATATATCCTAGAAGCCATATGTCCTACCTTACCCCAAAGCTGTAGGAGAGAGACCATATGTGAATCTGGATGAAAGGTACTCTTGGACAAAGCTACTTTAATTTTAAGAAATGAGTAGAAATCAATAGAGTTAAGACAATAATCTGGGGCCAACGAGGAGAAAGGCAAAGGATCATTGTTAGCATTATAAAGATGCTTGACCAATGTAACACCTTTGTTGGCCCAATATGACCTTGTCTCCGCGTCCAACTGAATCTTAATCTTGGGATTGTGCCACAAAGAAGACCACCTAGAATTTTGAATGTGTAAAGAAACTCTCTTATCAATCTTTTTTAATGCTAAAATCGTGTCTGTTATGATACGTCCAGAGAAAGGAAAAGTCAATGTAGATGCAGTCATCAAAGCTGAGGTGGGTAAGGGAGAGCACAAATGTTGTTCAATACATAACCATGGTGGAATGTGTCTATTATCAGAAGGAAACCATAAGGCCCCCTGAGAGGCTAAAAACGCCGACTGATATAAACTCCAATCTGGGAAATTACAACCACCCATATCATAAGATTTCCTTAATTGCTTGTATGCAATCCTAGCACGTTTGTCGCTCCAGAGAAATTTAGAAGTGATCACATCTATCTCATGAAAAAAGGAAGAGGAGAGATTTACAGAGAGCATGGATGACACAAAATTGACAATAGGAGTTATCATCATTTTTAATGACTGGAGCCGTCCCCACCATGAGATGAACTTAGGCGACCAAGCCTCCAATAATTTTTTAACTTTATCCAGTACCTGAGATTCATTGTAAGAGATAGTATCCAATAAATTCGCAGAAAACCAAATTCCCAAGTATTTAAGCCGTTCAGACTGCCATTTGAATCCTGCATCTCCCATGTGAGAAGAAAAGCACAACCGATTAAGAGGAAACATTTTGGTTTTGTCTCTATTTAAAGTATACCCTGAGACAAGAGAAAATTGTTTGATAATAGTGGAAATAGCAGGAATTACTCTTTCTATATCTTCAGAGAAGACAAGAACATCATCCGCATATGCGGCTGTTTTAATGCGCTGTGAACCAAATTGAAACCCCCGAATGTCCTGATTAAGGTTAAGTAGGCGAAGTAACGGGTCAATAGACAGTAAAAAGAGAAGTGGTGACAATGGACAACCTTGACGAGTGCCCTGGCCTAGATCAAAGAAGGGTGAGGTAATTCCATTAATTCTAATATTAGCCTTAGGTTGAGTATATAAGGACATAACCATACCAATAAATGCATCCCCCAGGTTATGGGATTGAAGTACCGCCTGAAGAAAAGGCCACGAGAACTTATCGAAAGCTTTCTCGGCGTCAAGTGCAATAGCTGCCGCCGGCGAACTAGAACTCTTAGCTTTCTCTAAGATATGGCAGAAAGTGCGGATATTATCCCTAGCTAATCTTCCCTTGACAAAACCCGTCTGGGAGGAATGAATGAGAGTAGGAATATGGGACTCTAGTCGTTTTGCCAAAATTTTTGCAAAAAGTTTTGCTTCCATGTTTAGCAAAGAAATTGGGCGGAAATTTTTAGGGTCCGAATGATCCTTACCTTCCTTGGGAATAACCACTATAGTAGCCTCCGTTGCCGAACCCGAAACCTTCCCAGAAGAAACAAAGGCATCAAAAACCTGTTGCAGACGTGGTACTAGAGAAGAACTAAATATTTTTAAAAACTCTATAGAAAAACCATCCGGTCCTGGCGCTTTCCCTGATCTAGTTGCCTTAATGGCTTGAACAATTTCCTCAGACTCAATCGGTTTGCTTAGAGAAGCAATATCCGTGTCGGCAATGGTGCTAGTAGGAATAGAAGTCAGAAATTGTTGGCACTGCGCTAAAGAAGATTGGTGCTCAGGGGTGTATAGATTAGAGTAAAAGTCACGAAATACCTCCAGAATATCTTTAGTCAAGAATTTCCGCGTTCCCGCCGTGTCTGTGATACAGGTAATCTGAGTTGATCGAACACTAGTGTCCTGATATTTTAAAGTAGCTGCCAGAACTTTACCTGCTCGGTTTTTTAGTAACAAGCGTTTTGATTTTTGTAATTGTACCCCAATGTGTGCCCTCTTGGTCAAAATAGAATTATATTTATATTTAAGATTTTTAATTTCTTGCAGTATCACTTTATCTTTAGAACCTCTATACAATGATTCTTTTTGTTTAATGTTGTCTGTAATCGAGAGAAGCTCTTTTTAATAATACTGTTTCTTCGTGCCATAGTTTAAATAATGTTGCCTCTAAGGGTACATTTGAAAGCATCCCATAGTACTACAGGAGATGTCACGGATAATTCATTCTCTCGGAAAAAATTATGTATAGCTGCATCAAGCAACTCAACCTCTTTGTCGTCCTGTAAGATTTCTGTATTGAGACGCCAAGTATGCGGTCCGCGACTATCTGTGAGATTAAGAAGAGTGAAAGAAACTGCGGCATGATCAGAGACAACTATAGGGTGGATTATCACATTTGTAGTATGTTTCAACATATTTGCTTGAACCCAGAGATAATCAATGCGAGAGAAGCTGGAGTGAGGAGAAGAGAAAAAGGTAAAGTCACTGCCAGTGGGATTATGCATTCTCCACACATCAATGAGTCGTTGGGAAGAACACATGTTAAGCATTTGTTTATGCGCCCTGGGAGGACGGAATCGGAATGCAGAATATCTATCCAAGATAGGATCCATTGGCAGATTGAAATCTCCCCGACAACCACTTTGTCACAAATAGGTATTTCGGAAAGCTTCTTGGTTATTGTTCGCCAGAAAGAAGGATCATCACTATTGGGAGCATATATATTCATAATATAGAGATCAGAGGACCCATTAGACAATTTCGTAAGCAGCCACCTACCTTCAAGATCATGTTCAGCCGAGACAATGGACAGTCCCGAATTTTTAGAAATAAGAGTAACCACCCCGTTCCTCTTCCCAAAAGCCTCTGAGCACGACACATCAGAAACCCATTGCTTACGCAAGAATAAAGCCTCCTTATACGCTATCTTAGTTTCTTGCAATAACACAATATCAGTAGAAAGGCCTTTGCAGTAATCCAACATTTTTGATCTTTTTACTGGGCGGTTCAAACCACGCACATTAAGTGACATCACATTTAAGCCAGCCATAAGTAAGGAAGATCAGTAAAGATAAGAAAAGTCAGTAAATAAAAAACACTAAGGGATGTATATTGCATGAGATGGACGTCACGGGAAGAAGACTTATACACATAAAAATAAGAGAGTAAGGCTGAAGTCCGTAGAAAGAAAGAACTCAGTACAGCAAGCAAGAAACAGAAATGGAAGAGAGAAAGAAAAGGTGAGGAGAAAAACACATACTGTAAAAGTAAAAAGAATAACCCCACCAGGGGAAGTCTATAAGAGACCAGAACCATATATGGGGGGAACATGAAGTAGCAGCCAAAGAGGCCATTGTTTACCACTAGCCATAGAAGGGATAGAGTATAAACAGTATATAACATAATCCATTCATTATTATAGGTTACACAATGTTTGTGTAAATAATCATCAGACAAATTGCAAATTAGCTAACATGTACTATATTATTCTTACAATAAGAAATTAATCCAGGATATGAGTGAACACCCTTATTATTGATAAAAAAGGGGAAAACGACTAGAAAGAATTAATGAGTATACTCGCAACATTACCATTTGATAAAAACCTGAATAGCGAGTCACAATTTACGTGTCATACAAATATTATAAAATACATATCTAAGAAAGAGTTAAATAGATACACTCTTAATGCCTGCGGAAAAAAGGATTCTACAAGGGCATCCAGCTGTCACCATAAACATATCACTTAAAAACAGTTAGTGTTTAGCTAAGCAGCCACCTAATAATCCTCAGCCATACCTAGGAAATAAGTTACGCTCTGAAGCTAGATAATGAGAACTGTAAGAGCGTCACACCAGCTATCAATACACAATGAAATGAGGAAATAGAAATTACTATAACTGTTTCATTTAAAAACCTGCAACGGAAAAGGAATTAATGGAACATACCTACAGAAGGCAATTAATATATCTTGAATAAAAAGCACTAAGAGAAGGGCCTAATCTTATTTGACATCAACCTTCCCTCAAAAAAGATATCGTTAACCTGCAAGGAAAGGTTAATATACAAAAGAAAGAGGATAACGATAAACTTGAAGGGCCCATAACCGTGGATGAAGTAAGGGAACCTCCAACTTCCCACAGAAAAAAGACGCCTCAAAAACCTGTAAGAGGAAAAATAGGCACAGAAAAAACTAGAGTCCAGCCATAAAAGCAATGATCCCTTCAAGAAGAGGCCATTGTTTACCACTAGCCATAGAAGGGATAGGGTATAGATAGTATATAACATTCATTATTATAAGTTACACAATATTGGTGTAAATAAGCATCCGACAAATTACAAATCAGCTAACATGTACTATATTATTCCTACAATAAGAAATTAATCCAGGGTATGCGTGAACACCCTTATGATTGATAAAAAAGGGGAAGACGGCTAGCAAAAATTTATGAGTATACTCGCAACATTACCATTTGATAAAAACCTGAATAGCGAGTCTCATTTTACGTGTCATACACGTACTATAAAATACATATCTAAGAAAGAGTTAAATAGATACACTCTTGACGCCTGCGGAAAAAAGGATTCTACAAGGGCATCCAGCTGTCACAATAAACATATCCCTTAAAAAACAGTTAATGTTTAGATAAGCAGCCACATAGTAATCTTCAGCCATATCTAGGAAATAAATTACGCTATGAAGCTAGATAATGAGAACTGTAAGAGCGTCCCACCAGCTATCAATACACAATGAAATGAGAAAATAGAAATTACTATAACTGCTTCATTTAAAAACCTGCAAAGGAAAAGGAATTAATGGAACATACCTACAAAAGGCAATTATTCTATCTTGAATAAAGAACACTAAGAGAAGGGCCTAATCTTATTTGACATCAACCTTCCCTCAGAAACTATTGTTATAAGCGGAAAAATGAACCTGCAAGGAAAGGTTAATACACAAAAAAGAAAAAAGATAAAGATAAACTTGAAGGGCCCATAACCGTGGGTGAAGTAAGGGAACCTCCAACATCCCACAGGAAAAAGAAGCCTCAAAACCTGTAAGAGGAAAAATAGGCACAGAAAATACTAGAGTCCAGCCATAAAAGCAATGATCCCTTCAAGAACCAGAGGAGACTGAGGGAGAGTCAGATTCCATTCGCGATTCAGATTGATTATCCCAAAAAGTTGTTAACTCTGATGGTTCATAAAAAATTTGAGATCGACCTTTAACAGTTATTCTGAATCGTGAGGGACCGGCGAAGGAAAAGGGAATGTTCATGTCCAAAAGTCTCCGCCGCAGGTTTAAAAACCCTTTCTCCTGATGACAGTATCTCTAGCAAAATCCTGAGATATAGCAATCCTGTGGCCTTCCCATGTAATCGATCTGATCTTCCTCATCTGAGACAGAATCAGTTCTGAGTTTTGGTGTTGTAAAGGCTTGAACACTATAGGCCTAGGATGTGGCGAGGACTTAGGGCGAAAAGAGGGAACTCTATGAGCCCGTTCTATTTCAAAGTCTTTCTGAAAAGAGATATGGAGAACCGTAGGGATCCAGTCCAGCAGAAACTCAAGCATTGAAGGAGCACCTTTCTCCGCATCCTCTGGTAGACCAAAAATACATAGGTTACTCCTACGATTCCTATCTTCCTGTTCTGTAAGGTCCCTCCGCAAAGAAGCCATAGAGCGCTCCAAATTCTGTACCTGCCTGGTCTGCTGATGAGATGTGTCCTCAACTGCGCTTATGCGAGATTCTGCATTTGAGACACGTAATGATAAACTTTTGAAGTCACTTCTAATCGCCGCAACTTCAACCTGAAGTAGATCTGTATTTGTTTTAGCACTCTGCGCAATATCATGAACCGTATTTAGACGTAGAAGTATTGTGTCTAAAGTAGTAGTAGAGTCTTTAGGTGTTACCTCTGGCGTGGGAGACGTTTGTTTAGATCTCTTAAGAGCACCTTTTGCATCCTTATCTTTAACAGGGAGGCCCATATTATCTGCCATTGGAAAAGACAAATATAGGTGAAAAGAAAAACAGCACTGCCAGCCACTCCCTGTTCCAGACCACCAGAGCGTTACCTGGGAATATGGCGGAACAAGTCCCTCAGAGGACAAAGAACAGTGACCAAACACATAAACTGTGCCCTACAAAAAGACACTGTCCAGACAGATAGCAACCTCTACCTCATGGTTAAAAAGCACTTAAATAAATGTGCGCCACTGAGAGACTAGTGTCCAACCCGCGACAGAGGTAGAGGAAACAGGTGCAGCTGCAGCAAATCACCGTAGCAAAACCAGCTCATTAAGGCGTAGGTATTAATCCTCTGCCACTCCAAAACTGGTAGACAAGGTTATCATCGCAGTACACCTTATGAACTTCCAGTCAGGTCTTAAGCACAAAAGGGTTGTTGATGATCCTGTGTTAAAACAGTGCTCCACATAGCTGGTGAAGAGAACAACATTGCACATCAGCGCACATTCAAGGAGCTTCCATATTAGATGTGTTGCCCCACAGGAGAAACATATCGCCTCAGAAAAGAACAGCGCTTTATTTACAGGTGAAAACAACGCTGCAAATATTCGCACTCTTTTGACCCCTGGAGATCCCCTCAGGGCAAGCAGAATTTCCCATACGCAGCCACTGTCCGTTTACATATACAGCCTCTCAGCGCTGCTTAAAAGACACTTCATTTGAATGGACTTTAGCTTCAAATGCCTCAGAGCATGTATTAACCTTCAGCAGCAGCGTGGTATGCGATTCAGGCGAAGCGCTCTTACTTTGTCAATCGCTGTACCCTGGAATCTCCAAGTTGTGAGGGTTAATGCGCCCGTGTTCCTCGCGCCGCCGCCATCTTAGGCGCCACCCTGAGGAGAACACAGATGCTGCTGGAAAAGGCACCAAAAGCGCTCCAAATGCGCCGCAAATTCTCCTGAGTGCCCTCGCTACCTTCCGCTGCCGATATCCATCATTAAAACCGCCCTTCCAGGACTCCGTTCACTGAAAAACCGGACGGCCTCACGGAGGCTCTCCGGAGCTTAAGCAGGTGCGGCCATCTTGTCTGCGTGCGCGTCACGCCCCCCCTAGTCAGGAAACTCTTAAATCCAAATTAGCGGGTTTTATTTTCAAACATGAATCATAACATTTTTGTTCTGTGAGTAGTTCTCACATCTTACTGGCTTGAGTGCGACAGCGGAGAATTTCCCATAACAATACGCACTTGTAGTTAAATCGAATTGTCGTTCCTTAACTGCCTGGTCAATACTACATCAAGAGGGGTGGAAATGCCAGAGCTTTAGAGAGTGAAATATTACCAGGGTCACTGGAATTATGCGGCAAGGGAGCACGAAATTATGCTGCAGGGTTGCTGATATTATGTGGCAAAAAAGTCTAATTATGCGGCATAATGCAGGACATTCTTTTGATGGCATTACTTCAATATTTTGTGCTTTTTACACACTGCACACTGTCTGGAAAAATGCTTCACCTTGTTACAACCATTTTAACGCCCAAATACAGAAATAAGTAGTTGAAAGATGACCAGTCAACTGGTAGCTTTCAACTACGCTAGGACACGTGGCGCTATGCTGTTAGTAACGTTTGAACCGTTTGAGCCAGAAACAAGATTTTTATTCAAGATTATGCAGCACATGATGTATTATGTGGCAAACATGGGATATCCAGAATTATGTGAAAATGCCACAGCCGCATAATTTACATAATTCCAGTGGCCCTGAATATAAAAAAAGAAGACTAGGAAAATACCTGGGGCCAGAGTTATCAATGTTTTGCATCCCCTTGCACCACACAAGGGGGCGCAAGGGCGTTGAAGAACCTTTGTGAGATTTATCAAGCAATGCAAGGTGCGTGGCTTGATAAATCTACAGTAACGCAAGTCGCTTCCTTGCATTACTCTGCCCTGGGAAGGTGTTCATTGGGTGGAGCATGGGTGTTCCAACACACCCACCTATGGATTTTGGTGCATTCCCAAATTTACCATTAGTGTAGACTTGGGAATGCGTCAAAAAGCTCTGACTCCTCAGGTGAGGCGTAACAAGGAGAAATATATTTATTTCTTCTTATTATCTCCTCTTTCTACATGTGCTTCATTCTGCAGCACACATAGAAAGATGAAAATGCCTTTCAGGATTTTTTTTTTGCAGGGAGGTGTCATGTCCTTAACAAAAACAATCCTGCCAAAACGCAGGCACCCATGCACCATAACGTAAAGGTGCCCGCATTGGCACTATGCAGCAAAAAGCGCTCCAGCACTAAGAAAGGACAGGAATGCACTATATAATGATAAATATTGTCCATTCTTGCCCTTTCAAGCAGCACAGAGCCTCAAGGTGGTTTGCTGCATTGTACTAGATGAAAGAATGGTAAATCTGCCCCCAAGGTTTGCTGTGTATTGAACTATATTGCAGTGCTTTAGTTCGAATTGTTATATTTCTTCAATAGTGAATCATTTCTTTTGTCCAAAGTAAAAATACATTCTGGATAATGTTGGAATACTACCTATTGCTGTTTTTTACAATCTATTTGTTGACATGCAAATTACATTGTTTTTAACACAGGGAGCAATAGTAATTGGAAATGATTAATATTCAATATTCTTAAAACGTGTTCAGAATTCTAAGCAATTAAATGTTACCTGCATAAAGATGAGAAGATGACGTAAATTGGGCAACATGGACTGGATGTTAACATAATTGACTACCTAGGTAATTGCAAGACAATTAGTCTATGAATAATAAGAGAAGGGCTGATTTACGAGACCTATATAGAGTTTTATTGACAGCTTCTGAAGGATCTCTAAAACTCTCGAAGTAACAGATATGCAATCAGTGGTGCAGATAAAGTGGCGTGGACCCTAACACAAGCTGGAGAAAAAGGAGCGTCTTCTTCCGGGTTTACTAGCAAAAGACAGCCATAAATCTGGTACAGTAGGCATGCCACACTCAAGCCCTGGTGGTACTGCACTTACTGCACAAATGATAGCTAAGCCCCTGCATGCAATTGCTCAAGGAACATCTGTTTGTTACGATCATTTAATGGCTTATAGGATGCTACGCATCATCAGAAATCTGCATTTTCTAATTCATTGCTAATTTAAAACATGGTTCCTTTCGTTGACTTTCAGTCCACTTGAAGGGTTGCTCTGATACTGTGCTGACTGCGAAGGTGTGCCTACATTGAACTCTTGAACATTTTACTATTTCCACTCTAGGGAAATGGGTAGAGAATGGACATGCTCAGTTACATGTTGATCAGTACACACATACCACACTTTGGATATGATTCACAAACTGCACTCTGTAGTATGTTTGTTTGGTGAAGTAAATCACCATTTATTTGTGAATGCTCACAGATTCTCACAAATTTGTGGGTGCTCACAAATTCTCAATGCAAACCACACCTTGATCTACCCACGCCCTACTGCTTGTGTATGCATTCGTGGCACACAATTATACAGGAGTAAAATAATTTACAGCTGCCAGGTATCCTTTTGTGGATACCTGGCAGGAATAAACAGAGACATTTGCCACCATAAATGTAGGTTTGCAGCAAATGGCTTTGTGAGCCTACATGTCATGGGCCATAATGCAAGCAAAGAAAATAGGCCCCCGAGTTGGTGCAGTGGCCGCCTCAAACACACAGTCACTGCACCTAATTCAATAATGATAGCTGTTTCCCCTGTTTATGGGTCTCCAAGTTCCTCATTCTACCTGTCTTTCCTTCCTCTCTAACTCCTTCTCTCCTCTTATCTCATTCCTCCCTTTCATGCTCTCATTAGTGTCCTCTTCCTCTGTCTCTTTCTTCACCTCGTTTATCTCTAGTTCTTATCTCCTTTCACCCGTTGATATCTGGCTCCTTTCTCTTATTCTTCTGTTGCCCCTTTTCTCGTTCTTCTTTCCTTTCTTTTACTCTTTCTCTCTCATCGTTTCCCCTTCTACCATTCTTGTCTCTTTCCTCTATACCTTTCCTTTCTGTTTTCACCCTCGCCATTCATTTCACCTCTGTAATCTCTGTTCTCCATTTTTCTCCCTTATTCTATATTCCCATTCAGTGGCGTCACTAGGAGGGTGCGGGGGTGCGGACCGCACCGGGTGACACCATCACATGGGGTGACACCTTTCCCAAATGAGACTATTTACTAAATAGTCTCATTTGGGAAAGGTGTCACCCCATGTGATGGTGTCATGGGGTAAGTCGTGAGGGGGTGACACCATGAGTTACCCTGTTACCGCACTGGGTGACACCAACCCTAGTGACGCCGCTGTTCCCATTGTCATCCTCTACTCTTTTCTCCTCAAACACAAGACAAAGAGATAGCCCCCAGGCAGACTTCGTTTAAGAAATCCTGAATGGGCAGCCTCCAAAATAACTGAAATTTCCATAATGCTGACATTATCGCACATAGTTTCGATAATTAGGCGGAGGAGCGTCGCCCCACTGCTCTATGAGTGAGCAACTAAAAATGGAAAAATTAAATTATAATAACTTAACGTTATTATAAATTTATTTAAACGTACTGGCTCTGTTGTTTAGGGGAGGGCTCGGCTGTTTAGAGGCTGGGGGAGGAGTAGTGGCACCCTCCTAAGTGCGCATGAATTTATACACCCAGGCTGCATTACAGCCTGGGTGGAGAACATGCCCAGGGTCCCATTCCCTGTCTGACCACCAAACCACGGCGCTCAGACCAATCACAATGCTGCACTGCAGCGTTGTGATTGGCTCAGGGGCTCATGGGAGTCTGAGTGGTTCCTGCTACCACATAAGCCAGGAAGAGGACTAGAGGATGGAGGAAAGGCAGCGGCCGGCTGCATCCAGGTAAGTGGGTTTTTTACAATTTATTTTTAATTCCTCCCCCTCCCCTCTGCCCACCCCCACACACCCGTTTGGTAGCAGCCGCTACTGAATTACGTTAATCACATCATATTGCGTAATTACATGCTGTTCAAGCCAAACATTTAGCACAAGGGCTCAGGAACAATGTGAACGACTAGAAGGTGAGTGGCTGCTGTTTGCGGCACTTATGTTTTTTGCGGCACTTTGCTTGCTGCCCTGCATTGCGTGAAAGATTGGTAAATATAACCCCAGATGCTCTCTCTCTTTTCTTTTATATTGTTGTGCCAGTTGTTTCTGCATGGACGTCTAACAGCCCGTGGCATCGTCACTGCCTTAATTACAGTTTTTGGAGCAAAAAATTACAATGTGGTTTTTTTCACTTGTGCTTCACATAAGGAATGCCCTAGCAATCTTTTATTCTCCATTTCCAGGGTTAGGATGGTGCCAGCTGGCACTCCAAATGTGAGAGATTATAATGTATGAGGCTGATTTATTGATTTTTGCCAAAGGGTAAGCAAGCTGGATGAGGCCCATAGTGGTATGCAGCAGCACTTAGCTGTGTAACACGAAAATAAAACCTTAAGTCACAATAAACCCTTACGGGCCGCCCAAGGATTCATCTTACTGAGGTCTCCATCCAAATTACGTCAGCTTTTAAGGTCCCTAACACATTTCGTTCTGCCTTTTCAGTTGAGTTGGCAAACTACAACCATTACCTTGTAAGTGCTCTGACCCGGGACATTTTTTAGAGTAAGATGTTTTCATCTGTCATGTCAAATTTTCCCCCTTGCATGTGATGTTCTATTTTGCCATTCAAAGCACCCTGGGGAAAGAGTGTTTCGCATCCTTGTGCTTCACAAAACTGTTTTGCATTAGCTTTCAAGTCTCCTGATAATATGATTAATAAAACACTGGATTACTTGTTAATTAAATCAGGCGGAAAAAGAATACGGTAAAGGCCGCAATATTAAAAATACAAGCAGGGAGGCATTCACAGTAATCCCTTCCTCTTCCTCTCTGCCTCAGGAAAGCTTTTAAAACGAAAGCTCATCGGAGATTAATGCCTCTGCAGTTTTCGTTTCTGTGTCAAGCTGAGACCATCAGAGCCTTGCAGGCAGTGGGCACTCTGGTTGCATGAGCGACTCGGTATAGTGCATGTGCGTTTTTGTGCGTCTGTTTCTTTGATTCAAAACATCCCTAACACCTTAAAGGGATTTCAATGTTTCGCCAGGACATCATTTGGAAACATCAGTGCAGCTGGCAGCGGTGCCACCATAGAGGCAGCATTAGCTTGCTCCTAGAAACGTCACTTTCGGCTCCATTTCAATGGGTGAGGAGGTGGGGTGTTGATACGAGTATCTCTTCATGTCTGGAGAAAAAAAATCCATGCACCAGTTCGAATCTGAATATATTGGAAGAGCCAGGACATTGTTCTGAAACATAGCTGTGTATCAGAACATTGGGATGCACTTCAATTAAGTGGATCAGGGTTAATAATGGCTGGCATAAGCCTGCTGCTCCAGCATTCCAATGCTTGTTTTTCTGTTTCTCCCTTTTCAATTTAGAATGTTCTAATGTCCTCATAGAACTTGTGCTTCGAGCTACACCGGTTGTTATAGGCCCTCGCGCTCGTTCTTGGCCCTCGCCTGTGCCTCTGGCCAATAACTTGCTACAGGGCCTCTAACAAACAGTATAGCCTTTGGAAGTAGTCTGGCTATATTGGTAAACCACCAGAACAGACTCATTAATTCAGGTTAAAAAACTCAAGGCCCAGATTTACTAAACCTTCGTGCAACATAGCAAGGGAATGTGCTTTGCTGCGTTGTGTGAAAGGGAGAGAGCATAAAAGTGCACTTTTTACTAGAATATGGCACACTTCTGCTCTCTCCTTGTGCTGGCACACTTGTGACAACCTGGCACGAGAGCAGGCACCCATGTGCCATGACGCAAGGGTGCCTGTGTTGTATTCAGAATAATTTTAGTCCAGGAAAGGATACCTTTTTTGCACAAAGGCTATTCTTAGAGGCTTATTCCTCATTCCATGTGTACTACACAGTAGCGGCCCGTGGTGGGAGTGCTGCCGGGCAGTGACGCAGGGTGGGGGAGGGGCAGGGTGGGGGGGTAGTAAACTACGGATTTAGGCCGCACTGAGGTAAGTAAATGGAAAAATAAATAAAACGAATTTCGTTGCGCGCGCTGCATCGTATTTGGCGATGCATCGTTCTTTTGCCCACTACGCCACCCCAGTTTGGACCCAGCCATATGCAAATCAGTCTTGACCCTGTGCCCCATGGGAACAGTCCAGACCGAACTGCCAGGCCAGGTCCTCCCTAGACCAGAAGCAAGCATCCTGGGACCGGTTTCAGGGTATGTCAGGGAGGACCTGGCCTGGCAGTTCGGGCTGGACTGTTCCCATGGGGCACAGGGTCAAGACTGATTTGCATATGGCTGGGTTCAAACTGGAATGGCATGGTGAGCAAAAAACGATGGATTTAGGCCCAGATCTCTGTACTGGGGTGAATGTATGACATTGTTCTGCATTCTGTCCATCAATTGTTGTTTTTGCATTTGTCACCCCGAGTGGGACGGGTATGCCCAGACGTGTGTCCCGTGCCCTCCATGCCACTGGAGTCAAGCTATCCTGGCTGATGAGGGGTGAAACCCCGAAACCGGTTCTAGGATGCTTGTTTCCAGTCCAGGGAGGACCTGGCCTGGCAGTTCGGGCTGGACTGTTCCCATGGGGCACAGGGTCAAGACTGATTTGCATATGGCTGGGTTCAAACTGGAATGGAATGGTGAGCAAAAAAACGATGGATTTAGGCCCAGATCTCTGTACTGGGGTGAATGTATGACATTGTTCTGCATTCTGTCCATCAATTGTTGATTTTGCATTTGTCACCCCGAGTGGGACGGGTATGCCCAGACGTGGGTCCCGTGCTCTCCATGCCACTGGAGTCAAGCTGTCCTGGCTGATGAGGGGTGAAACCCCGAAACCGGTCCTAGGATGCTTGTTTCCAGTCGAGGGAGGACCTGGCCTGGCAGTTCGGGCTGGACTGTTCCCATGGGGCACAGGGTCAAGACTGATTTGCATATGGCTAGGTTCAAACTGGAATGGCATGGTGAGCAAAAAAACGATGGATTTAGGCCCAGATCTCTGTACTGGGGTGAATGTATGACATTGTTCTGCATTCTGTCCATCAATTGTTGTTTTTGCATTTGTCACCCCGAGTGGGACGGGTATGCCCAGACGTGGGTCCCGTGCTCTCCATGCCACTGGAGTCAAGCTATCCTGGCTGATGAGGGGTAAAACCCCGAAACCGGTCCTAGGATGCTTGTTTCCAGTCCAGGGAGGACCTGGGAGTTCGGGCTGGACTGTTCCCATGGGGCACATGGTCAAGACTGATTTGCATATGGCTGGGTTCAAACTGGAATGGCATGGTGAGCAAAAAAACAATGGATTTTGGCCCAGATCTCTGTACTGGGGTGAATGTATGACATTGTTCTGCATTCTGTCCATCAATTGTTGTTTTTGCATATGCAGAAGAGACAGCACATGAGACACATTTGGTTGTATTGAAAAATATATTGCATCACAGGCTCAGAACAGCACGTTTAGAGATCTATACTAACACTGGTAAAATATAATGTGCTGCTTTTTGCTGCCTGACATCTCAATGTCACCCTCGTGACCTGACGCTATGTCAGTATTTGTCAAACTAGTTCCATGTTAACAAGG
This sequence comes from Calotriton arnoldi, assembly GCA_963921515.1. NCBI lineage: Eukaryota > Metazoa > Chordata > Amphibia > Caudata > Salamandridae > Calotriton > Calotriton arnoldi. The sequence continues at coordinate 752,959 of CAWUFW010007558.1, read as the reverse complement.
CTGTGCAAGCATTTTTTCAAAGGACATGTAGTGGCTGAGGCCTGATTAGCATGTCTCAGGCCTAGCAATTTAAACTTTTCAGAATTTCAAAGAAAAAAAGAACTAGGGAACACCATAGGCAGATAGGTCCATCTCCAAATAAAATGTTGTAATCATGAATTACATAAGAGCAGTGAGCATATTAAAAACAATCACTTTCTACTAACACCTGAATCACTCTGCCTCAAATATTCATAATCTCAGAAAATGTTCTATGCTTCATTGTCCTTCCAAAAAGAGAGAAGTTGAACCACCATTTGGACTATTATTTAGAAAAGCACATAGAAGGTTTACTCACATTTAAAATAGGACATTATAGAGAAGTGAAATATCTTACCCTGTAGAAGAGATATTTTTATGCGCTGCATTAAGTTCACAAAGAATTCACTACAATACTGCTTCTTGCTGCAGATTCTGAGATCCTAAATCCGCACACCATAGTTTCATATGCAGGGGCGTAGCTTCAGGGAGGGCGTTTGAGGTGTGACACCCCTCAAATAAATGTACTCTTAGCTTGGTAGTTGAGTCCAGGGGACCTGAGTTGAGTTTGCTATCTCTGTGTCAGTTTTTCTTGTCATGAGGCAAGAATGAAAGACAAAACAGTGACCTTTGATGCAAATGCATGAGAGAGAGAAGAGATAGAGAGAGACAGAGACAGAGAGAAACAGCGATACCCCTCTGGTGGCTGAATTTTGAGATGTGAAACCAGGTAACCTGCAATCAAGGCTGGATTTCCTCCTTGTCCAAATTGTTTGATCGTAGGCAAATAATTTATTTATTAGGACCTCCTTTTTCTTTATTATCACAGGTGCGTGCACTTTTAAATACTTTTTATTTTTTTATTTTTTTATTAAGAGCAGGAAGAAAAACACTGTCCATTACATCATAATGCATGCAAAAGCAATAATATTCTGAATTAACATCGAGAGATTAAAAAACATTATAGAAAGATGCGTAAAAACAGAATTCTGTAACAGCTTATAATCCTTGGTACCCTGTTTCTGCATGATTCGTCCCCATAGATCTAAAAAGAAAATAACACGACCCTATTAGCAGCATTTTCTAAAGTGCCTATGCAACTAGGAAAGACTATTTCAGAAGTACCAAGAGAAAGACAATACTAACATCCAGCATTTTTAAAAGTGCCACTTTTAAATACTTGAGTTCAGTATGGGCACAGTACAAACACCTCTTTGATTTAATAAACTGTAATGTTGCTCCATCTAAAATTAAAATCCAGGCCATGTTTAGGGTTTTCATGGCTACTAAATTGCTTCTCACTAGTGGCACTTTTGTTGGGAGCGAGCCATGAATATTTTAAAAACGTTTAATTAGTGTCAGTCTATTGAGTCTGTACAGTAATATAATCTGATTTACTAGGGTGAAATGCTTCCACCTGTTAACGAAAAACACTTTTTTCAATATTTAAGAGATTGTATCAAATTTACACATTATGCTTGTTGCATGGTGTATATGCCACACGGTTTTATGGTTTGGCTCATGCATGGACTCTTAGAGCCAAGCCAGAACGACGGCTCAGCTCACCCTAATAATGTGCTTGCATGCTGTCCTCCGTTTTTTACTCAGACTTAGTGCCTGGGGCTGTTAGTTACTTGATAAAATAACAACATGTATTGTTCTTTTGTCCAGCCTAACTTTTGAGCAGGAAAAATTGAATTATCCCAGTCTGTCAGCTTTTGGGCAATAGAGAACATAAAAACTACCTCTATATTCTAAGGTTTGATGCTAGCCAATCTCTAGTCGTTTCTGTAAACCGTTTTATAATAACAATAACAATGTGGAGGATTAGGCAAGCGGCATGCTCTTAACTGGACACTTGTCATCTCTAGCACGCCTTATGTTTTAGTAAAAGTATTTATTTTCTGTTTTTATAGGGGGCCTATTCCGTGTCTGTACCCAGAATTTGTTTTATCATGAATAATTTATTTGTATGTTTTTTAACACCCTTCATGATATTATTGTAAGTTTCCTCTTTTTTTTTTTACCTTTTTAGATACAAGCAGCAATACTTTAACCAATTAAGATCTAGCTATACATGTCAGATTGTCATGGGGTTTCTAAAATGCTTGTAATTGATGATTGTGCCCATTTTTCTGAGGGTTTTTGTACTGGTTTTATAGTATTTTTTATTGATCTTGTTCGATTATTTCTTATACATGATTCTATTGCATACATTTTATTAATTGTGTTTTAGATTTTTATAAATCTTTGTGATCATGCTACTGTTTTATAAATTGAAAGAACAATGTAATGATTTTATTTGCTACTTTTAAGGTCTTTGACCGAAATAAAGTTTTTTGATGATGATTATGTTGAATATAAAATAATTTGTAAAAGGTAGGGCTAAAAACATGGGACTCTGCCCACGTGCACCAATTAGACAATTCTACCATCAAAGCTTGTTGCAGCAGAGAAGAAGATGAGTATATGCAGTGACAATAAATCTAAAATAAGTGATCTCATTGCAGGGACTCAAAGTCGTTGTGTTGAACATGAATGTAGTCATAATGGCCCAGGTGCGATGGGCAGAGTCGTAGCTTCGGTGGGAGTGTTTGGGGCGTGACAACCCTTAAAATGCATTCTAGGTTTGGTAGTTGGGCCTAGGGCCCCAAGTTGGGTCTGCTATGCCTGTGTCAGTTTTTCTCATCATTGTCATTTTGCTAAGGGATTTTATCATGTTACATTTTTGGATTAGGATTTTTTTTTAATATATATAGTAACCAGTGTGAGAAATTGGGTTGTTAGTTGGGGGGGGGGCAGGTTGGGGGGTGAGCCCTTCTCAAGCAACATCCACAATTCTTGCCAGACTGAACCCAAAAATCTCTCTAAATTAACCAGAGCATCACTTTCTGGGAGCTTGGCACAAAAGCAGTTAGGCTTAACTTAGAGGCAATGTGTGAAGTATTTATGCAGCACACAAACAGGAATAGAGTGAAAACACAACACCAGACAAATCCTACACCAATTTAGACAAACAGAGTACATTTTAAGAAATTATCTGACACCAAAATGACAAAAATTCGACCAGTAGTAATTTGAATATGCAGTTTCAAAGATTTAAGGCAGATATAGTGCCAAAAGCGAAAAGCTCCACTCGCGGTTTTCTGGTTGTGTGAGGGACTAGGCTAGTCCTGCCGAAAAAGTTGCCTTTTAAAGTCTAGTGCGAAGAAATTCGTTCAAGGTGGAGGAAACTGTGAGGGTCAGGGAGAACACTGTGAATGGTTGTCACTGTAACATGAAAGGCAGGCCGGGTGTCCTGGGTGGTTGTCACAGTAGTGAGAAGATCCTGTCAGTATGGTCATTGCCAGAGCTTTGCGTTGGCTGTAACTGCAGGCTTTCAATGCAGTAGCGCGAAGTGCAGTTTTGCATTGTCGGTCATCACTGGCAGTTGCTGTAGTGCAAAGAGTTGGGTTCAACGGAACTTCACGTTGGTGGTAGGTGAGGGTATCAAGATCTTGGTGCGACCGGGACCATTCAAGGTCCTGAATAACCCTAAACTTCCAGATTTCTCCTTTTCTTCAAAGAGGAGCTGAATTGATGCCATACCAAGGGTCCAGGACCTGGGAGGCACCGCTTGGGCACCAGGAACTTGCCACAGCAGAGGCCAGCAGGGCTCAGTCAGGTCCAGTGCAGCAGGTCAGCTGGGCAGTTGCAGTGAGACTTCAGGAGCTTGTTGTGTCCCTATAGCTCATAACAGGAGGCCAGATAACTAGCCCTTGGAGTCACTTAGGTAGACAGGGATGAAGGGTGCAGGTCCAGTCTTTCTTCTCAGACATCAGGGCCGTCCACTGGCACTAGGGCAGTCCTTCTTCTGTAGTATCCACAGATCCAGGAGTTTGCTGAACAGTGAGTCTGAGGGTCACCTTTTTATACATGGTACCCGCTGTGGAAATGGAAGAAACTTCTGGAGTCTTTTCCATACAGAAGTATCTGGAAATGCCTGCCTCCCTATCCAGCTCCCAGTCTGTCTCCGAGCACAATAGGCTAGTGTGAAGGTCTTTGTGAATGTGCTGGTCCAGTGCCTTTAAAGCGCAACTGTGGTAGATGACAGTTCTGCCCCCCATCAATCAGGATGGCCCATATTGCCAACAACAGACCCTCTATTGTATGGCTTTCTGGGTGGAATGTGCAAAACCAACTGCCAACTGCACCTAGTATTGTGACCCAGGAACAGGCTGCAGGCAACAAATGGATAGGACAAGAACATGTCAATTTTCTAAAAGTAGCTTTTTCAGAATTGTGACTTAAATCTGACTTTACCATTAAATAGGACATTAAATTACAATTCCTTGGATACCTAACATGAAATTTCTACATGCTTTCAAATAAACGTTAGCACTTATTAAATGTAATAAGGTAAACCAATGTTTTCCTATGGGAGAGATAGGCCTCGCAATAGTGAAAAACAAGTTTGTGAGCTTTTTACTAGCAGGACATGTAAAACCTAAAGGTACATGGCCAGATTTTTTAATACAATGCACTCTGCCCTATGGGCTGTTTATGGCCTACCCCATGGGTGACTTCTATGCATTAAAAAAGAAGGTTTAGGTCAGGCAAAACGTTTAGTTTGGCAGGCCGAAATTACAGTTTAGAGCTGCACACACAGTCTGCAATGGTAGACGTGAGACATGTTTAAAAAGGCTACTTAAGTGGGTGGCACAATACGTGCTGCAAGCATACCACTAGTATTATTTATTTACATGACCTGGGTACATATAGTACCACTTTACTAGGGACATACAAGTAAATAAATGTGCTGATTGGGTGTTAGCAAATTGTACCATGTTCTAGGACGTGAACACAAGCACTTTAGTACTTGTTACCAGTGGTAAAGTGCACAGGGTCCTAAAGGCCAACAGAAGCGGGGTCAGAAAACAGGAGGGGTGAAGTAAAAAGTTTAGGGGTGTCCTTTCAGAGAGGGCCAGGTCCAACATGATCCCCCTTCAGCCTAAACCCAGGATAGACTAATCAATACCTTGATAGGCTTCCCTCTTCAGTCAATAGAATGTGGACAATGGTCCTCTACTGCAGAGGGCCTTGCCACTTCTATGCCCTTCTGAATTTAGAATGATTCCTCTATCAACATTCTCCTGAGCCACTGGCCTGACCCATGTGGAACCCTTTTCCTGACTTGTAAACCCCATCTGACTTGTAAACCCCATGCTCACAGACGCATCCCAGTGGGCAGACAGTACTATAATTGCCAATAAAGTGATGTGGACCATTCCACCCCATGGATTCTGCCACCAACCCAAGGAAAACTCTGCCCATAAGGGGAGGCAACCAACAGAGGCCACTGACTGCTGTCAGTGTCAAGAGTTAGCATTCTCCGACCTCTGAGTAGGGGGCAACTGCCCCGGGTGTTAGGCACTCTTGTTTCACTTCCTTCCCACCACTTCAGGGATGGTAACCTGAGACTGGTACTCTGGCCCAGGTTCTAAACCCTAAGGCTGATCAAGAATCAGGGCTGAGCCTTTGCTCCCCCTACCCCTCCATCTGGGCCTCTGTACCCTCCGCTTGTGAGTGGTGCCCAAAGACCCCTGAGCTTTCAGTGCGCCCTGGGCGGCCACCTCACTAGCTCTTTCAATACCGATGGCAATTATTTCCCAAAATGCAGTCAATGGGCACCTGGGGCCTATTTATGACCCTCCTCTGGGTCACCTCCCCACCCCATTCCAGGGATACCAGAGCCATGGGGCGGCAAAAGTCCTACCCCTTGGCCTGTGTTACACTGCATTACAGTCCGATGTACTGATCTAGGGAAACCCGCCTTTCCATTACCATGGTCTTTCTGCCATCTGTATCCTTCAGAGCAGTGACAGCTGTGACCTGGTGGAAGCGATGACTCCCACTCCCAGAGATCACAAGTCTTTCCTCTGAGTCTATCTCCCAATGAAGAGAGACTAGGTCTTGTTCTACAACCTGCCCCTGGGGACTAATTCCCCCTAATGCTACATTCGCCAACCTGTAGAATTCCAACCAGTGGGTGGTTTCTTAGGACTGAGTCCCCTTGCCTGTGCCCTAACTGCAAACATTCAAAGCAGCAGGGTTGGCAGTTGGGCTTCCTGGGCCACTGCCCACCAGAACCTCCTCCGTGTTTTTCATAAGGGGCATGGAAACCATTTCCCCCACCTTATCCTGGGGCTTATCTGTGTCTCCCTGGACCTCCCCTTCACTATGCTCTGGGGAACCTGAACCACCCTTCTTGGGGTTACACCCAGGTACCTTCTTTTGGACTCTGGTGCTGAGCCAGGGGTCTGCCTCTTAGCAAGCTTCCTGGAGCCAGTGAGCTTACTATCCCCTAGGTGTTGGTGCAGCTCTGTAAAACAATTGCTGAACATGTGCTCCCTGGAAAATTAATTGTATAGCCCTCGGTAATCTTTCATATCACTGCCCTTCCCCCAACCATCAACTCCTTGCAAAAGAACTCAACATAATCCGCTCAGGACTGCTGGGGCAACTTCTGGCTGTCCCTAGACCACTGCCTATACTACTCTGGGGTAAGCCCATAATATCTGATAAGGGTGTTCTTCATGGGGGGTACCTCATCTAGTCGCTTTTAACTAGTGCCAGCAGGGCATCCCTCCCCTCACTAGGTATGTGCCTCCAGAGACTGCCCCCCGCCAATCCTCTTCAGGGATTCAGTGCATCTCCAGGGCAACCTCATGGGCTTCTAACCATTTATCTCTGTCAGCCCCAAAAGAAAGTTAGGCATCAGATCCTTGTGAATGTGTACCCTCTTGTCTCCAGTGGACACTGTAGGTACGATGCCACCATTATTGCTGGACCCAACTTGTTTGGCTCTGATGTCCACCTCTCTGACCACTTAGCTCATGGGCCATTCTCCTTTCCTCCCGGGCTAACTTCTTTTGCTCAAGGGCCCAGAGTCCTAAAAGCCATAAAAAATGGGTTGAGAAGACAGGATGGGTGAAGGCAAAACGTTTGGGGGTGACCATGCAGAGAGGGCCACGTCCAACAACCAGTTTAAATGTTCACCCACAGCAGTACTCCTAGAATGGGTGCAAATTTACTACTTTTTGGAACTTATAAACATTAGCAGTAGTAGGCTTGGAAATCTGTGGCAGCCTTAAGTTTCCAGTCATACTACTGGCAATCAAACACCAAAAGTAGATGGGATGAAAGATTGCAAATAGTCTAACTGATGGCAATCGCTCGGGGTAGCATTACAACCCATTGTTTTCACCCACTGTGCCACTCTAGACAGAGGCCCACCTTATACAAATCAGTACTTACCCTGTCCCTCATGGAAACAGTACACCCCGAACCTTGGTCATCTCAGTCCTGTACCCTGCAGCCCACTGCTTTTTTAGATGGTAAATTTCAGATTCACACCCCCAAATGTCACTGACCTAGCTACCCCTCGATCACCTAAATGTAAATTAGCTATACTGAAGTGTAATTTGAATTTTCAAGAATATATTTTATTTGGCGGATAACATTTAATTAAGCCTATAGTCCCATATTTCTGCAACATACATAGCCATAGCCCTGGGTTTGGCCATGTACGCTGTTATTCCGGCTTCGCAAGAAACACCTCTAACCCTTCTATAAAAGGGAAGCAAGGCTCTAGTTGTTCAGGGGTCATTTTTAGGTCGAGCCTAGCGGCAGCGTGCATGCACTGCTCGCTCTGCGAGGCATGCTGTGGTAGGGTATGCTGTGGAAGCCTCGTCCACTCTCCGCCCATATTTGTCATTGGCTTTGTGTCATTGTCCTTCTTAAATGCTGGCTTCTGATTGGTAAATATGCTTTTTAGTCCCTCCCTGGTATTGCCTTGTCTCCATTTGTTACCGCCCATAAGGACTGGACCTTTTACTGGTCATGCTACACGGTCTGCTTTATCATGGCTAAGAGCACTATTTTTTTTATTTTTTTATTTGCAGCGCGGTCCGCTTTCACTTTAGCAGCCGCACTTGTTTATTTAATTAATTTGCAGCGCGGGCTGCTTTCACTCTTGCGGCAGCGCTTGTTTATTTAATTAATTTGCAGCGTGGTCCGCTCACTTTAGCGGCTGCGCTTGGTTATTTAATTAATTTGCTATTTTCTTCTGCGTGAGGGGCACAGGCGGAGCTAGAGCCAGGCACATCACGCGAGGCTTGGTTCTGTTGTGGTGAAAGGCAGGCACTTTTACCTAAACAAGCATTTGCAATGCATTAGGTCTCGCATTTACACGAGTTTGAGCTATTAACGTTGCAAATGACAATGCCTTTTATTTTAGTTTAAAAGGCATTGTCATTTACAATGCCAATAGCTTAAACTCACGTAAATGTGAGACCTATTGCATTGCAAATGCTTGTTACCTTTGACTGTGCTGACTGCAAGATAAAGGAGTACCAATCCTTTGGGCCAAATTTTAATGTGTCATATGAACATCTAAAAGGCTATTTGATAGGACAAGTTTTTATTTAGGAATCTTTCTGAATACCAACACCATGACATTTGAATTATAGCCATTTACTCACAGCATTCTGTTAGTACAGTAACACTCACATTAAGCTATTGGTTTTTGTAGAGCAGTTCCTCTCTTGGCTATTGGTACTACAACATCAGGGTGGATATTAACTTAATGTCCAGTATTTTGGCCTGAGTTGTGTACTTCACGAGGACTTCCTATATCTTTACCATATCCAAAATAAACTAATAGCAATGGTGATAATATATTTATTGTAAAATATTGATCTTGCTGCCACTGCTTATGTCAAGCCTTCTCACTGTAAATTTCAATTGTTAATAACATGGAATCGATTGCTATTCAATTCCTCGACCTAGTATGGATGATGAGGTTTGCAGCCCTTACGGAACTCCAACTTGCTACTTTTATGTCACACAGAAATGTTAGTACTGAGCACATAATTCACTGAGTCGTGCTTACAATTGAACAGATGGGGCTCAGTACACTGTCATACTATGCAAAGAGAAACAAATCAATTCTATCTCCACTTTTCCAAACCTAGCTAGGTTTGCTTAACTAGGAAAAGCCCTCCTAACACCACCAGTCAGGCATGATGCCCATAGTGTAGCATGTTCCTCAAATGAGAGGAAAATGAGGGGAAAATATGACATTTGTAAAACGAAACCCTCCAAACGTTCGGGAGCATCGAAAACAATTAACTAACAAATATAGCAGCACAGATGGGGAGTGAAAGCTGAAGTGCCACAATAGTGGGCAGACTCTTCATTCATACAGACTGGCAAGAAACATAAAAGGAAAAGGTCTGAACCTTGGTGCCCCCGGCCTTGCATTCTAAAACATACAATTGCCCCCAGAATCCAACCAGACAGCTCAGGTTGGATTTTGGAGCCTTGAAGCTGCAGGCTAACCACCACTTAAAAGAACAGGCATTTCTTTCACATGTCAAAAACAATCTCCACCTGACCAGCACCACATAATCGTGTGAGACTTTTTACATTTTCAGAAAGAGCTGATGTCTTAATTCCTTTAGTCAGCACTTGACTAGGCAGTGGGCAAACATGGTCACCTAGTTGTCCCTCACACACATTTCACAACTTACATATTGGCTACATCTTGCCTCCCACCTGGTGAGATGATAAGACTGCCAAGAAAGACCTCAACTTGTGTATATAGGCGACCCAAAATTATCAAAAGTGGGTTCTCTACTATTAGGACTTTACCATCAATCCAGCTTTTAAAAGAGTTAGCACTGATATCACACATAAACGCACCTTGCTCAAGAACTGCACATTAAAATGTCATAATACGCATATGATGATATTTGCAATTTACACATAAAACAAGTGGCCTCATTGCTGCATGTAGCTTTTTAGGGAGCTCCCTGAGTATGGTCATTAGCATAAAAATAATTTACAGGGTGGCAGATCTTTACTTTGGATATTTACATTACATGAATTCTTCGAATATTGAACAATGACATATGACATACGTTCTCAGTAATAATTCCACAAAATGGTTTCGAGATGTTAGTTATATATGCTAACCTTTAACTAATTATGTATAATTGTCACTTCGGGCTTTTTCTGGCAATGCAGCCGATTCAATTGTGTTAGCTCTACGAAATTGCTTCAGATGTAAAAAAAATATGACTAATGTACTGTTGGTTTAAGTGTGAATGGTTGAGATGAAAATGACAGCCTTATGACTGCATTAATCTCATATTTTCCGGCAGGCAATGCTTGATAAGAAGTTTTGGGAATAAATTATCTACCTTGAATATATTTATTTTTGGTTATATTGTCTTTAAAGTTTCAAGACTATATTTACTATTAAAGGAACAGCACACATTTACCAGCCTATTTTAGATTACATTCAATAATTTGCACTGTTTGCAAATCTGATGTCACTTTTTAAAATTTTTGTTTTAGATTTGGGACCAGCTAGCCTCAAAGATGAACCACTGTAAAGAAGTCTCCAGTATCACTTTTTGCTAAATGCTGCCATCGGACTAATCGTGAATAAAACAATACAATTGCTGATGCTGCAATGACTTGCCAACCATTAAGAACTATGATCCTGCATCAAATCTTTCTGTTGTTGTTCTGGGTAAATCAGCCAAGTCCTTGCTACACAGAGACTCAGTTCAGGAGGACTACTGATTATCAAGTGAAAGACCTCCTTGGGTATGTCTCTGAAAGTGACGGGAAACTGCTTCATCGCCAAAAGCGAGGTTGGATGTGGAACCAGTTCTTTTTGCTGGAGGAATATACAGGATCTGATTACCAGTATGTCGGAAAGGTATGTGCATATTTATATAATCATTTAGAGCATATATGCAGCATGTTTTACTGTTCTCTTGGAGGGGATCTGACCTCAAGAGCCCATGTTCTCAATTGAACTAGAAGAGACTGAAACAAAGATAAACAACGGAAAAATAATGAAACTAAGAACATATAATTTGGAACACTACAACATTTTTATTTAATGGGGACAAGCAAAAGGATTACCCTATCTTCTAGTGATATGACCTTTGCAAGGAAGTGCAAATATGTTGAAATAATTTTTGTTCAAAGGTTACAGTCACATTAAAAGGAGAAGGCAACACAGTACCCCTCAGATGACCTGTATAGAGCAGACAAGGCAACATGAAGTGATAATGTAGGGTCCATCACTTGCATATTTTAAATGATTTGAGTTTGGTGATAAAAATCCAATACAACTAAATTACTGTAAATGATTTAGGCTTGGGCATTTGCTCAGAAATAAACCTGTCACTTACCTGTCATTTATAGAGACAAGTGATGTGAAAAATAATGTGACAAAACAATTACATTTCTAATTAAAACTAGAATTAAAGGGGGTTACAAATAGTTTTAAAATACATTTATATCCTTCAACTAACGCAAGCAAGCACTTTACTGCTAGACGCTTCTTAATATTACATGGAGTGGATCATCTTCAGTATAGAAAGTTCAGTCAAACAGCTACAGTTCTGATCTGAGGAAATCTCAATGAGTGCACTCACCAATTCCTCAACCAAAAAGTCTTCTGTTAATACACAATCCACCCTTGAGTTTCAGTATTCGTGTGTTTGAATCCCCTAGTATATCCTAAGCTCAAGATTAGCTGTGATGCATGGACAGCACTTCAGGTATAACAAATAATAAATCTCGAGATAAGCGAAGCTCCAATCATGACAGCTTCAGGCAGATTCAGAATGGGCAAGGCTGTCAGTGATGTGATATGTGCCTGCACTAAATGTAGTACGCTGGACTATGTCTTTGTGTTTAGATGGATTAGAATCAAGAATTTCATGGCACGCAATGCACTATACAATCCAAAGATGATTGAGTACTGAAGGGTTTGTGATAGGTTATCAACAAACCAAAGAACAGTGTCCACAAAAGAGATGTGCTCTTGTCCCTCATACAGACATCATGTTTGTGAATACCTTAGAGCAACAATATTTTAGAAATGCATTCACATCACATTTTCTTGGGATGTCTTTGGTTCTGACAGAGTACTTCAGCCACTTATTTGCCTTGTGATGAGATCGCCAAGTCTGCGGGTTTCTTTTGATAACACGTGCGTCAGTGGGTCCCACTTCGTCCAATAACAGCCAGTTGCCATTTTCAAACCCCTAACCATCTGTCATGTGGCTATGAACGATTGTATAAATTAACTTTAATAAGCAGTTCCTCTCAAACAACTAAGTAGAGGCCAATCATTTCCTGTAGGACTTGAAATGAAAATGAAATGGAATGAAAATGCAATTTATACCGCACACTACTACCCGAAGGTGTCTAGGCACCATAACTCTGACTAAAGAGAAAAGAGAGATAGAAATAGAAGTGGCGTATTAATTGTTGAATAGCCAGGTTTTTAAAGAAAAGAGAGAAGATCCGATTTTACCTTGAGAGAAATTGGCGAGGAGTTCCAAGGTCTAGCTGTGCTAACTATAAAACTTATCCTCCCTAGGAGGCTGTTTTGACTTTGGGAATCACAAGATTGAGGGCAAATGTAGATCGAAGATTTCTTGAGGGAACATACTGGAGGAATTTGTGTTTGAAGTAGTCAGGACCGTGACCGTGCAGTGCCTTAAAGGCTATACACAGGGACTTAAATTGAATACGTTTTTTTATAGGAAGCAAATGCAGTTGTTGCAGAAGATGACGTTTTGGTACCACGAGCAGAAGCCGGGCAGCTGCATTTTAAAGAACTTGAAGTTTCTTTAAAAATTTGATCTGGATGGTAAAAAACAGCGCACTGTAGTAGTCAATTTCTGACAATATTAAAGTGGAGATGAGAGCTTTCCGCAAATCCAGGGGAATAACTGGTAAGACTTTCCTGAGAATTTTTAATGTTAGAAAACAGGAGGATGTTATAGAATTAATTTGGCCCTCAAAAGAGAGCTTATCATCAAAGTAGACTCCCAGATTTTTAACCTTCCTCACTGGGATGGGAAGTTCACCCATCTCCGAAGGCCACCAATTTGGTGACCAAAAAGAGGTATCCTTCCTGAACAAGAGAACCTCTGTCTTTCCAGAATTCAATTTAAGACAGTTGTCTGACGTCCATTTACCAATTTCTTGCATTCAGTCCTGAAATCTGAGAGCCCTCCAAGTCACTGGCCAGCGATACTACAATTTGTGTATCGTCGGCGTAAGATACCACTGTAAAGCCAAATGCCTCTATAAGCTTGGATAATGGTGTGACATAAAGATTGAAGAGTGTAGGGCTCAGAGATGATCCCTGAGGAACCCCACAGGGAAGCGAGTAGGGCCTGGGCCTAAAACCGTTAAGCTCCACAAACTGCTCCCTGTCTGAAAGGAAAGATGAAGGAAGACTAACTGCCTTTCCCTTAATCCCAAGGGTTGAAAGACAGTCGAAAAAAAGGCTATGGTCGATCATATGAAAGGCTGCGGATTGATCGAATAAAATCAACGCAGCCCTACCTCCCATATTGATGGTTTGCCTGATTTCCCCAGACACCGTGATCAGAGTTGACTCGGTGCTGTGCTGACTTGTAAAGCCATATTGAGTAGCATTGAGAAGATTATTGTTCTAAATGAACGAGGATAGTTCAGAGTTTATGGTCTTCTCCACTACTTTTGCAGGGAGAGGAAGCCAAGGGATTGGCCTGTAGTTGTTTGGGTCACTGACATCAAGGTTAGGTTTTTTTGGAAGGGGCATAATGGAAGCCCTTTTCCACTCCTTGGGAAAATGGCCTTCCAAGAACATCTTATTAAAGATGTCCTTAAGATAATTAGCTGTGATGTCAGGTAGTAGATGAAGGAACTTAGGGGGAAAAGGGTCCAATTGTGAACCAGATTTGGTTTGGCTTAGAAGGGCCTGAATAGTACCTTCATCAAAAGGGCTAAACTCATTCAGACTAGAGTAGCTTTCCGATTGATCAATGGCCTGCTTTGCAGCTACAGAGGGAGCGTTATGATCTTCCCTTATGGGGATATTCTCTGATGGGGTGTTAGAAAAGGAAGTCTTCCCTGCTGAGGGTGTAAAGGCAGTTTCTTCATGATGTACCTCTCTTGGGTGGCTGATTACAAAAGAGTTATAGACCAATTCAACTTTGCGCAGGAAACAATTCGCCAGAGAATTGCAGAAATCTTGATTAATTTCAGTATTATTAGGTTCAGCCAGTTTACTTAACTTGCGTACTGTCGCAAAAAGTTCTTTAGAGACATTTAGGAGGCCTGTATTTTAGCTGTAAAGTAACTAGATTTCGCATTAGAAACTGCCACTTTATAAACCTGAAGGGCCTTTTTATAAGACGTTTTATCAATGGGGTCATACTGTAACCACCATTTTCTTTCCAGTCTGCGACAGCCTTGTTTAAGGCTCCTAAGAGCGTCATTAAACCAGGGCTCGGTCCGAGAAATCCTCCTATTCTTAGTAGGCTTAAGTGGGGCCAACCGATTGAGATTGAAGGTAATCCAGTTATGATAATCTGAAGGAGCCTCCTCCAAATCTCGGGGAATTTCCAGTGTAGAATCGACTAACAGTTGATTAAAAGCTTCAGAGGTAATTTTATGCCAGGGTCAACTTAAAGAATTAGATATTTGGGAGACAACAGTAGGTGCTTGCCTTTCCATATTAAGTGGAAACATAACCGCACAATGGTCTGACCATGCCAGTGGGAGGATGGACCTGACTATAAGATAAGGATTGTCAGAAAAAATACCATCTAGAGTGTGGCCTGCCGCATGTGTGGGAGCATTTGTAAGTTGTCCTAGCTCCCCACTTTCCATAAAGTCGGAAAAAAAGACTGCATCCCTGTCTAGGGGATTCTCGTGATGGAGATTACAATCACCTAGAATGGTGAAGTCTGAAGAGTTCACTTTTATATCTAGCAGCTGACTGTTATCTCAAAAAACTGCTCTGGGACCGGGGGGGGGGCGGGGGTCTATAAATAAGAGCCCCATTGAAAAAGTAGTGGTTGGTAAAATATATTTTAAAAGCCAATGCTTCACACTTTGAAATTGTCTCCAACAGCCCAAAAGAGGCTTTGAAATAGTCCTTATATATATAATGCCTAATCCACCACCCTTGGCCTTTTCAACCTACACTTTAATGTACTATGGTAAGATAATGGCCCAAATTCTGTGTTACCAATAATTGTGTCATAGGGGCAGTGTGGAAATTGGCACAACAATATGTGTTGAATTTAATTAGCCAGGTAGCACAATGTATGCTTATGAAGAAACTGACACCATCTGTTTTATTGGTTTCTACATGGTGAGCCCCAGTATCCCCTCTCAATGGAACATAGCACCTATCAATGTTTTGACAAATTTTACAGACATGGCATCCTCTAAGGTACCATGGTTCACACTTGTTTGCAAACAATCACTGCAGAAGAACTCCTTTGAAAAGCATCACTGGTCCAAAGTACATTTCTAAATTTTTATACATACAAGACAAACAAATAAGAGTGCCACCTTTGAAAGATATATGATTATGGCACAACAATAAGGATCATGAGACCTCTCTGTGTGGGTCCAAAGCACTGAAAGTGTAAATTGTTCTCATTATATGATTAGTGGATGATTGAAAGTTGGTTCTGTGACAGAGGACATTTTAGCCAACAAAAACTAGCGTTAAAGTGTGTCATAAGGCCAGATCTTTCAAACTATGTTTTGGGGGTGGTAACGGTGAGGAAAACCCCTACATCATTCTTGAAAGAGCGGCCCAGATAATTCACTGATCTTGGTCTTGTACTCCCCTGCCCTCTTGTCCGATCGCACTTGAATAGACATTTTTCTGGCCTCATTTATATTTTTGATTTGTGGTTGACAGCCAGCTGGAAAAAAAAAAGGCAAGCACCATAGCAAGATTTTAACTTAAGAAACTAGAATGCATAAAGCATATACTCTCTATATGACTTAAAATGAATAGTAATAGCTCTGGTAATTTCCCATCTTGATACTGACTTGGGGCTCTTCCACATACTGCTAGATTACTAACCAGTACAAAAAAAGATATCACCCCAGCTCCTGTTTAACATAAAAGTCCACCTATTTTAAGTAGGTGTGATATGATAACTACTTGCCTCGCCTATAAAGCCTTCCACTACACCACTCACGCAATTTGTGCTTAAAAGTTATCCATGTCTGGATCTTGACGAATCCTGCAGTTCATCAACAAAAGATCTCTCTGTACACCAAATTTTAAGAAGTGCTCCTCAGGTGGACTTTTATGTTAAACAGAAGCTGGGGTGATATCTTTTTTTGTACTGGTTAGTAATCTAGCAGTATGTGGAAGAGCCCCAAGTCAGTATCAAGATGGGAAATTACCAGAGCTATTACTATTCTTGGGCAGTGCTACCGCAATTTGCATTAATCTTCCAGTACATATCAGAGATGCCCCCCTTTTCTCTGCTTTGAAAACAGGGTCATTATGAAACTATTTCATGTACCTGAATATTCACCTTTGTATCTGTTTCCTGCAGTACCTGTAGTTATTTTGTTCTACCAACCATGTCTTACTTCTTCTTGACCTCATTGTTCTCAGGTGATAACCAGCTTCATGATATACATATGCTACTTCATGATATACATATGCTACTTCATGACATACATATGCTATTTCATGATATACATATGCGACTTCATGATATACATATGCGACTTCATGATATACATATGCGACTTCATGATATACATATGCTACTTCATGATATACATATGCTACTTCATGACATATATATGCGACTTCATGATATACATATGCTACTTCATGACATACATATGCGACTTCATGATATACATATGCTACTTCATGACATATATATGCGACTTCATGATATACATATGCTACTTCATGATATACATATGCGACTTCATGATATACATATGCTACTTCATGATATACATATGCGACTTCATGATATACATATGCGACTTCATGATATACATATGCTACTTCATGATATACATATGCTACTTCATGACATATATATGCGACTTCATGATATACATATGCTACTTCATGATATACATATGCGACTTCATGATATACATACTACTTCATGATATACATATGCGACTTCATGATATACATATGCGACTTCATGATATACATATGCTACTTCATGACATACATATGCGACTTCATGATATAAATATGCTACTTCATGACATACATATGCTACTTCATGACATACATATGCTACTTCATGACATACATATGCTACTCTCATACGTCTAAACCAACTACCTCCCATTGAATACTTACTTTGTTTTCCCCTCTGCTGCACTGCACTAGGTCTTGCTGCCATCCTTCTGGTTGGATGGCTCCTACTAGGGACAGCAACTATTCTCTGTATAACCGTACTTATTTACGTATCTCATGGTTTGATACTAATCAACGCTTATCTTGCAATTAACAAACAAATGACTCATTTTGTTGTCATTATTCTGACTTTCTGCACATGTCTGTCCACGTCCTATGCTCAACCTAAACAATGAATACTTCCTGTATGCTAATGTCCTAATTGTTTCAGTTCAGTCCTTTCTCTACTTCTGTTAATGTAACACCTTGTACAGTGCTCTTATTTTCTTTTTTTTAGTAAATCCTTTTCACCCTAATATGCTTTTGTACAGCGCTCTGAATTTATTTCAGTAAATGCTTGTTTTCATCTTAATTTTACAAATGCTTTTGTACAACGCTCTGAAATTGTTTTCCTCTCAATGCTTCTCTTACTCGCAATATTGCAAACACTACACATAGCACTCTGAAATTATTTCACCAAAGGCTTTCTCTGTTCATTTTATTATAGGGCATCGTACAGTGCTCTGAATCCTTGGCGGGTGGAGTTCGTGCTACAGAAAACAACGAAACAAATGAAAACCTTGCACATACAAACACGCCCTTACAGCTACACACACGCTATTCACATTCACATGAAACCATGTGTGGCCTTAAAATCATAGGAAAGTTCATGCATGCAGCAAAACTGTTTCAAACTACAATACTATTTCCAGCTCCCTTTTATGACCATGTACCAATTTATGAATCTTTAATTCATAGATAACTCGGTAGATGGTTTGCTAGTATTTTGCACTGTGCGGTTAATTGATAAAATATCCTTCATGTATTGCATGATCCGTTTGCATGGGAATATCATACGGACATTCACTGAGCAGATGTAATGTTATAACTGTTGTAGATAATTTTCAGAGGGACCTTGCAGTGCGGTTTATTTTCCATTTAGAGCTTTTCTTCGGTAGCCACTGCAATGCTTTCACTAGTCACAGGTCATTTTTGACATGGCTGGCACTCAATGCCCAACTTTGCAAAGGACATTCGAATGTCCCTTTCACAGTTGATTTCGAATGGATGTTACCAAAAATACCCCATTGTAGACACCAATTAGCAATATTCTTAAGAGCAGACATTTTTCGGTTTCCTTCAAATATTCCTCAACAAAACCCTGGCCATGATATGAAACTCCCTATTCAACATTTTACGCGGACTCTTCATAAAATGCTCAACTATGTCCTCAGATGCCTCCCTTTCAATACATGTAAATGTTTGGATTTAAGTGATCTGGGAATATATAGGGACAAACGTTTCCTGTTTACCTACAGGGTGGAGTACATTTGTGGTGAATATCAACGTTGGGTTTGGCTAGAGCTGCTTAGTGGTCCCACTACACTTGGACAAATGTCAAAAAGAGGAGAAGATGTGGCCTAACAGCTAGGGCAGTCGACCTCGAAGCTGGTGAACCAGGTTGGATTCACGGCAGGGATGCTCAACATCCTGTGATTCTGGGCAAATCACTTAATCTCCCCGTGCCTAACAAAAAAAATTAATTTGTTAGTCTGTAACGCAACTGGTGCTCTTGTAAAGCGCTCTGATACCTTCGGGTCTATATAAAACTCCCCATAAGAAAAAATGTCCCTCTCACCACCAACCCAGATTCCCGTGCTCTGTGGCCTGTACGTATATGGCTAGTTTGGTTGCAAAGCATGGTGCAGCCCAATACGTGGCTGTCCGCCATGGAGTAAGAAGCCACCATATATCAGTGCAAGAGGGAGGGCGAGGTTGTACTTCCTTTTCCATTAGAGAACTACAGTTGTGAAGAAAGAGCATGGCCACTGCACTCCACAGAGAAGTTAAGACTTGTTCTAGCAACACTTGTACTAACTCAGGTGTGAATCGACCTTTGACTTGAGGAAGTTGTTTCACCTGGAACGACCACTTATTCTTCCTGACTTCATCACTTGAAAAGGGCGAGAGGCGACTAGTGTCACATGCCTCATGTAAATTTCGTTGAGCATTTAGACATAAGCCATGCTTAGATTTAGTGATGGACAGCCCTAGTAAATCACAATTTTGAAAGGGGCAACATCGTTTGTGACTTCCAAAATGTATTTGCTAAATTGAAATGTTTTTATTGCTTGGTCAAAAATGTTTGTCCTGTGCAACTTCGTCACTGTGCTGCTACAGAATCATAGTACATATCACCCAATTACTCATTCTATGAATTTCTAGCTTTTAATGCACTGATGCTCATCGCCCTCATATATACCATCAGTAGTTAAGCTGATTCTTTATTTGTGCATTTCATACCCGAATTGGAACTTTCACTTCTAGAAAGCTGTTATTGGCTTGCCTAACACTTCTAATTGATGGGAAAGTGATGCAAATGTGATTAATACCTTCATATGTTCACTGTATATTTGTGCATGCTTTATTTGCGATCATTTTGTACGTCGTTAGGGTTGAATTTCATTTGAATATGAATAATTAGTTGTTTTCACATGCTACGGTTTTCATTACTATGCATTTGCCTTTTGTCGTCATCTCTATTTTGTAATTCGTTTAATATTTTTATTTGCGAAAATAACTTCATATACTCATAATGGAACTTTTATTAGCAATGTATGCGAGATTCATATTCTGTAACCACAATGTATTGTAATAATAATGTAAGCAATGTGTTAAAGGAACGAGTTCTCAATAAGATCTGTATTAGATATAATCGAAGGGGCGACTAAATGCAAAGACAAATGCACCTCTTCCAAATAGGGTGGCCAACTGTCATGGGCGCAAATTCAGGACAAAGGGTCAAAATTCAGGACAAAAATTCAGGGCAGGAGTTCAAAATTCAGGACAAAAATTCGGGACAAAAGGTATGCTTTACAGTCACTTCTCCTGCCCGGTCACTTTCTCCTGCCCATTCACTGCTCCTGCCCGGTCACCGCTCCTGCTCATGCCTAATCACAGCACCTGCACGTCGCTTCTCCTGCCCCGTCACCTCTCCTGCCCCGTCACCTCTCCTGCCCCGTCACCTCTCCTGCCCCGTCACCTCTCCTGCCCCGTCACTTCTCCTGCCCGTCACTTCTCCTGCCCCGTCACTTCTCCTGCCCGGTCACTTTCTCCTGCCCGTTCACTGCTCCTGCCCGGTCACCGCTCCTGCTCATGCCTAATCACAGCACCTGCAAGTCGCTTCTCCTGCCCCATCACCTCTCCTGCCCCGTCACCTCTCCTGCCCCGTCACCTCTCCTGCCCCGTCACTTCTCCTGCCCGTCACTTCTCCTGCCCGTCACTTCTCCTGCCCGGTCTCCTCTCCTGCCCCATCACCTCTCCTTTCCAGTCGCCTCTCCTGTCCCGTCACTGCCCCTGCCCCGTCACCGCTCCTGCCCCGTCACTGCTGCTGCCCATTCACTGCTTCTGCCCGATCACCGCTCCTGCCCCGTCATTTCTCCTGCCCCGTCACTCCTCCTGCCCCGTCACTCCTCCTGCCCCATCACTTCTCCTGCCTCGTTCACTGCTCCTGTCCATTCACTGCTCCTGTCTGTTCACCACTCCTGCCCGGTCACTGCTCCTGCTCAGGCCTAATCACCACTCCTGCCCCGTCACTTCTCCTGCCCCGTCACTTCTCCTGCCCCGTCACCTCTCCTGCCCCATCACTTCTCCTGCCCGTCACTTCTCCTGCTCGTCACTTCTCCTGCCCGGTCACCTCTCCTGCACCATCACCTCTCCTTTCCTGTCGCCTCTCCTGTCCCTTCACTGCTCCTGCCCCGTCACTCTCAGTGAACAACATTGGCAAATTACACAAGGCAGCAAGTTCCCCACAGTACTCTGTTTGGGGAAAGCTCCTCTGTAATCACTAACTACGATCTACTGGCTCCAAGTGAGTCACTGGTCTCCAAGGCACTCACTGATATGCTAAAATCAGACGAAAGGGGGTAATCTGCTTCAGTCAGAATGACAATGGGCCTGTCCACAGTCTGTGCTAGCGCTGGGAGGGGCTGCTGCAGCCCCTGGAGTTCAACAGAGAAGTGTGAGCTGGCCCCTGAGAACTTTTAATCTCTTGGGGCTTCTCGCAGGGAACAGCACAGCTCGCTGTAATTAATCTCCAAAATTACGGACAAAAGGCGTCCGTAAAAGGAATGATTACGGACAAAGGACATGACAGCAAAATGATGGACGGTCCGTGAAATTTACGGACGGTTGGTCACCCTACTTCCAAAGTGATACAATGCTCCAAAATTGATTTTAGAAGCAGTAATGAGAATGCCATTATTCCTCATTCAATGAAAAGCATAACAGGACATTTACCGCATTAAAAAGAACACATACACACACACACGCTTGCACAAATGCACCAGAGAGCCACAAATAAATGCATGCGCACAGGCATGCGCACATGATACGTGCATGCACACATGCAACACACACCCACACACACAGATCTCCCGTGCATGCACACGTGCAACACACACACCCACACACACACAGATTTCCCGTGCTTGCACACGTGCAACACACACACCCACACACACACAGATTTCCTTCAGGCGAGGCATGCAGCAATACCTTTAATTTAGCATTGACCTCATTTGATATTCTCTTTTTTTTATAACAAGTATTGAAAAGCTCATTCACTTCATGGCATTTCTTCTGCACTGCTATTACTATCAGTTACTGCTGTCAGGTTTCCGCACCTCCAATGGCTCGGCCACATTTGCTTGGCGCGCTTATATTTTGACATATGCATTTTTATTCTCAGTTTCCTCCCTGAACCTCATGCATTCCATGAAAAAAGCCGCAACGGTATTTTATTCAAATATCATTATCCTATTCATCGTTATTCCCTTTTATCCCAGAGCAGCAATATCTTCAAAGATTTCCAAGTGAACCGAGCCAGTGGTTCTTCAGCGGAGCTCATTACAAGTCTCACTAATCATATCCTTCTTTTGAATACATTCCTTCTGAGAATCCTGCATTAGACTACCTATTAGTTTTATTCACAGCATATGTATACGCAGTTAAACTGATATCCCACACTTTCAGAATCTTGAAACTGCTTAAAAATATTGCATTCCTATGCCTGCGGTTGCTCAGATGCAGTGAAAAGGTTCTCCCTCTTTGTAGTTCACATGAAGAGGTCCAATTCAGAATACTGACACGCACACGTTGCTGAGAATAGATTTGATTTTACTGCCTACGTCCATCTATCATAATCAAAATGCACGCTATTTAAATCCCAATTCTATCTTTGTCCAATGGCCAGAAGTTCAACAGGGCATCATAAACTCTATATGTTATTCGCTCATATAGACACACACGCGCACACACACAGACCACACACACACACAAACACAGTTTAAGTAATCATTAAACACATATATCTTTATGTTTTTTCAACAAAATGGATGTTTCCTAATTGTTCAATAAAAAGGATCCTCATTAACACAAAGCTTGCTTAGATGCAGGTAAGCCAAAACATTTACAGGGGTCCCATCCGCATAACGTGTACTGCGTCTTTTTACAGACTTGTAGCCCGATCACGAGTAGGCCCTGTTGGGTGCACTAATTATTGCACCTGAGAAAAATCACACTCACAAAGGAGTTCATTGGATGCATTAATAATATTGGCTATTTCGTCTTTTGGGAATATTGTGGATTTTGGTAATTGCTACACCAAAAATCTGCCATATTTCTGAAAATATACAGTCTTTTTTTGTTAAATTCCAGCAGGTTGAGCCTGCCAAAATTGAATGGAGGGTGATAATTTTATCACACCTGGTAATTACTGGGTGTGATGAACTTTACACCACTTATAAATTTGATCACTGCGCAAATTGGTGTTAGCGAAAGGATCTCACTTTAATAAACCACCTATTATCAGGCCTGTAGGGAGATATTGTGAATATCACAGCTGATCTGCCATATTCTGGATTTCTCACCTCAAATGTGTTCTGCCAACAAACGCTTTCAGGAAAAGCACATACCAGGACTGCAACAATATCGTGGGCAAAAAGAACAGGTGATAGATGGAATGGTGAACAAATCAAACATTCACCACCAGTCAGAGATCTGGGTTAAATCCATTGTTTTTTGCTAGCCATACGATTCCAGTTTGGACCCAGCCATACGAATCAGTCTTGACCCTGCCCCAATGGGATCAGTCCAGCCCGAACTGTCAGGCCAATTCCTCCCTGAACCAGAAACAAGCATCTGGAATGGCATGGTAAGCAATAAAACAATGGATTTAACCCAGATCTGTGACTCGGGGTGAATGTTTGATTTGTTCAGCCTTCCATCCATCATTTGTTCTTTTTGCTTTTGTCGCCCTAAGTGGAAAGTGTATGCCCAGACGTGGTCCCCATGCTTGCTGAGCCACTGCATTCAAGCTAACCTGGCTAATGAGGGGTGATACCGCACAACCGGTCCCAGGATGCTTGTTTCTGGTCCGGGGAGGACCTGGCCTGGCATTTCATGAGAAAGTAAATATTGTATTGGCTAGACATTTGCAGAACAGTTTAGATCAAAGATTGTGCTTACAGAGGTAAAACACCCAAGGTATAATGTGGACCTTTCCGGATTGTAGGGTATATCAACCTGTTTTTGCCCCTAAACATGCTAGAAATAGTAAGGTATCTTGTATATATTGCCTTCCCTTCCATTGTCACCAAACTAGAGTTTAAACTACTTGGGTTTAGTATAACTAAGAGATAAGGAAATTATGTAAAGTAAGTGATCAAATTCTCACAATGGAATTTACTTCTGGCATAAGTACACTTGCTCAGAGGCCAGCATCAAACCCAACTCTATCTAGCATGATACAAAAATAATAGGGAGAAGAAAGAACATTTAATGACTTCTAATGTTCAGAAAATAATTATCACATTGCTTCAAGGGGACATTATTTTATGCTTTCCACACAGTGGTACTAGTGAACCATGAGTTCTTGTGATTTTTTTTTTTTTAAACTTTATTTAGCATTTTAACATATAGCAGTGTGATATATATGCATGATTGCAGTCATTGTCAAGGAACATTGAAGAGGATCGTACATGCTTCATTTGGTCCAGTCAGGAAACACATCAATAAGAGGCTTTGAATATAAATCTTTTTTCAATATTCAGTGGCAAATCTCTAGATGTATACAGTTGCCCAGATTATACAAATACGACCCATAGCGTTATCGTCTATATACATGATGCATAACATAAGGCGAAATAAATGACCAAGAGGGTGTTGGAATGGCACCCTGCCTGTTTGCTGGAATTATCTACCCCACCCCGGTGGGCACAATACCCTGTTCCTGTTGTGTGGGGGGGTCGTGTTGCCGTGATTCAAGGTTGGCTCGGAAAGGGCCCCATATGTCCCTGGGTCTGGAGGTGGGAGGAATCGTGGTCGCATATATTTCGCTTCTCGTGGTGCAAGATGCCAGGCTACTCATCCATCCCTTAGCCGTGGGTGCGGACCTGCCTCCCCAGTGAATGGCGACTTCTCTTTTGGCTAACAACAGACAAATGGCTGCAAATTTACGAATTTTTGGGGGAAACTGAACCACGTACCCTAGGAGGGCAATCTCGGGCAGGGGATCTATTGGCAAGTTAACCATACTGCTCAGTGTCTTATGTATCTCTACCCAATAGGAGTGAATGCGTGGGCAGGACCATGCAAGGTGAGCGAAGACCGCATGTGGGGAGTTCTTGTGATGGTTACACTGTGTCAAAGCCTTAAAGTGGTTTAAGTAAATGCACTGATTACAGAGTTTGACTCTCAGAGCAAATTCACAAACTTTGAAGTCACAAGACGAATATCTTCAGTATTAATATGGAAGTAATGACTTACAGAAGGTCACTCA
The DNA here is from genome assembly GCA_963921515.1 of Calotriton arnoldi. NCBI lineage: Eukaryota > Metazoa > Chordata > Amphibia > Caudata > Salamandridae > Calotriton > Calotriton arnoldi. Next base: position 727,841 of record CAWUFW010007558.1, on the reverse strand, counting down.
GTTTTAATTTAATGTTGAACTCCAATAACAGACTAATTGTCAACGTTTGATTTCCCAAAAACTATTGCATGAAGCCTCGGAAAAAGCCTTATTTGCAGCTAATTTCATTCTCAATTGAAATCCAATCATACTAGCCCTTAATAGAATCATTTCCCACTGACACTTCCAAAGGACAACGCTAAATTAAATCCCCTTAACTGTCATTATGAAAGGTGGGGCTTGCCAGACCTCGCTACAGAACAGGCTGTATTGTCTACACAAAGCATAAAAATGTTCGTCTTCAAAAACTGATAGACCAAAAGAAAGAGTCATAATTATACCTCATTAAATGTGTCGATGGAGGTGTCTTCTCCAGGGTAGGTGAAGGAAGCACAGATCATCAGAGTGCAACCAAAGAATTTGCTTGCTGTGCTCAGGAAAGTCAGTAGTGGCTAACCGAGACTAGACTGCTCTGTGATTCGCTTTACTCAATACTACAAAGATGACAGCAGCATTTCAACACCGCCGTCGTACCTTACATTCTGGTGTGGTGTTATGACACAGCCCAGTCACGCTACACAATGATGCGGACCCTCTGCACCCCTGTGAACGTCTGGTGCAACCACAGGCTCTCCTTTTTATGAGGTGCCTGAATAGAAGGGTGTTACCTTGTGGCGGACAGATTTCACAGGTAAGCGTGTATACTATACAGCAATACCCTGATAGGGGTTTATCCTATGTGCATTGACTATACAAAGCAACATCTAAGAGGTATAATTCTTCTTTACCTTCATATATTAGTACACTATGTCGCCGATTGATGCTAGGTGGCAGTTTAATCATATTCTACTAGTGTGAGGAGAGAACAGTGCGTTCAGTTGGAATGAATGATGATGCACTGCATATGTTGTTCAAGGTGATCATGATAGGCTTTCTCTGAACTGTCTTGATGGTTAAGTCTCTTTAAACAATGTAATCTATACCACAGTCCTAATGAATGCCCAAAACATATACAAGGCTTTAAATGAGGGGCAAAAACAAGTTGACTCCTGACTGAGAGTTTGTATTGTACATACTCTACTGCACACAGTTTTGACTTAGGCAGTAGGGAGGTGAGTGGCACCTTGATGTGACTGCTACTGGAGAGGAGAAGTGTCATTAAACAATACAAATCTAATGAATATTACATCCTCAGTGGAAACAACCAGAGGCATACTTCATGATGTTTAGTGATTAGCGAGAAATAGATGCCTTAAGGAGATCTTTTAAATGTGTCTGTTTAGCTTTCCTGGAAAGGAGTAGTACAAGATTAGATACAACATGTTCCATGGTCTTTGTCCACTTTTCCTTTATTTCTGATATGAATCCTATAAAAATTCTACTCAATATACTGTTTCCTTTCAATACATTGCTTCAAGAACTAGGGGCCTCATTTACAATATTTTGCCGTAGGGCAGTGCCGCAAGCCTTCCTGCTGCGCTGCCCTATGGTAAAAGAAAAAAGCAGGAATGTGCCGTATCTATCAGATACAGTGCATTCCTGTCCTCTTTTCCTGTGCTGGTGCTCAATTGGCTGCCGTGCGCCAATGCAGGCACCCTTGCACCATGGTGCAAGGGTGTCTGCGTTGTAGGGATGATTGTTTTTGTGCAGGGAGAGACATCGTCCTGCACAAAAATAATCATTCTGAGGCTGCAGCACACATAGAAAGAGGAAAAATCGAGGAGAAATAATATTATTTCTTGTCAGTGCGCCTCCATTACACCACACCTGGGGGGGGAGGGGGGCGATAGGCTTTTGACGCATTCCCAGGTTTACAGTTTGTTGTAAATCTGTGAATGTGTCAAATGCCATGGGAACACCCACTGTAATGCCCATATCACGCCTCCCCAGCGTAGGGCTTGTAAATGAGCCCCTAGATTTATATAGTGGACACATTGTATTTTAACTCCAAAATTTCCAGAGTTTGATGTGCAATTTCTCCCTGGGTTTGGTGGCTCAAGGGACTAATTCATCAACTGAAAGGATTTGTGTTTGACTTAATGGTCAGAGGTTCAAATCCTAGGGGATTCACTCACCCTTTCATCCTTCTGAGATCCATAAAATTAGAACCATTGAGTTGAGTAACAACAAACATCTGTTATTCAGCTCCAAATTGCCCCGCTGGGTGAATGTGCGCTTTACCAAGATGTATGTTAGCTACTGGTGCAAATACCTAATAAACATATCCTCTTTGTAGACAACCAAACAGTATAGTCCAGTATTTCAAGTACTATTTTCAACAACTATATCCAGCGAACTACCTCAAAATAAACATAATATGAAAATACATAAATGCCAACAGATGTAATAAAGGCCTATATAGCATTGCCATTTCGTTGTTCGGGTGACTTTATGCAAAGCTCTCAGCCTTCAGCCTTATCATTTATCATGTCACCAGAACTCCTCAATGGCATTATTGGATCATACATGGCTAACTGTTAAGAATAATTTCTCTGTGTTTATTTTCGGCATGTAAGTGAAATTTAACGTGGCCCAATTACCCTTGTTATTTGGAATATGCATACTAGCAAATACACTTATTTATTATCACAGTGTAAAGTTCAAATTCCTTATTACTTCCGTAGTACAGAATAGGTGCTACGGAAAATAAAAACTGCGTATTATCTTACTGAATACATGCTACAATGACATCGCAAAGAAAAGTACATTTGGTAAAAGACGTGAGTCCTTATCACTGTCCTTTTTTATCTCAGTGCATGAATTTAACCCCTTGTGTCCTGGTCCCACTTGAATAATTTTTCAAATAACTATTGAATGTGACAAAACAGAATGTCCTAAGCAATATATGTCAGGGCCAGTGGAATTATGCGGCAGGGGAGGGTCAAATTATGCGGCAGGGTTGACGAAACTATGTGGCAAGAAAAGACAAATTATGTGGCGTAATGCTGCACATTTTGTGATAGTATTACTTCATTATTTTATCATTTTTACACTTGTTAATGTCTGGGGATAGATTGCACCTCATTAGTGCCAGTTTACCACTCAAAGTTAGTAATAAGCAGCAGAAAGGTGACTAGTTAACTTTTGCATAGGGCCTTCCACTGCGCAGCAACATTATTCACTGTGCTTTTAGTAACATTTGAACCGTTTGGTGTAGAACTTTTTGTTGTTGTTAAAATCTACAGATTATGAAGAAGATGATGGATTCTGCGGCAAATGCATAATTATGCAAAAAATGACGCACAATCACATAATTCCAGTAGCCCTAAATAGATGCAGAAGTGTAGAGCGTAACCCTGCAGTAAAACACAGGTCCTACAAAGGAAACTGTCAAAATATTGATAGCCACCACTTATTAGGCTTACTGCGGTAACCTATGTGTGGGTAGGAGGACCATGGCATAGGTTGGTAAAACTCATAATCCTTTAAAGACCGTTGATGATCAGGCTAGAGAGGCTACTATGCCTTTAAAATTCAAGCATCAAGCAGGAGAGAGAGCTGCCTCACATACTGGAATAGCTAACATTTTGGGGGATTCTTCAAAGACCCCTGAGAGACATCTGGTGCAGCAGGGCATTCTACTATTGTGAGAAAATATTTACATTTTAAAAAATGGTTCTAAAGGAAATGAGAAACAGAGTGAATGTACGCACGAAGTACGTCAAGGTTCACAGCAAACTTGTTAAAATCTAGACCAGCTAATCTGAGCACAGTGAAGTGGGAACACCGGAATGCAGTGACGAAAGCAGTGCAAAGAAAACCAGGAAGGACGGCAGCAATGATGGGAGGGAGGGGGTGCATCTGTGAGTGGGGAAGCACAGGACTTCTAAAAGCTAGACCAGCTAATCTGAGCGCAGTGAAGTGGGAACACCTGAACCAACATATTCATGGAGAATGCAGTGGTGGAAGCACTGCAAAGAAAACCAGAAGGACGGCAGCAATAACAAGAGGGAGGAGGTTCGTCTGCGAGCGAGGAGGCAAAAGATGGTTAGAGATGGCAAACCAAAAGAAACAATTGGTGATGTTCTGTGGGAGGGACACAAGCACCCAAAGGCGGGGCAGATGGGCACTACTGACCATCCACGATAAAGGAATTTCCAAAAGGCAGGCCACCCACCCAACCAGAAGCGCTGGGCAGAGCTTTAAGCCCATATTCTGAATACAACATGTCTGGAAGAGACAGCGCAAGCGCTCTCTAGGTGAGACCTAACAAGACAGAGCTCTAGAGTGTGGGCATATTTAAGAACTTGAACAGTGGACAACTACCAATGGCAGCTAGAGATTCTAGCTAAACCCACGTTTGAGGATCACTGCAATCTCAGATGAAGACAGGAACTAAGAAGACAGAAACATTTTAGCACATTTAAACTTTCATTTACAGAAGAGGGGAAATCGCCTATTACGTAACTTTGTCTCTCCTTCTAAGTAGACAGAGATATACCTAACACAACAAGAATCATATTATGACCAGTAGCTTTCTCTTATATAAAAGCATCTAGAAGATAAACGTTACATAAAAATATGGATTTCTAGCAATGCATTAAGTAGTTTTGGGAAAGAAAAGTGCTGTACTCAGCAGGCATCTGCAACTGCCTCCGTTCACTAGGGGATTCAATATTCATATTTATCAAAAGAAAGCAAACTTTCTGTACTAACTCATAAATCAAAGTAATGTGCCCTTAGAAAAACCAAAGGCTTAGCTTCCTCTTAATTTTGGTTTGCCATTTGTTTTTAGACAGAAACACATATTTTGAGATTGTTTATGTTATCACAACCATGCATACAACAAATGTGAAAAATATTTTAATAATGAATCTTTGGGCTGCACAAGATGCATAAATGTGATTTCAACAGTGCTTGTTCCACTTTAGATTAATATTGATAACTGAGATGTATAAAATATACAAAACTGATTAAGGGGCTGATTATGACTTAAGCGTTTAAGCGGTGTGGGAGCGGGTGGCACTGCAAAAGTCGACCGCAGTCCGCTCGCCAGATTAGGAGTTTTCTTCTGGTTTGGCGGGTGCTCCTTTAGTGTTCCCATGGCAGTGCCTTTGAAAAAGGCACTGTAGTGGGAACGCCAAAGCAAGCTCCTGCACGGCATGGATTGTTTGGTCCATGCCATGCAGGAACTGTGCGTGCATGTACACAGGGGGGCACCCATGTCTCCCTCTGCATGCATCCCAGTGTACAGCGGCACTCCCAAGTATATTGCTCCCCCAGACCAGAACGCGGTTCCCTTGCAGTTGAGGCAGTCCCAAAACAGTCCGACCGCGGCACTTGAACTCATAATCAGGCACTAAATGTGTGTTTGTTTGTCATTCACCTGAGAACGGGAAAAGCAAGTGATACATTATACTATATAGAACTCCTCCTCGAAATTATATTTTACAAAAAATTGAAGGTGTCACTCTTGAACTCTGGAGATTGAGTTAATTGTTAATTATATTTTACTATAAGACTAGTAAAACATTTATATTCTGCATGTCTTTGGAATCACTGAACACATATATGTTGAAAATGGAGAGAAACATGTTCAAACAACCTTATTGAAAACAACAGTACCCCGTTTTGTCACAGGTATTTAAAAGTATTACAGAGCACTGGTACAAACCTCAATTTAGGGCAAATTGAGCTCAGCTCATGATGTACTTGGGAAAACGTGTTTATTGGGGCAAAACGAACAATGATGCACAACGACAATGCCGCAAAATACTTTACACTGAAGGGTTTTCGTCACGGATTAGGCTTGCATATTACAATTTAAGACAAACACACACTGTCATAGTTTGGCCCACATGTATTTTCCCACAATGCACTTGAAAAGGTGTGACTGACTATTCAGAGACTGGTGGAAACAAATTCCCCTCACTCACTTGTCCTATGACTTTCTACACCTACGTATCTCAGGCTAAATCTTTGCTGCTCTCTATTTAACATTTCAGTTCCGTGCATAGTAAATATAAACTTATCTAGTTCTGGTCTCTTGTAGTATATTTCAAAGTCTGGGCTGGTTTTCTTAGACGATTGGGCTTGCATCAATACCTATTGCTATTTGCACCCCTCCACCCAAATAATGCCCCTATGATGCTGTAGGAAAGTGGATTATTAGTAGGTGGGGTATTCACCCTCAGCTAGTAATAATACCACAATCACTAGTGGGTCCAGTCAAGTCTCAGTAAAGTCATCCTTGCTCAACCCTTAGTAGCTTAGCAAACGAGCAGGTATGTGTAAAGCATTTAATACCACCAAAACAGTAAATAAGTAAAAGACACAACACAATAGAAACCGGACACCAATTTATACAAATAGAGAATATTTTTATCTTTAAAAATGACAACAGTTCAATGTAGGGACCCGGAGATATGATTTTTTTAAAGAATAAATCCAAAATTATGCATTCTAGTGCCAAAAAGCATAACGCGCCACAGCCAGCTATCTGGTAGGGACAAAGTCAAAGATTTAGGCCAACCATGATGGAGTGCAGGCCATGCTCAGGACCAAGTTAGACCAGCTGAGAATTGTACCTTAGGTCTGCACAGTGTTGCTTTGCTATGTTCCACGTTGTCCGGCGTTGGTTGTGAGGGCTGAGATGCGAGGTCCTGCATCAAGTTGCATCGCGCTGTGTCGGTTCCGATGAAGCTGTACAGAAAGGCTTTGTGAGGGCTTTGCGTCGACTTGTATCGGTTCTATTGAAGCTGTGTGGTGAGGTTTTGAGAGGTTTTGCGTCATCTTGCTTTGGTTCTGTTGAAGCTGGCAGCTGTGCGGCGATGCTTTGTTAGGCTTTGCGTTGTCTCGCGTCGGTTCATGTTGGTTCCGTTGAGGCTTACAGCTGGTTCTTGGTTCCACTGGGGAGATAAGTGCCCTCTAGATCAGGCCAAGGTTTCAGAGGCACTGGATTGCCATTTGGAGGCTAGGACTCAATCTCCCACAATGCATTTGCACAGTCCAGGCCAAGTCCAGTTACCACTGGTCACCTGGGGTGTCCTCTCTTTGGCTTTGCAGGTGACTTCTATAGCTCTTTTTGTACCTGTTGCTGGTGAGGGAGTTCACTCCTTTCTTTTGGTAATCAGGCCCTTTCCTTACTTTGTGGAGCCTTGTAGGTGCAGTCTTTCAGAGTGCAGTCCTTTCTTTGTGGATCCTTGTGAGTGCATCAGGTGCAGTCTTTCAGAGTGCAGTCCTTTCTTTGGTGCAGTCCAGGGGTCCAACAGGGCAGTCCTTCTTCTTTTCCAGGCAGTGATCTGAGAAGCTCTTGCAGCAGGAGGGGGAACAACCCAAACAATAGGGTTAAAGCTGCCTCCCTTTGCTATGACCAGTTTCTGTGAAGTATGATATACTTCTGACCCAGAATGTACTTTTCTCCCAAAAATCAAAATTGAGAAATCCTCTCCTTGGTGTGTGTGTCTGTGTAACCGAACTCAGAGGTCTGGCTAACATTGGACTACACTCCCCTTCCAGACCCTCTCCTAATTGCATTGGGGGGGCTCCCATCTGGCTGGGGATCAAGGTAGCGGGGGTTGGCTTGGGTCCTATTAAATCTGTTTTCCTGCCTTTGAAGTCAAGCTTATCACCCCATTATCAAATCCAGCCCCTTTCTCTCCCTGATTTCTCCAGGAAGCAAATCTCCTCCTACCAAATGGCTGTATTGTGGCAGCCCCAGGCCTCTTCACACCTACTCAGGTTGCCGCTTGGCCCAGGCTGTAAAAGGCTGACCAATCAGAAGAGGCTGCTACAGGGCTGCTTTAGGTAACATTAGGATAGTAAGTTCTAAAACTACTTTACTGTAAAAGTGATAATTAATCCGACCATATCAAGTTGTTGGATTTATTGCAACCATTACTTTGATACTTTGAATAAGATGTCTAGCTGGCTCAAAGTTAGACTTTATTAAGTTTAATAAAGCCTTCCCATGTTAGCCAATGGGGCTAGCAACACAACAATAGGGAAAAAACGACTTTGCCTGTTTTTTTTCTTCACCAGGGCATATAAAACATATTTTATATTGTCCCTGCTTTTTAAAAATATGCACCCTACCAATTGAGCTCCTAGGGCAGACCTTAGGGATGACTTGTTATTTTAGACTTTTAAAATACTTTCAATTCCAAAGTCACATTTGGACATAGTTTTATTTTAAAACCAGTATGAAAGGCAAGCCTGGCTTTAAAATGACACCAGACACCACAACAGTGCACACTTAAGTGCATTAAGTCCACTTGGGTCACTAAACCTACATGCTCTGCCACATATTAAGGACTTGCAGGTATGTTGTCTTTGCCAATCAAAATTATACCAATCACCATATACCTTTAGAGGACAGAGCACTGGCCCTGACCCTGGTTGGTTAGCAGAGTCAGCAATCACCAGCATCAGACAAAAATGGGGGTGATCAGGGCAAAAAGGGTGCCTTTCCTACAGATGCAAAGCAACACAAAGTTTTTTTTCCAGCACAAAACACCATTAGCAATGGACAGTAAATATCAGTGCAAAGTCATAGTAAATCTCAGTCATAATGTTTGGCGGGTTAAAACAGAAGTTTTCTATTGTAGCCACTGAATGGTGGGAAAAGATCAAACAAGTGGTAGGACTCATGGCATTTATTCCAAGTATCTTGACCATATGAATAATCTAATGTCCTCATTATATAAAACCCACAGAATAAAAAGGTTTGCTTAGTAACTTATGTGAAAACTTTCAGTTGTAAATCTAGTTTTTAAATTAATATTACCTGACTGGATAAGGACTCCACTTCAGGCTTGTTTTGGCTATCCCTTAAATAGGCAAATAAGCAGAACAATCTGAATACAGAATCCATTGTTGTGAAAATCTGATATAATAAATATATGCAGCAGATGATTTATCTGTCACATTTTGGCTTAGGTGCACATGTTGATCATCCTCATATTATCTATGCTGAAAGTGTAGAAAGAATATGGCAGGAGCCTAGAACATGTACAAACATAGAGGAACTTGGTTTTGTCCCAGGAGGGACTAAGGCAGAAACTCTTCATGCCCATCTATTAATCTATAGTTTGAAAGCTGAAGACTGGCAGTCAAATAGACAAGCATAGTAGTGTCTCTACGTGCATGCAAAATGTAATATTGAGCTGAGTGAGACTGGTGGCATGGTTATATACAGTGCTTAATTTGAGTCAGTGGTTTCAGGTGATCAGCACCGGCACTTAATTGTTAGCACCGTCACTGAATTGTCGACACCGGCACTTATGACAGGTGCCACATGATGGCGCTGTAGAGATGAGCAGATCAGCAATTATTTATTAATTCAGTATGCGTTAAAAAAATAATACCTGGTGTCCAAGCTATTTTTATAGCTTTGGGGGCCTGGACTAGTCTGAATTGTCACACTTGTAGCAGTGTGCTGGTTAGTAGTTGTGTAGGTACTGTCTTTGGCAACGCTGGCAGTGACAATGGGTGGTGCAAGCTGCAGAGGCTTCCCAACTAGAGCCCTGGGACTTATTTCTTTACAAGCACTGGTTATATAGTTATAAGGATTGAGAGGTATTATAGCATTGGTGCTCTTGGTTATACCAGTGAATTACAGCAGAGATTGACTTTGTAGACAGAGAAGCATAATTCCTAAAGGTAATTATAATAATTCCCTGATTGGACTAATCTGATAATCTGCTGCTCTCCTACACCGTAGTTATACTCTCAAGATAAACTGACCATTATATGTTTTCTAAATCAGTAAATCATTCAGGAAGAGCAATACTTGCTGATGGACGATGATCAAAGGTGATTTATAGCTGGACATTGTTTATAGGTTTGGTGACAGAAACTGGTTAGAATCTGAACTGTAATTTGTGCTATTTTGTGCCTATATTCTCAGAGAATCAGATAACAGAGTATGGGTGTGGGACATAAGCTGTAGTTTGGTGCCATTGGTCTTTGTTTCTCCTGTGTAACTAGCAGGCCAACATTTTGTCCCTCACATTTTCCCTATTCAAGAGCTTAGACTGCCAATTGCTAATCTCTTTTTTCACGGTATTGACTGCATTGCTCCTCATGCTGACAGCCTTCCAGAAAGCCACAAACACAAACCTCTACACAGAGCTTTATTACAACATCAAGAAAAAATTTAACTACCTCCCTTCAATAAGGGGCCAGAAACCTAACAAGCCCATGCCCAGGCTCTGCCAAAACCTTGATACAATGGCTAACATGATAGGAATTTCTGACTACCAATGGCAGATAGGCGAGGGCGTAGTTGCTTCTTCATAAAATTTCAGAGAAATTGCAAGAAATTGCTAAGCTATCTCTTTACAAAACAGCCATGTGCAAAAGTAAATACTAAATACATCTGTTTCAGTTTATCAAATAGTGCTGTCTGACAAAATTAAACACTTTTCAAAAGTTTGACAAAACCCAATTAACTTGTACGAGAGTAGCTTTGTGAAGATATATGAAGTAAGGAGGATTCACAGAATTGAATTTCCCCTGTTTAAATTCCAGGCTATGAATTCTGTCACATGCAGCATAAATACCAGTGGATAAAACTGCAACAATATTGAAAGAGGTGGTGCAGCCTGGTTCCCTTGCAATTAATTTTCTTTTAGTGAAGATTCATGCAGCAATGTTTGTTAAAAAAAAAAGTTTGGGGTCATGTCAATAAAAAATTTAATGATTTCTAAAATGATTAAAATGTGTGTGTTTTGGTAAGTTTTGTTCTGTAAACTTTTGTACAGATCCAGCAAGAGATCACTATAAAGGTCAAACAGGTATTAATTCACTAAAACTTTGACAATGTTGAACAGATAGAATTTGACAGGTAAGTAGTGCATTCAATCTATTTTTGTTGTTTTCAGTGTTTGTAAAATGTACTGGAGAGAGGCCAAAATGAAGGAGCAGGGCAATAAAAGGCATTGCTTTTTATGTTCTGTCTGTGTGTGCAGTTTAAACTGCCATTTTGACCTGTCAACAAATCCTTCCTTTTTAATATATATGTCACCCGAGAGTAGGCCGTAAACAGTCCATAGGGCAGGGTGCAAGGTATTTAAAAAGTTGGAAATGGAAACATTTACATGCCCTGTTAGTGAAAAACTCTTAAATTAATTTTTCATTACTACGAAGCATGCCTCTCTCATAGGATAACATTAGATTACCTTATTGCATTTAATAAGTGATAACTTTCAGTTAGGAGCAGGTAGGAAAGTTGAGTTTGGTGTCTAAAGATTGTAATTTAAAACCTTCCATAATGGCAAACATGGATTTTAGGTCGAAATTCTGAAAATGCACTTTTAGAAAGTTGTTGGTCATTGTGTGTTACTCCCAGAAAATGAGACAAAGTGGGAATATGAGTTGGCAAAGTGGGCCATCTCTGACTTGATGGAGGCAGAACTGTGACATACCACACTTACACATCACAAACACTCTGCCTCAGCACACTCACAAAGGGTTTCACACTCGTCTTTTGTGCCCGCAGACAAGCTGGGGCCATGTAAGGGATGCAGGAACAGCCAGACACCTCTGTAGGGAGAGAAATCTAGAAGCTTCTCCCACTTCAAAGCTGGCACCAGGTATAAATATTGGACCATCAGACTCTGCTTTTCAGTACATATCTGGACTTGTGGAAGACTCAGAAGAAGGGCTACTCTGCTGCAAAGAAGGACTGCTACTCTGCTGCCCTGCTGACTGAGTGAAAAAGACTGGACCTGCATCTTGAACCCAGGACAACCAGAGTGACTTCGAGGGATAATTGGCTGGCCTCCTAATAAAAACCTCAGGGAAAGAAAAGTCTCCAACCACCTTGAACCCTGCACCTAGACTCTGCCTGCTATGAAACCTATCCTGTCCCCACAAGTGGTGCTACCCCCATCCTGGACTCTTGGAAGTGCACCTGAAGGTGCTCTGCCAGCCCAGCTGTGATCTTCTTTGGCATAACTGACACAGTGAAAGCATCTCCTCGCAGATCTGTATCAGAACCGCTGCTGTGAAACGCATGCCCGACACAGAGCCTTAAAGCTCTTTTGAACTGCTGCTACGCACTGCCTCTCTGAAGCAGGACCTTGCATCACAGCCACGCAGCTTCCCAGAATCACCGCTGTGCAATGCATACTCACTGCAGGACTTCACATAACAGCATGCAGCTCATCAGAATCGCTGTTTTGCAATGCATTCTCAACCCGGAATCTTCAATGCTCCGCATCAGGATTTAAGATACTTTATTTAGTTGACCTAACTTGGTCCCTGTATCAGGCTTGTGCTCGTCCGCGGTCATCCTGAACCTGTGAGTTTGTCACGGTGTAGCGCGACCAGATAACCACAGTTTGCGCTTTATGCTTTTAAGCACTATTTTTACTTAAATCTTTAAAATTGCATATTTTCGGTTCGACAAATTGGATTTTTGTTGTTTTGGTGTAGAACAATTTATTACCTTTTACTCTATTTTTCGAAATTGGTGTGGGATATTTCTTGTGGGGTGTTTTTATGTTATTACTGTTTCGGTGATGCATAAATACCTTACACATTGCCTCTAAATTGGCCTGGCTGTTTTTGTGCCAAGCTACCAGAGGGTTGAGCACAGGTTAATTTTGGATTTGTTTGTGATTCACTGTGACAAGAATTGTGGTTGCGGCTTGAGTAGGGGTTCACCCCCCTCAACCAGTAACCCAATTTCCTCCAGTCTCGTAGGACATTTTCTCACCTCTGTATCAAACATTACTGAATGAAATTATACCAAGTTTAGCATGAGGAATGATCTTTATTCAGAGTAGAACCTCTTGTGGCTTGGTTTAAACCCATAAAGTAGTTAACAGTGTATTACAATAAGGTGTTAAGGGGTTTTGAAGGTTATCTTTAAACCATTCATTTGCAAATAATTTGAATACAAAGAATATTCAAAGGTCAAAATTGTGAAAGGCACATCAATCGGATTGGTCAAGTATGGTATTTCACCCAACGGTCATTGAAAAATCTGCAGATCCTGCGCAGATCCACAGGTCTGCACAATCTGATTGACAGGTTTTGGATGAATTCTTTTTATGGTCACCACTACATGATGTTAGGGGATCAACAACATTTACATATCCTATTTTCGAGAAAAAAAAAATGAGGAGGTTCTGTAATCATTGGGTCTCTTCTCTGTAAAATGCAGCACATTGTTATCCTTTGCTTTAGCAAGAGCTAAGGAATCTCATCACAGAATAGCAATCACTGAAACAATGACTGAAAACCCTTTCATAAGGGAGAGTAATATTTAAGCATGTAGTACACAAATAACATTTCTTTAAAAAACACAGATATTCGTCTTAACAACTTCAAGTCAAGGGACATTAGATTATTACAAACAACTTAATGACCCCTGAGACAACAGAAACGCCGTGAGGGGAACAGGCTTCTTACCAGTCTGCAGATGCCGTGAGGGGAACGGCCGGTGCACATCTTCACGTGCCGTGAGGGGAACGGCTAAAAACTTCAGCCCCCAGCAGCCTCGACTCCTTGACGCTGCCTGACGCTGCACTCACGCCCGGAGGCGCCACAAAAACACCGCCCATCTCCCGCAGCGCGGGACGCGCGCGGGCAGCGCCTGTGCAAAGCCCGGGCCAAGGGCAGGCCCGTCTGAGCCCGTCTGAGACTGGAGGAGGCTGGGCTGGGCTTCCCCTCTTACCTCTGTGGTCTTGGAATCGTGCATGACAGCTGGAGTTGGCGAACAGGTATCGTGTGTATATCTGCAGGGCCACTTGTCTTCCTTCATCAAGCGCAGCAATAGTAAACTTTATGGACCAATGGCCACTGGTGCAGTGTGACTATATCTTCCTAACGGGTCCAGCTAAGTGTGGTTCTTGGGTCCAGTTTTTTCTCTGTTTAGGTTGTTTTATCAACTGTTGCACTGTTATCGTTATCCATAACAGGAACATGGGCATTTTTAGCAAATTATTTTTTTAAGTGGTTTTTTTTTTTTTTCTTCTCTTCTTTCTGTTTTTTATAAGTATTTGATACTTATTCAAATTTTCAGCAGGTCTCCTGATAGTTTTATCGCCAATATTTTAATGGTTTAATTTTTTCATGTGTAATATATTACCTGATTGCATGTTTGCACATTGCACTTTGCACTTTGCACCTTGCATATTGTCTATTTGCACTAGACTTGCCTATGAGAAAGTACTTTAGCAGGGATTGTATTTGGTATTCAGCACGTTTGTATTTCATTATTTGAGCTGTAAGTCATTTTTAGCCGGGTCCTTTACCCAGTAGTGGGTAGGTATTGGGCTATCATGAGTAAGCGTAAGATGATTCCAGGGAAAAGTGTGGCTGGAACCCTGGATGCCTTCATATTGAGGGCCGAATCAACCCTCATTAACGAGATAAAGCTCACTGAAAGAAGATTATCCCTTGAGCCCCAATTCTCACAAGGTAGACCCTCTTTAACCCCGGCGACTCCTGTACTAGCGGGGACACTTGATGATGTTGCACCCCCATCTCGGTTTATTCTCTCCCGCATGGTACATCGGAGCAAGTTACAACTCTTGCCTCCAGTTCATCCTCTGACCTAGATACTAATCTTAGTTATCCGAAAGTTACGACCAGAGGTCAGAGAGCCAAATTGGGGCAGACATGAAATATTGAATCTCCCTCTAAAAAAAAGAAAAGGAAGAGCCGAGGACCAGTGAAATCAAGTAGGCCCTCCTCAAAAACAACTACTAGCAAGAAAATATTACCTATTATCCCCGCAATAGATTCTAAAAATGGCCCCTCCACCTCTACCACCCAGGTTACGACAGGGAAGCCTGTTGATAGGATACAGGAGGAGGATTTTTGGGGGAGGATGGAAACCATGTTGTCTACCTTACTGGACCCTATAATACAGAAAATAGGCGTAGTAGAAGCTAGATTATTAAAATTAGAGGGGATGGTGAGTTGTAAACCACCAGTAACACCAGCAGCAAGTGCAACTATCAGCAGAGATCAACTGGCTGCTAGGGGAACATCTATGGGGGCAGGTCCATCCACGAGTATATATGCATCTAGAGTCGCAGTTGATAAGAATAGTGAAAATAATACTACACGTGGTAGTGGCGACCCGGCAGCTCACACTCAACAGCAGCCCATAAATGCGGTGTCTTCAGCGTCACTAAAGGCAGTGGGGTTAGTAAGAAGGGAGTTACAGCCAACGAGTCTCCCAGTGATTGATCTTCCTCCGGAATCCACCCCTTATGTAGTGGTTTTGGGGAGTGTCCCTCCTCTCCCACAAGGGGTCAGTGAGAATTATGGTCAGCTCTTAAACAAAGTAACACATTGGTTCTCTCATAATACCTCTCTGGGAACTTGTGTCGCCAATAATATCCTCATGGCACGAAGGGTGAGCTGGATAGGGAACTCGGTAAAAAATGGTGTAGGTGACTGTATTATTGTAAATTTTGATAACCCCCATATTGTGGGCAGAATTTTGTCCAGGGATTCTTGTCCTGCAACTCTTCCCGGCCCCAGAATTAGGGTCCTCCCATTGGGCTTTTTTTATAAACCAGACCCCATTAGGGACACACTTGATAATACCTTCAGGGCGGCGAGGAGGGTGGTCACACAGAACAGTACCAAGGCAGCAGTCCACCATGAGAGCTCATCCTTTTTCAGCAGTACATGGACAGAGTGATGTTGCCCCCACATTGGAACTTAACAATAGATTTTCCGTCTTAAATGGACTAGAGGACTGCGACTGACTAAGGACCGCTATGCCCACGGAGATTGAGTGTGTCATACGCACCGAGACCTCAGTTGATCCAGTTGATAGATCCACAGGAGAGAGACCCTGCAATTTTGTATCTTGGCAAACAAACTCCAAGATCCACTGTGGGTTCAATTCGTGAAACAATTTATGGTAATTAGTCTTCAGGAAACCTGGTCTGTGGACTGTAACCTCTTTTTGGAAGGTTACAAGGCTTTCTTTATTCCTGCTATCCCCTCGGTGAGTGGGAGACGCAAGGGTGGGCTAGTCGTATATGTGTCTGTGGCGGTAGATTGTCAGATCCAGGTTGTGCCCTCGACTAATCCAGGAATTCAGGCACTACTAGTTAAAAGAGGGGGCGCCAGATGGGGCCTGGTGAACTTTTACAATTCGGTGTCTAGCCTCAATCATGATTGTAACATCACCAACCTGGGAGTCTTTCTAAAACAATCTCTTGGCTTTTCCCCACATAACCTTTTGGTTTCTGGGGATTTTAACATACATCCCTGTGGCAATCCTTTAACATCTTGTTTTTCGGAGCTGGGTTGCCCTCGTTTGAGAGGGTTTCATTTTGAACATCATAGCCAGGGGGAATTGCTGAATAACATAGTAAATGAATTAGATATGGTGACCCTGATGTCTTTATCTGCCCCGCATACCAAATTTTCTGTACCTACTTTTAAAGGGTCTGGCAGGGGGTCTTTTATTGATTTTATTTTAATTTCTTCTTCTTTGCAATCCGTGTTTCATGGTTTTAATATTATAGAGAGTGAATTTAGTGATCATAACCCACTCTGTATACATATGTCGGGGCCGCTTTCTACACGAATTGATGGAGTTATAATCAGGGGTGTGCTGAGAGCGACTGATAACAAGCGAAGACTTAAATGGTCTCAGGTCGTCCCGGAAACATTTTATAGTGCAGTAAGCGTTTCCTGCGCCCATGAGTTAGCATCGTGCACAGATGCTTGTTCCTCTCCTGGCCAGATTATAAATGCATTTGACTCATTAGTGTGTAAAGTTGGTGATATCCTAAGTGTTCCGGCCAGTAGTGTGGCCACACTTGGTCCTAGATGGTTTGACTCTTATTGTACAAAGTCAGCAAAGAGGAGGAAGGAAGCTTTGTCGTCCAAACCTAGGATTCAATCTGAGGTTCGTAATTGCCGCAGAGAATATAAGAAAGTGCTGGCAGTACGAAAGAGTGCATTAAAAGAGGAGGCGTGGAGGGAGCTAATCAATTCAAGCACTCTTAGGAATAGTTCTAGGTTCTGGCAAGTTGTGAACCAACCACTTTTCAGTCAGGAAGGGGGGGGGGGCTTTAGATGCTCATATCCCAGAGGAGGAGTGGGTGCTATATTTTACATCTATGTTTGATTGTCCCACTGATCAAAGTAGCTCAGTGAGTTGGGATCCAAATGCTCCAGCACTAACTTTTGACAAAGGTGAGGTCCTGGATGGCATTGCAGGGCTATCCATTAATAAGGCACCAGGCCCTGACGGGATCCCCGGATTTATTTAAGTCTGACCCCCTGTTTTGGGCACCGGTTCTGGTTGCTGTGTTTAACGCAGCGGCCAAGAATGGATGCCCCAAGTCTTGGGCCACTTCCACCATAGTCCTTGTATTCAAGAAGGGTGATAGGGCCAGCCCTTACTGCTACAGACCAATTTCTCTCATTGACTCTGCGGTCAAGGTGGTGGGACGGATCCTTTTACAGAGATTGCAAACATGGACGGAGGACCATGAGATCCTGTTGGATGCCCAGTATGGCTTCCGCCCGGGACGTTCCACTGTTGCACAGTGTCTAAACCTATTCATGATCCTGGGTAAATATACTGTTGCTCGCCCCGGAAACATCTATTTTGCCTTCATGGATCTGTCCTCCGCATTCGATTGCGTTAACAGAGCTAAATTGTGGCAGATCATGAGGGCAACGGGGGTGGACAGCAGTATTGTGAACTTCTTAGAGGACCTGCATAAATCAACGAAAGCTAATGTTAGGTTCTCCCAGGATCTGCGGGTCACCAGGGGCTTTGAAATAAGAAAGGGAGTACGACAGGGATGCATTCTGGCCCCATTCCTGTTTAATTTTTATATTAATGATCTGGAGTCCGCCTTAAAAGCAACAGGGGTGGATTACCCATATGTAGGACGGCGCGGTATCCCGATTCTGCTATATGCAGACGACGCCGTCCTCATATCAAGAACTGCAATAGGCTTGCAATCCCTTCTGGAGGCATTTGCCAGATTCATGTCTAATCGGGATTTGGCAATTAACAACTCCAAATCCTTTGTAATGAAGGTGGGGCATCACACAAATAAGAGTTTTCAATTTAGTGTTGGCTCGGTTAAGATCCCACGCACTAACGTTTTCTCCTACTAGGGGGTTCTTTTTGATGACCAACTAAAATGGGGACCCCTAATAGTGAAGAAAAAAGGGGATATGGCCCGGGCTAATGCGGCAATTTTTAACTTTGCGTCTAGGACAGGGAAGAAACCAACGGGGGCCATGCTGAAAGTTTATCAAGCTAAAAGCCTGGCCATAGCCACCTATGGCAGCGAAATATGGGGACACATTGTTGCAGACTCCCTCCAGGTGGCAGAGAACGACTTTTTGAAGCACTTACTATGTGTTCCACGGGGAACCTCTAACTTAGCGGTCCACGAGGAATTGGGTGTTCCTATATAAGTGACACCCTTGCATTACGCCCAATGATCTTCTGGTTAAAGTGCTGGTTGAATAAAGATCTATCTCTTAACCACTTAATCCTGAGAGAGTGTATGGCTTTAGATAATGCTAAATCAAATCCCCTGGCTCAAATATGTTAAAAATAGCTTTGAAGGGGTAGGGCGTGGTGATCTATTTTGTAAACCAGAATCCATAGTTAAGAAGGACGTGGATTAATTCAGGACAGCCTTCCTGACCGCAAGGAAAATGGACAGGGAAGCACAGGAGCTGTCGAAACCTAGTGTCCGTATGTTTTTAACTATAAAAACAACCTTGTCAGCAGAACCGTATCTTATGGGGTTTTTATCATCTCATGAAAAGTTTTTATTAACCAGGTTTCGGATGAACCTGTTCCATTTCCTGTTGGCCAGGCCTAAAGGACATACGAGAGGTCAAGTGCTAACTTCCTGCGGCTGCGACGGCCAGTCTCCGCAGGACTTGTTGCACTTTATGTTCTTATGTAAGCTATATGAAATCCCTCAAAGGCATTTCCTGATTCCAATTTTAAAAAGAATGAATTTTAGACAGGCTAGCCCTGCCCTTTTATATCTTCAATTGTTGACAGAGGATTGTATCTTTTTTATTGTAGGGTTTTTAAAAGCTTGTGTAAAATCACGGACATGTATGGATGCCTAGTCATTTGTAAATTAAGTTATATTTTTGACGGAGCTGATTTGGCTTTTGGAACAAAAGAAGTGTCATCATGAATTTACGTGTTCCTGCACAATGCACTTTATGATCTATATAACTGTGACTGGGGGGAATGTGTGGTTTATTTATATTGAGTATTATCAGGTGGCCTTGACTGTTTTGATCTGTTTTAAATATTTTGATTTTATGTACTGTATCTGTGTAACTTTTATGGTTTCTTTGCAAAACCGAATAAAGTTTTTTGTTTGATTGATTGGTTTTTGACCCCTGAAATTCACCTGTTTTGTGAGCAATGCAACTGTAATCCCCCCAATATGTGTGACACTGGAATTCTCCTCCTGAGCCCTTTTCAAGTGAAAATTGAACATGTATGAGTGAAATCTTGTAGTCACAAGCTTCCTCTTGCAATTAAGCTTTCCACCATTCACCATTTCCACGCATTTAATTTCAACGTCCGCACAGAACATCTGCTGACATTTACCCATTACATCCCACAAAGCAGACTATGAAGGCTGTGTACTCGTAGTCAAATATATGTATACTGTTCCTAGGTCAAGCTATACCTTTGGAAATTGAGTGCAGTTTGTAGTAATGCTCAGCTGGCACAGTGCTTGAGCAGGTCAATTAAAACGAGTGTATGAGACTGATTTCTGCAGCCAAATGTGTAAATTGAGTCCGTGTTCCAGAAAAAACGTGAATGTCATAGGCACCCAACCTTTCACGTCTCACCTGCACCGTCATTTTAATTTTGGTCTTATTTACTGTACTCCAGAACCAAACTAATAGTTACATCAATTTTAAAAGAAAGATTCATGGCTTCTGATATGAAGACAACTCCTATGCTTAGTAACATTTTTCTAAACCATGGGAATGAATCTTACTGTTTTGCAATTTCCATTGCCTACTTACTCATCACTCACTCACTGACTCATTAACTCACGAATTCACTTAAATACTTAGGGATGACTCATAAATATGCACTCCTTTGATTTATTGTATGAACCTTTCGAACTTTTTTTTTTACTACTTCCTATTTACAAAACATTCCAGAGGTATGCCAGGAAAGCTGCTGCAGTCACGCCTTTCAAAGTATACTCCTGGGAAAGTCGTTTGCCTGTTTTTCTACAATCGTATTTCCCCAAAGCACAATACTTAGGGGCATATTTATGGAAATTGTGGGACAGGGCAGCGCAGCAAGTCACCTTGCTGCTGCCCTTCATCACAGGGAAAGGCAGGAATGTGCTGTATTTATCCAATACGGCGCATTCCTGTCCTCTTCCCTTGCGGTGGCGCCGTTTTGGCAGCCTAACGCCAATGCAGGCAACCTTGTACCAAGGTGCCAGGGTGCCTGTGTTGTAGGCAGGATTGTTTTTGTGCAGGGATGGACACCTTCCTGCATATAAACAATCCTGAGAGGCTTTTTCCTCTTTCTATGTGTGCTGCATAATGAGGAAAAAACAAGCAGAAATAAAGTTATTTCTCCTTGTTACGCCTCTCCTGGGAAGAATTCCCAGGTTTCCCAGGTTTTGGTAAATCTGGGAATGCATCAAAAACAATGGGAGTTGCGTGGGAACACCCATGCATTGCCCATGGAATGCCACCCTGGTGCAGAGTAATGCATCGTGGCTTTGCGAAGATTCAAAATATGATATACGGTTTCAGTCACTCTTGAACCACATTGCATGTTGCAAGAGCGACACAAACGGGGTCATAAATATGGCCCTTAGATTTCAAATCCACATCGGCGAAGGATGCACCTCGCTGCAAAGGCCCTTTTTCCTCCTTTTTCCCTCACGGCCAAACTATTTTTACATGTGGAGAAATCACTTCCCTTGCACTCGCAAGGTCTGGGGTGTTATGATTTCTTTCCCACTATAGAAATAGATTTACTGCAGCTCTTGTGTTTCTGTGAGTACATGTACTACTTCTGAGGTGTACCACGGCTTGATTTTCCAAAAACCTACTTCTTGCTAGGGCTTTACTACCATGAAATGTTCTGCGTGACATTAAATGTTTTCGGAATCCAAGTTATCCTATTGTGAAAACCTTGAACTCACAAACCTAGCCATTTGCTCTCATATCGTAGATTTACAAGCACAGAAGGTGTTATGAATAGTTTCTAAGTAATCACAAACCAATTTCAGCTCACTATCACTCAGTCACTTATTACACAGAGAAATGTGTATTCATTAACTCATATTCAGGCTGTTTTGATTGAGGACTTTTGCCAATAAATGCTTAAAACAGATAGTTGCATATACCTGAAAAAGTATCAATACGACATAAAAACTGTAAGCAGTACTTCGAAGCTCTGCTCTGTGTCATCAAAGATGTTGATAACCAAAGTCAGTTTAATGGACATCAAGTTGCCTTTCAGAGACACAGTAAATTTACTACAATCACATAATTGGTGGAACTATGCTAATTAGTCTCTACAGCAGTCATATTTTGTTTTTCAAAATAGAGAAGGATATGGTAAATGAATATTAGTATGACGCAACAGAATAATTCAATACATAAGAAGGTCGATCAGTATATATTTCTCCTTGCTTATATTTGTGTTCAACAGACTGTCAACCACACATGCAATCATATGAATTAGCTATATTGTTTTTTTATGCCAGGTGTGTCTTACCGCCAGAAAAAAAGGGCTTCCTCACAAACAGGCTATCTTTGCCTCCTTTGCTACAAATGGTGCAGTAATGTGGTCGTCACTAGTTTTTTTATATAATATTAAATGGGAGTTTTTGCGTGGATACTTTAAGATACATACCTTCACATACCAAGAAAATCCTTAAGAAAGCGATTAAATAAAAAAAAAATCAACTTTCTCTACTTTCCACTCGTGTCCGTGTAGAAAACAACATAAAGAAAACAACGATTTAAACTGGATTTGCTTAAACACTAAGCTGATATCTAATTTCCATGTTTAGCAGAGACTACCAGCAATGACCTGTGCTGTGTTTCAGATATCAAGATATATTTACAGAAAAAAAAGCATAGATGTTCCTGAACAGAAGAGGACTCCGAAAAAAGATTCAGAAAAGTTTATGTATACTAATAAGCAAGACATTCTTGTTGACGATTCTGAGAGAATTCTAAAACAGCAATACAAATGAACCAGCAACACAATTACGAGACATATTTTGAAGTCCATTCCATTATGATTTGCCCAAGTGCACTAGTGCTCCTATTGTGGCGAGGAAGAAACGGATGCCATTTATAGGGCCAAGCGGAAGATCACAGAAAAAAGATCATAGTTGTGGTAGATTTTCATTGGCAGAGAATAAAACAGAAAATCATCGGATTCAAACCACATACATAAGCCACATCATTTGACATTTATCCAAACCAAGATTTCTTAACATACGCTATAGGCACACACCAAATGCAAATGCACTGAAAAAGCAAACGGGCCCTTTCTTGCAATTACAGCAAGCATGTGAAGAAAACACATAAACACAGAAATCAATGCTAAGCATCATGGGAGTGCAAAGGGATCCTTCATTTGAAGGAAGAACTGTCATAATCCTCTGACCTGGAGCAGTGGTGGTGTTGTCCTCATGTTTGACAGGATGATTTTGCAAAGAACGGTAAATATATATAATATCCATTTCTATCACAGCTGTTATGGTATAAATGGCATGCAACCATACAATATACCACAATCCAGTAACCTAGCAGCACGAGGTATATGCCTCATGCGAGGTAGGTACCTGAATATCCATTAGAGAAGCTCAAAATCAGATGTTGATCTCTCCATAATTCTTTGGGTTGGATTTTTTGTTTAACTGCCCACTGTGGCTGTGGTAGAGTAGCCCTGATAATATGGTTCAAAACAGCTTAGATAAGAGGTCTTAAAATGGAAAGGTCACTTTTAGGACTGTAATGTTGCCGGAAATTGAGCACTGGTAAGCGAATACTCAGAAAATTCAGATTTGAGCAATGACCACATAACTTAATCAGTGGGCACATATTGTACTGAATAACACATTAAATATCCTATTTCTATAAGGTGCTTCATAACATATTTCTGTTGTTTCTAAGCTATGTAAATCTTTGTTACTGAATTCAATTTTATGGTACTCAATTTACCAACCTCAGAAGAATTAAAGGCTGAGATGACATTACCAAACATCGAAATGAGGATGTGAAGATTACAAGAAATACTCATAGCAAATATTTAATTCATTGAATTGCCTTTGTTGCAGTGATAACCAAACGAACATGACAAAGTCATTATGAAACTTACGGACATGCATCGCAGAGCTGTCATTCATAATAGTATGAATTGCTAATTCTGTCCACATAGCATGTATAGAGGAGCGCAGCTAAAACATGTGGACCAATTTTTGTAGAAGAATCGAAGAAAGCAACTGATTTATAGGAATAAAGAACCCCTTTCGCAAACATTGAGTCTAAATGCAGAGCAAAATTGAATCAGTAACGTTACATTACTTTTAGATCATACCATTCATGTGGATTGAGTTATCAATAATCAAAATTGTAATGGACATTATCATCTCATTGTTGACCCTTAATTTAGACTTTAAAGAGGACAGAATTTCAACCTAGCCATAGAAAGTTTCTGAACCTGTTATCCCTCTTGATAGTTTCTCTCAAATTCGCCAAAAACAATGTATTGCTTGTTATTTTATATTATTATTTTCTATATCCTACAATTCGGTTGTTTTAAGAAACACCTACCTTTAAGTCTTACATTCCAACCCATTTTCAGAGTGGCCTGATACCCATACAACATGTACAATATGTGTATTTATTTATTAACTTATTTATTACATTTATAGAGTGTAACCCTCACCACCAGTACAGCTGTGCACTTCACATGTAACAATTCAGTTGCAATAGAAAGTCTTTCTAACTTCAACAAATTGCATACTGGGTCCTATCTAAAAGCAAGAGTACTACAGTACAAAGAGCCTCAAAAGGACTCTTTTAAGATTTGTCCAAAAGGTAAGCAAGCTTGGAGTTGTTCTTATAGATTGTGGGATCTAGTTGCATAGTCTGAGAGCTAGGGAGGAAAAAATCTGCTTCGCAAACTTGGTTTTCTTTGTTTTTGGTACTTCCAGTGTCACTCTCGCTTTTCCACTTGTTAGTTCATGTCTATCTTTGGTGTGGAGTTTTTCTTACAGGTAGCATGGGAGTCATGAGAGTACCACCTTGTGTTTATGCAGGCGAGCTTCAAATTCATACATGCTCCTGGTGATAGCCAGTGGGCTTGTATGAAACTCAGGACAGCAATGGCCGTTTCTGACAGATTCAAATTTCTCTACAATTGCTATTTAGAAAATCACTTTTTGAACTCTACTATGGATGGGTTTATTGCTCAAGATCAATATTCCAAGAGAGGAGCTGTGATTGAAATATTAGATATACAGATAATGCTGCATATTTCTGTGACTGTATGAAATTGAGTTAATCACATTAGAGTCTTGGCACCAGAACAAAGACCACTGCAATGGAGTCCCACAGCAATAAATCATTCTAGTGATGAGATAGCAAGCTACTGTAAAAATATGGGGTCCATGAAATATAAGTTATTAGGAGATTATTTTTCAACACGTGCAACTTTATTCCAAAAGATACAGCCACGCCACCGAAGTCACCTGGTTCAATCACTCCATTGTCCACTTCCACATCACAACTACCCTTCCACACCCACCGCCCCCCAACGGTCCCTACAAGAGCTGGAGAAAAGTAACAGAAGACCTCTGGACCAACTCCCTCAAAGCTTATCCCCCCTGAAACCACCACCTACCTTGAGGCGGCAGTCGGAAACTTCAAAGCATGGATCAAGACATGCGCCAATAAAGTCGCCCCCTCAAAACTACCAAAACCGGTAGATCCTCCAAACATCACAGCTGGTTCACTCCAGAGCTTAAATCCCAAAAGTGCTTCTGCAGGCAACTTGAGAGGATCTGGTGCACCAGGAAAACAAGCAATGACTGCAACAACTTCAAACTATCCGTCAACAGGTGCCACCACCAACTCAAAACCACCAAACATAATGACCTGGCCCTTCTCCTGGATGCCAGCTCAAACCACAGCAAGAAACAATTCTGCATCATCAAGGAATTCTCCAACCACACAGCCACCGAGAACACCGTGATCCCCTCGACGGAGGTCTGCAACACCCTCACCGACGTTCTCTACACCAAAATCACTACAGTCTACTAGAACTTCGACCCCGAACCCCCGATAAACTAACTCTACAGACCCTTCAACAATCCCAACCCCCACGAATGCACACAAAATGCATGGGAACCTCTTTCTGTGAACACAACTGCCGCCATCATGGGCTCTATTCACTCGGGAGCCCCCAAGGATCCCTGCCCCCATCACATGTTCAACCTAGGAAAAAGTACCATCAGCAAGGAACTCACCACAGTCATCAATGCATCCATAACAGCTGCCTCCTTCTCTAAAAGATGGAAACGCGCAGAAATCAAACCACTCCTCAAAAAGCCCACCACAAACACCAAAGACCTCAAAAATTCCACCCAATGTCCCTAATGCTTTTCCCAGCCAAGGTGCTAGAGAAAGCAATAAACCTCCAACTCACTGCCCACCTGGAAAAGAACAATATACTGGACCCCAGTATCCAGATTCTTCTCAAGTCACAACACGGAGACCGCCCTGATCGCGGCTACAGATGACATCAGGACTCCCCTAGAAAGGGGAGAGATTGCCACCCTGATCCTCCTTGATCTCTCCGCAGCATTCAACACTGTATCCCACCACATCCTCCTGCTCCGTCTCCTCCAAATGGGGATCCAAGGGAAAGCCCTTAAATGGGTTTCTTCCATCCTCTCCGGACGAACCCTATGCATGCACCTCCCACCTTTTCCCTCAGGACTGAAAAGCATCATCTGCAGCAACCCACAAGGTTCCTCTCTAATCCCAACCCTCTTCAAAACTTGCATGGCACCTCTGGCCACACTGGTCGAATCCCACGGCATGAACATTATCTCTGACGTGGACGACATGCAGCTCATCCTCTGACTCTCCTGAGACCTGACCAACACCAAATCCAATTTCCAAAGATTCATGACTGGCGTCGCAAGCTGGGTGCAAAGTAGATGCCTCAAAGTCAACACAGAAAAAACTGAAATACTCATCTTCAGGAGCAGAAACTTCCTGCGGAACAACTCCTGGTGGCCAATGGAGCTCGGCCCTCACCCACACCCACAGAGCACACAACAAACCTCAGAATAATACTTGACAGCAAACTCTCGATGAGGAAGCAGATAAATGCTGTCTCATCCGCCTGCTTTCTCACCTTGTGCATGCTCAGAAAAATCTTCAAATGGCTCCAGTTCAACATCAGAGTCACCATTACCCAGGCCCTTATCACCAGCCGCCTGGGCTACTGCAACTCCCTCTATGTGGGAATCACTGCTCACCTTCTAAACAGACTCCAGACTATCCAGAACGCAGAAGCCAGGCTCCTCCTCAACCTCCCAAGGTAGACCCACCACTCCCCCACCTCAAAGCCATACACTGTCTCCCCATCAGCAAACAATGATAGTTCTAACTGCTCACCCAAACCTTCAAAGCCCTTCACAACAAGGGTCCAGGTTACCTCAAGCACAGAGTGAACTTCCACCAACCTATCCACAACCTTCATTCCTCATCCCTCTTCTCTGCCCACATCCATGCATTCACAGAAGCAGGAGCGGTCACCACACCTTCTCACACCTGGCAGCCAAGTCTTGGAACGGCCTCCCCCTCTACCTCCACACATCCCCCACCCTGCAGGAGTTTAAAAAGAACCTGAAGACTGGCTCTTCGACTAATTCATCCTAGCAGCAGCATCCTCCCCCCTCCGCCAGCACCTGGATACCCTCAGGGGTGACAAGCAGTGCTTTACAAATCCTATTTGATTGATTGAAAGCTGGAGACTCTGATTTATCAGAATGAAAGGTTAAGCACTGTAGTCTCCCAGGAAAAATGTAGCAGCTCTGCTACATAGACAAAATTGAGGAACCAGGATTCTCTGCTCCTTTGGTACTCTTACTAATCTCAGTCCTTATTGACAATGCTAGCAAAGGAATGCAATTTTGTTCCATAGGGTGTTCCATAGTGTAATGGTGTACACATGCAGATATGAATATGGACCCAAAAATGTTGGCTTTTTTATAGGAAGATGTTTTGTATGTTATGGTCATCCCATGCCATAAAAAGGACCATTACAGGAGGAGGCACACTGAGAAGTACATGGATAACCACATAATAACAGGCACAAAATGACACACAGGTTTGTAGTTTACTTGATTACCATGTGCATAAGAATATGTACATATGTGATGATCTCTTCAGATGTTTAATATGAACCAAAACAAACACTCCTCCTCTTTTGACCCAACTATAGGCAAATGTAGATCACACTGAGGCATGCACAGTCCTTTTCTGTGTTATCTATCCCCAGCCTCTCACCATTGCCACCAGCATCCATTGTTCATTCCTTGTAGCTTTATGCAAAACTCCTCTATAATTAAGCACTCAAGATTAGTAATGGTCATTGTCCAAGTCAATGATTGAGGACTCATTGCTCTAATACATGCAAACACAGAAAATCACAAGTGGAGTGTGCATGCGTTGGCACACTGAAGGCCAGACCTGCTGGTTTTCTCAATGCTTATTTATTTGTGTTGGATGTATGCAGCACACTATCATTCCCATTTACATTATTAGAGATATTCACAATGTGAATAGACTGCCCTCAGACCCAAGCCATTCTTGTGTAAAGTCACCTCTACATTTGAGCACTACTTTTTAAAAGAGCTCACATGACTGCCATACCCATTCAGAGAAAAGTTTGGTATCACTGCTTGAGCCAAATCACAATGGAGCAGGCTTGTGTAAGACAATGAATGCAAACTGCTCGTATGCATAAAATTGTTCTTATGTAAAGCTCTCTGTCACATTGGGTTTTTTCTATGTGTTATAAAAATTCAAAAAAATTACTACAAAGCAAAGTAAGAACAATGAAGATTACTTGATAAATGTAATAAGTGTTTAGATACCTAAAATATATGCTCCTCTTATAAACTCCAAATGATATACATGTAAGGCAGACACAAGGTCTGTATTTATATTCACTATAGACCTTAGCACCAATGGCAACACTTTTTGTGGAATGTAAAAATAAACTTCCAGTGAAATGAAGTGTGATAGATAGTGGGTTTGCATCAAACATTGCACATTGTTTTCAAGCTATAGAAATGTGGCTTGATAAATATTTTCATATACCTTATGGATACTCTAACACAGTGACAAGAAAACTGCTAATAGCACACAAACACATTCTCACGTATTGGACAACTGACATTAAGTAAGAGGTTTGTCTCATAGAGTTGCAAGTAAACACACATTGTTTAACAGACTATCAATGTTTTTCATGATGCAAGTGATTTAGGGGTCTATTACAATGGCAGGCGGACTGTGTCCGCCCGCCACCGCAACGGCAAACGGGACCGCCCGCAAGAGGTGCGGCGGTCCCGCAATGGCAATTAGGATGCCACCGCCACGGTGGCATCCCACATATATTGCATTGCGGCGTGCGGTGCTGTAAGCAGCACCCGCCACAATGCAATATATGCATGTTGTGCATTGGCATGCACAACGTGACAGGCACTGCGCGGTGCCTGCCACCTTGTCCATGCCAATGTTGGGGGGTACCATGGGTACCCCCCAAGTGCAGCCCCCCACCCCCCTGGGGGCCCGTAACAGGCCCCTGAAGCGAAAACCACATGCCTTTCCATGGCGAACTCTCCACTATGGAAAGGCATTGAAAATGCCACATGCTAATATGGATGGCGGTGCCTGCAAGGCACCACCACCATATTATGGGCCTTTTCCGCAAGGTTGGCAATTGGGACGATTCCTTGACACTGCCTCAAGTAATTGGGACGATTGCCTACCGGCGGAAAAGCAGCGGACGGTCTTTCTGTCCGCCGCAGTACCCCCGCCATGCTAATGTGGCGTGGGGTAAAAGGCCATCCGGTGGGGTGTGTTGGCGGGCGGATCGCCACCGCCGGCCGGGCGGTGGCGATCCGCCCGCCATCATAATAGGCCCCTTAGTTCTATTAAAGTCACACTTTCTCAAGCTGCCCAATTATGTGAGTCTTAAAGGTGATATTGACAGCAGACAATTAGACTAAATTAACTTCCCAATTGCATAAAAAACTAGTCATTAGAATTTTAATAAACACAAGTATCTATTTTCAAGGTACAAGCATATTAAGCATGTATAAAAAGATAAAATAAAAAAATGTAACAAAATTACTTGAGGCAGTGTCCAGGAAATAGGCTAGTGTTTCTGTTATCTGAATTTGTCTGTGATATTGACTTTATCATAGAAAAAGGTTTGTGTAAGTGAAATTTGACATTTTTAATGATAAAAGCTGGTTGCAGTAGTTTAATAAACATAAAATTGTGCCGTACTTGATATCAACACTGTACAATTGCATATATTTTTCAACACTGCAAATTACTTTTTCAAAATTTATATACAACATACACTTTCTATTACTGACAAATTCATCAACTGTAGAAGCAAGTCTGTTTATACTAAACTAGGAATACCACTATCAAATTAAAATACAGACAAAACTTAAACTGATACATAAACAGACTACATAGTAGGAAACTTGTTTTTGTTATAGCATTTGACTAAAGGAGCACAAATTAATATAACAAACATCTTTGCACAATTATGCAAGCAACAATTACTCTCATGAAAAGCCTATCTAGTAATCTTTGAAAACAGTAATTTGCAGTTATTTATTTATTGTAACTATAACTTAAGCCATATATATGTATATATGAGAGTCCTCTAATGGTGGCCACAACATTTTCTCATATTTTGCAGCCAGCCAATTAGATTGTGCTGGTATTGTGGTACCAGTACCTTGGAAGCCTGAGGTGTGATGGACATACGCCTAAGAATAGAGCAGTTGGTGAAGATGCCATGCAAACAGATCCAAGCAAAGTTATGAGGCAGTTAATACTATAACAAAGTGGTTAATGAGAGTGAACTAAAGACTTTGTGACCAGTGAACCATTTCCATGGGATACAATGTGCCTCCTGTCTTGTGTCTGAAAGATGGGTGAACGCTATGTCAAACGACTTGAAAATCTACTATCTATGGTTGTGTGACTGGGCACATGCACATGTTGGATCTTGACTTCTCAGAATTATTGTTTTCTTTGCTCTGATGAAGTTTGGAATGTTAATAAGTACTGAGGAACCAGCAGCATGCTGCAAAACACGTGTTGGTTTGAAACAAAGATGAAACTTGGTTCCATTGATGAGTAGATCTCACAACATTACAGCAAACAAACTGTCTGTAGGGATATGTTACAGCAAATGCACATTTGGAGGAAGAATTTATGTATAGTGAGTGTCTTTGAATTGATGTGTTTTTGTTTAGTCTTTAGAACTTGTTTCTGCTCTATATAGAAAATGGTTTGCATGTATACAATGGTGAATAATGAAAAAAGACTTATCATTTTGTAGTAATATTTCAAATCTTGCTGTATATTTTTGGTATAAAGATAGCTTGCTCCCCTTTCCCTTTAGTGCCTAATAATGACACTTCAAACTTTGGTTATTTCAGCGAATTTCTGAGCTTTTCTTAACATAAAGTAAGATCTCCTTACTCTATCTAAGCATAAAATCACTTTGGCTTTTTTCAGTGAAATTCTAGGATTTTGTTATGCAATAATAAGCGTCACATGCCTGAAGCAATCAATGAACATCAATGGCTCCAGTCATGTTGTCATATACTAATAACCAGCAAATCTAGAGTTTACAATAAAATTACAGTTCCTCGTGTGCAGCCTTCTGTATTTTGTTTTAGGTGGATATTTTGCAGAATAATTTCCTTCATAAGAAAAAGCAGTTTATGGTGTCTGTGTGGGACTCATAAAAGGGTGAACCACTACCCTGTTGATTGCATTGCTCTGTAAAATTTGATTTTGTTCTATTATTACGATAAAGGCCATTGAAGTAAACATAGGTCACGTTTACAGTCTTTTTACTAAGAGACTTTCATCTGAAACTTGAAATTATTTGTCTGTTATGGTCTTTGAGAGATGATAGATTTAATGTGTTATATTTTTTCCAGCCAAAGTGAGGGAATGAGCCAAATATACTATGTAGTGTGCTAAATTGTTTGTACTACTGGCAAAGTCCAGAGATAAAACCATTCTGGACACAAATGTAAAAATACTTGGACACAGGAAAACAATAGTGTGCAAAGAGCTGATACTGAGCCTCTGGTGTGAGTTTGAAGGCAAGTAGAATATGTGGCAGATTATGGAAATGGTTAATTCCACTTCTCTAATGTCAGAAAAACATTTCATATTACACAAAGGGCTGTTTACAAATGACAAATTATGATAACAGTTGAAGAGCTCACACGCCGGACACCACCCCCCCCCCAACACCGCCAATAAGCCAACCATGGTGACCTGGAATCCCGCCACCGTCAAACACATCACCGCGACCATGAAGAAAACCCACTCAGGAGCCCCAACGGACCCCTGCCCACCGCACATATTCCACAGGGCCGCCACCGCCATGGCACCAGAACTAGGACGGACCATCAACGCCTCCTTCATGTCCGGCATCTTCCCAGATGACTGGAAGCGGGCGGAGGTTAAACCCCTCCTCAAGAAGCCAACGGCCGACCCAACCGACCTGAAAAACTACCGGCCCATCTCTCTCCTCCCCTTCGCGGCCAAAGTCACCGAGAGACTCGTAAACGCCCAGCTGACCGCCTTCATCGAAGAGAACTCCATCCTGGACGCCTCCCAGTCTGGATTCCGCAGCAACCACAGCACCGAGAACGCCCACCTCGCCGCCACTGACGACATCCGCATGCTACTCGACCAGGGACACACTGCGGCCCTCATCCTTCTAGACCTCTCCGCAGCCTTCGACACCGTTTCACACAGCGCGCTCGCAGCCAGACTTCACGATGCGGGGATACAAGGAGCAGCCCTCGACTGGATCCAATCCTTTCTCTCCGGCAGAACCCAGAGGATCCTACTCCCTCCCTTCCTCTCCGAACCCACCGATATCAACTGCGGAGTGCCCCAAGGATCATCGCTCAGCCCCATGCTCTTCAATATCTACATGGCCTCCCTCACCGCCATCATCAGACAGCATGGGCTCAGCATTGTATCCTACGCCGACGACACCCAGCTCATCCTCTCACTCACGAAGAATCCCGAAGACACCAGACTCTGTTTCCAGGAAGGAATGAAGAACGTGGCAGCCTGGTTGAAAGACAGCTGTTTGAAGCTCAACTCAGAGAAGACCGAGGTCCTCATCCTCGGACCCTGCACCTCTGCCTGGGACACCACCTGGTGGCCCTCTGCCCTCGGGAATCCACCCACCCCTACAGACCACGCACGAAACCTCGGCATCATCCTTGACTCCTCCCTCTCCATGAACCGCCAGATCAAACCACGTCGCTTCCACCAGTTTCAACTGCCTGCGCATCCTCCGCAAGACCTTCAAATGGATCCCCCCCGACTGCAGAAGGACCGTCACCCACGCACTCATAACCAGCAGACTGGACTACGGCAACGCCCTATACGCCGGAATCAACAGAACTCTTCTACACAAACTCCAAACCATCCAGAACGCCGCAGCCAAACTCGTCCTCGGGATGCCGCGTCACGAACACATGACCCAACACCTACGAGACCTCCACTGGCTCCCCGTCGAGAAGAGGGTCACCTTCAAACTCCTCACCCACGCCTACAAATCACTCAACAACATCGGACCCAAATACCTCAATGAGAGAGTATCCTTCCACGTACCCAAGAGGAACCTCCGCTCCGCCGACCTCGCCCTGGCAGAGATCCCCCGCATCCGCAGAAACAGAACAGGCGGGAGAGCCTTCTCCTACATCGCAGCCAAGACCTGGAACGAGCTCCCTGTGAACATCAGACGTTCCCCGACCCAGCACACATTCAGGAAGGACCTCAAGACCTGGCTCTTCGACTGATCCGGAGCTGCTCCCCCCCCCCCCGCCAGCGCCTTGAGACACTCACGGGTGAGTAGCACGCTTTATAAACCACTGATTGATTGATGCTTTGCAAGCTCAGAAGGAACAGAATGGATTGCAGTTACAAGAAGTGATCTTTATCTTGGTGTGAGAAGAGTTTCTTGAAGACTTCACCGTTAGGGTGGTGAAAACTAAAGTGAATTGATATGGTAAAGGAAGGTCTGAACACAATTGAAGAAATGGAAAAGCATTGCAGAAAAGTAAGCATAAGAGAATATGAGCGTTAGGAAAGTCTAAAGGCATGCATATGTATGGAATAGTATTGATTTACCAAATAGCCCCATATACTAATTAGAAAAGTGAATGAATCTACTGGACACCTTTTTAATTTGTGGTTGTGTTTTTAATAATTAATAAAAATACAGGAGAATACATTTTGTTTAATTTTTTCAATGTATAAATTAATTGAAAATGTTTATATGTGCTTGAGTTAAAACACGCAATTGAATTACTGTACACAAGATTGCAGGAAAAAAGTAGAGTTTCATGCATGTTATCATTTTTTTTATCAGAATTTATATCTAAAATATATTTTCTATTTAAGATGAAAACATAAAACCTTGAAACACATCTTATTACTTTATGGCACAGACCAATTAGTAAATTTGGAGGTGCCATGTTATTACCTTAAATGGGCGCAGAATTACAGATGCTCAATTGTACATACTGTACAACTGCGGATGAGAAAATGCCTTCATATGTTTGCAATACTAATATTATTTATTTAGTTATCTTGTATCCTAATGTTGTAGAACCTCTTTCTCCTACACCCCTGTTAATTTCAAAAGTGTGTCCTTCAGATTCCTACTTATGTTCCCTCTAAGCTGTTCAATTGATTGTCCACCAAGCCTTTTTTGTGCAACCCTCCGAAAAAGGGAAATGCTTCCAAGCTAAAAAGACATTGCGACTCTAGTCTAGTTAAACAGAATTTTAGGACTTCCGTGCCTCTAATTCCCAGAATATTAGATCACAATGGCAAAGCTCTCTACATATGCTGATGTCCTTCTCAGGTACAACAGCAGATCCCCAGTAATTTGCAACATCACCCTCATACTCTATGTTACAAATGTGAGGCAAGGGGGTCCCAATTCACGAGATCGAATGCTTTCTCAACGTCGATCATCATTATAAGTGCGGGTGTTCGATTAGTGTTAAAGAAATCGAGTGCTTGTACTAGAAATCCAGTATTGGATGGCATTGACCTTTCAGCCACAAACCCTGTCTGATCCTTGTGGATCACCTTCTGTGCAACTGGGGTAAATCGATTTGCCCATATTTTCATTAAAAGTTTGTAGTCAGAGTTTAACATACTGATGGGCCTATATGAGTTGATATCTCTAGGATTCTTGCCCTTCTTAACAAAACTAATGATGGTAGATTCTTTAAAAGTTAGTAGGACCTCACCTCCTATTTTTACAAAGTTAAAAAGCTCAGCCAAAAACGGTATTAGCTCTTCCGAAAATGCATTATAAAACTCTGTTGGAAGGCCATTATTACCGCAAGCCTTCCCACAGGGCATTGAGGCAAGGGCCTGCTGGATTTCTACTACTGAATGAATGAATAAAATACTTTATTGTATTAATCATTTGATTACAATAAAACAGAAAGGAAACAAAACAAAATGCGAGCATATAAAAATAAAATAATTTCAGTGATTAAAATTTCCTATAAAAAGGACATACATATTTCATAATACCGTATTTATACGTATATATATATATATCTATATATTATAAAAGCTGTCTAAACAATTAATGCTTAAAGGCATGCTCTAAGAACAGTACTGTCCTTATAATTGCACTGTCCTCTTTGAGCCTGAAACAGTATCGTACGGCCTCTGCAGCTGTTCTTATTCTAGCGTTATTAAACAAGGGGCGTAAATATGTCCTCCATATGGGCAGCAGCTTTGGGCAGACGCATATTAAATGTTCAAGAGTTTCCTTACCAATTCCACAAAGCCGACATGCTTGTATACCTTTAAGTGCCTGGTTCCAAGTCCCTTCAAACTCCCCAATCGGTGTGTAAAATTGTCTAAACCTTAAATATTTCCATTTTATGTAACTGGGTAGATCCCATCCCAAGTATTCTTGAGCCTGTATGGTATATGTATCAATTACTAGGTCCATATGTTTATGTTTTCCAGCTTGTAGAAGATCTGAATTCCACTGCTTTGTAGTTAGCGTATTACGTATTCGATTTTTCCGCACATCTCTGGCCATTCGCCCCATCTCCTGTATATCAGGCAGATCATAAGATCCTATTTCCATCATTATACTATATAGTTGTAAATCTCTGACTTTTTTGCTCTGGAGTTCCTGAAATATTAGATGTTTCAATGTGCATGGATCAGCCTTGGCACAGTCAATAATGTAGTTCACACAACTTCTCTTATGCAACAGTTCCAGAGTTTTTAGACCGAATTCCAATCTTATGGTACAATGTGGAGTTGCCTGTCGTGGATGAAGTATGGTGCATACACATTTCATAAAGCATTTCTCAAGATCAAGAATGACTTTCTTACTCATTACTGGAGATGCATATAATAAGTACGGAATCATTTTAATTTGTAATGCTTTAAGTGATGGATTAATGGCATTTCCTCCAAACATTTTCATGAATCTTGAAATTGATTTAGTAATAGCAGTTGATTTTGCATTTTTACTAACTTTATGGCTTGACCATGATAACTTGTTGTCAAAGATTACTCCGAGATAGTTATATTGTTCCACTACCTCAATTAAATTTTCTCCTAGTGTCCACTTTTTAGGTTTTATAGACTGTCCAAACGTCACAATTTTTGTTTTTGACAAATTGGCTATCAAACCGTTCACTGTATTATAGGTATGTAGTTGATTCAGTTGGTACTGGAGTTAGGGACAAAATTACTAAGTTTTCCGCATATGCTAGGTATGGTATCTTTTTACCTCCTAATTTAGGTGCCACACCCATATCGGAACTTAGCGCCAAATCTATGTCTGCAATATAGAGAGAAAATAACAGCAGTGCAAGGACACAGCCTTGCTTAAGACCATTTGTGGTATCCATTTTTGGTGACAGTGTATTATCATGAGCCAATTTCACCTGAAGCCATGTTTCCGAATGCAGGCCAATAATAAGATTCAAATGATTCTGGTCAATTTCCCATGCTGTTACTTTACTCCACAGCCTTTGTCGGTTAACCTTATCAAACGCTGTGGAATAATCCACAAAACAGGAGTACAGCGTTATCTTCTGTATGCCTGCTTTTTTTCCTAACAGGGCCAATGAAGTGATATTATCGAGTGTCAAACACCCTGAGTGAAATCCAGTTTGGGTTATTGGTATTAATGACTTTTCCTCTGTCCATGATCTTAATTTATTTTGAAGGTGTTTTGCGAACAATTTCCCGTCAAAGTCCAACAATGCTATTAATCTGTAACTGGACGGATCATCTTTTGGGCCTCGTTTATAAATTGGACTACTGTAATATCAGCTACCATTCCCTCTGCCTGAGTACTTGATAGTTGCGGATGGTTAATATTCTGAGAATATTGATGGATTGCGTCTTTTGAAACCGTACATTTGGTTCCATACAGCTTACCATAACGATCTAAAAAGATTTTAGTGATCTTATCCTTTTTGATAACCGAAGCCCCTGTCCCAGGTTCCTGCAGTTCAGTGATTAGTGATGCTTCCTGCTTTACCCTTGTCGACCATGCTAGAAGTTTGCATACCATCTGCCTTTCCTCATAAACTTGCTGGTTGAACATCCGTGAACTATTTCTTTCCTTTATGATAAAAAATTCCCTCAACTCCTGTTTGGCTTTGGTTAATTGCGCCTTTGCTGGAGCTTCCATCCCCAAATACCTATTCTTCTTCAATGGGTTTAAATCTTTTTATTTGCATTTCGTAAACAAAGGCCAACAGTGCGATACAGGCACATTCTCCAACGCAAATCTGATATGCCATCAATAGAATGTGAATAATAGGGAGAGTCAACATTGATATACATTCAAATGACCAAAAAAGGAAACTTATTCTACCCTCCCGACCCACCCCCCACCCCGACCCCCGTTCACCAACTAAAAGGCTAATACAAGACAGGCCTACCCCTCCTCTGCCAACTAGACATCCTGGGGCTCTCCCGCAGGGGGGGGCTGAAAGGCGCAGCAAGCGGATATATCTCGGGCAGGTGAGCTCCCTGAACTCAGAACCTAACAGAGTGAGAAACGGCTGCCAGAGGTCTGTAAAAGTGGAACCCTTCCCAGCTAGCGTGAGAGTCATCTTTTCCATCCCCAGCACCTGCCACAAACGCTGCAGCCAGCCAGAGAATGTGGGGGTGCGAGGGGTCCGCCAGTGGAGCAGGATGTTTTGCGTGGCCGAACCCAGAGCAATTGCCATCTGGCGACCCCTTCGTG
Source organism: Calotriton arnoldi (assembly GCA_963921515.1). NCBI lineage: Eukaryota > Metazoa > Chordata > Amphibia > Caudata > Salamandridae > Calotriton > Calotriton arnoldi. The sequence goes on along the minus strand of CAWUFW010007558.1, from coordinate 690,304 downwards.
ATTGGAGCGGGTATGTGAGGGGGTTCGGAAGGCCCAGGAGGACATAGCTTGGAAAGCGTGGGTGCTGAGTGTCGAAGTGTTTGTCTATTTCATCAAGGACCTGCGTCCAATATGTGTGGAGCTGTTCACAGTCCCATAAAAGGTGTACCAGCATGCCTCGTTTCCCACAGCCCCGCCAACAGTCTGCACTTTGTTGAGGGTCCATCGTGTGAAGGCAGTCGGGCTTGTAATACCAATATGTGGTCACCTTAGTCAAAGTCTCAGTCAGTCCCATGTTGCGCGCTGAATGACGGGCTCTGTAATATATCCCTTCCCATTCTTTGTGACTGAGGGCCCGACCTAGGTCCCGCTCCCAGCGCGTGCTCCCTGCGTTATATGTATGTGCATGTTTAGCCAGCAACATTTTGTACAAATCTGAAATCAGCTTTTTATCAGAAGTGCGTGTAAGTAGCCATTTTTCGTAGGGTGTGAGAAAATGCTGTGCTTGCGGCTTTATGAGTGGGTGAAGGGCCCAGTGCCGAATCTGGAGGTAGTGGAATCGTTCAGATTCCAGAATCCCATATATTGAACGAACCTGAGGAAAGGTAAGAATCCCATCTAGGTCAAATAGATGCCCCAAGGATCGACAATCCGTGGCACGCCAGCTCAGAAAAACAGTCTCGCTCATCCCCGGTTGAAAGTCAGGGTTGTCGAAGAGCGGTGTGAGGGGAGTTGGGAAGGTAGTCAAATTGCACTTCTGACAAGTCTGGTCCCAGGCCTCCAGGATCGTTCTGGTAACATGAGAGGCGTAGAGATTAGCCGGCCTGTGAGCCTTACACAGGAAGGGGATCCTTTGTAGAGTTGTGGCCGCCACTGCTTGGTCCTGGAACAGCCCATGTTTCTCAGATTCGGGGCTGCTCCATTCAACCAGATGACGAAGCTGTGTCGCCTGGAAGTAGAGCCAAAGGTCCGGGACCCCTAGGCCGCCCTCCTCATGGGGTAGCAGCAGGATGGCTCCCTTCATGCGGGGTCAACGGCCCCGCCAGATGAAATGCGACAACTCCGATTGGATCTGCTTGATCCACCCCTGGGGTGGTCGGAGGGGTAAGGTCTGGAAGACGTAAAGTATTTGGGGGAGGACCGTCATCTTTATGGCAGTTACTCTCCCCAGCCAGGAGATCGGGAAATATTTCCACGTCGTAGCTCCGCCCGAATCTCCATCTGCAGCTTGGCGTAGTTGGCGGTGGCCACCTCCGGCAGCGTAGGTGCCAGCTGGATGCCTAGGTAGGGAACAGTTCCCTCTGCCCATTGAAGGGGGTGCGCGGAACATAAGTGCTCCAGACTCGGGGTGACATTGAGAGGTTGAGGGCTACCGACTTCTCTACGTTGACTTTAAAGCCCGACGCCCGAGCGAAGCGGTCCATTTCCCCCATAAAAGCACCCAGAGCCGGGGCGGGGTCAGAGAGGGATATCAAAATATCATCAGCGTAGAGGCCGATGGTGTGGGTATCGCCCCCGAATTTAATCCCGGTGATAAGAGAGTTGCGCCGAACACTTTGGGCGAAAGGATCCATGTAGAGCGCAAAGAGCAGGGGAGAAAGAGGGCACCCCTGTCTTGTGCCCCTGGTGATGGGAAGGTGAGCCGATGTGTGTCCGTTAACTTGGACAGAGGCCGTGGGGCGCCAGTAACAGTTAAAGATTAGAGTTTGAAACCTCTCCCCCAACCCTGTGTGGATCAGTACCTGCTACAGGAATGGCCAGTGAACCCTATCAAAGGCCTTTTCCGCATCTATGGTGAGAAGCATGTATTCCCCGGGGACCCGGGAGGCCTTCTCGATCAGGTGGAGCACCCGTTTGGTGTTGTCACTGGTCTGCCTTTGGGGGATAAACCCCGCCTGGTCCGGGTCAATGAGTCCTGGCATGTAGGGCGCCAAACGGGAAGCTAAGATCCCCGTGAAAAGCTTGAGGTCTATGTTGAGGAGGGATATAGGGCGATATGCCCCGCAGCTAGTCTTGTCATTGCCGGCCTTCGGAATGACCACAATGGCCGCCTCTAACAAGTCCTTCGGAATTGCCCCGGCCAGCGCGAAGGAGTTAAAGAGGCGAGTTAGGAGGGGTGCCAGCGATGGACAGAAGGTTTTATAAAAGGCGGCCGTGTAGCCATCTGGGCCGGGGGATTTAGCCAGTTTAAGGCAAGAAATCGCCGCTATGACCTCCTCTACTCGAATCTCTCTCTCCAGATGGTCAGTCTGCATCTGCGTGAGGTCTGCGTGAGGGCGGGGAGGTGTGCCGCTGCAATGTAAGCATCGCTAAGCGAACTGTCCAGAGTTTGCGCCGCATATAGTTGGGCATAAAAGTCACGGAAGGTGGCTGCGATGTCCGCGTCATCAGACACCACTCGCCCCCTGTCGTCGCGTAGTTCCTGAACCCCCTGTCGCTGTCTAAATTTGCGCAATTTGTGAGCAAGTAACCGGCCACACCGGTCCCACCTGTGTAGAAGGTCTGGCGCAGGCGGAGGGCTGCATACTCCGCCCTATCATTATCAATGGCTGCCAACTAGGCCCTCACTGCGCGCAGCTGTCTCCAGATCCTAGGTGCCCCGGTACGCTGGTGCATCTGTTCTAACTCCCTAGTTCGCTGCGTGAGATCTTCCCTTTTACGCCTGTGGTCGGCCTTATCGGCCGTCGCAATTGCGATGAATACTCCACTCAGCACTGCTTTAAGCGCCGCCCATTGTGTAGACGGTGGAGTGTCAAGGTTGTCGTTGTGTACCAAAAAATCATCTAGCACGCTCTGCACCTGTTTGACCACATCCGCACGGTGGAAGAGAGTGTTGCACAAGCGCCATTGCAGGGACGGTCGCACCAGTGGGGAAAGTGTAAGGGTAACTACAACCGGGGCGTGGTCGGAGAGAGAGGCGGTCAAGATCTCTGACCCCACCATCAGGGTCTGAAGAGCCTCCGAACCAAGTAGATAGTCAAGGCGAGCATATGTCTTTTGCACACTCGAGTAAAATGAGTATTCGCGGCTATTGGGGTGGGAGGAACGCCACAGATCCACTATCCCCAGCTCCCTCAGTTTGTCCAGACCCCTCGAAGAAAGCGCACCCGACTGGCCCGAGCGCTGTGCCGATCTGTCCTTTGAGTTGTCGAAGACCAGATTTAAGTTCCCCCCTAACAGGATTCTACGCTCTACGGTCACCGTGGCCTCAGTCAGTGCTTCGTGCAAGAACTTTTCCTGTCCCTCGTTGGGGGCATAGATAGACCCTATGATGAATGTCAACCCCCCGATAGCGTATTGATATGTGAGAAGTCTCCCCCTAATCTCGGCCTCTCTCTGAAGGACCCTACCCCGGAAAGAACGAGAAACCAAGATTGCCACCCCTGCTGTTTTGGAAGCGCTGGTGGAAAAGAACTCGGTGGGGAATAGGCGAGATTTTAGGCGGTAGCAGTCCCGGGCAAATAGGTGCGTCTCCTGAAGGAGGCAAATATCCGCTTTTGAGCGCTCTAGATAGGAAAGGATGCCCTCCGCTTGATGGGATTGTTAAGCCCCCATACGTTCAGGGTAAGAATACGGAGCGTGGTGGGTGTCATCTAGGGGGCAAGAGACCGAAAAGACAGCTGAGTGCCTGGGCCTGACAAGTAGGGAGGTTTAGGTAGCAAGGGCAGCCTAGCAGAGCCAATATTGAATAACAGTGGACAGAGGCCCCAAAAAAGTTAAAAAAAGAAGAAAAAACCCCAGAAACAAGAACCACAATGTTGTGAATAAGTAGAAAGTCCGACCTGTCCCCTATGGGTGACAGAAGGCCAGCTTCCCCGGTGAAGAAAGGGAGAGCAATGAGCAGCCAACATCTGAAACATGGTAGTCCGTCATCCCAGGATGAACAGAGAAGGTACATCAAGGGGTCCAAAGAGTGGCCAAGTGTACGCCCTCCACGCCTCCCGCCTCAGCATAGTAAAGAACAGACAGCCCCATCTAGAGTCATGAAGAGTGCGTTTTTGCCACTTCCCCCGGGAGGGACTCCAGGGTAGCCTTCTGACTCAGTGCGATTTCTGTGGGGTCCGGACGTTTAGGGCACCTTCGGTGTCTCTGTCGCTGCCAACCCAACGGGGACACACCCACCGCGGGGCTCAGGCAACGGTTCCCCCCCTCCTCTTCCGGAGGGTCAACTCCAAGAAGTTTGCAGGCCTCCGACAAGGAGCAGAGCTGATACTGTTTCCCGTCTAGGCGGAAAATTAATCGAAACGGGTGCCCCCAGGAATAAGCAATGCCCCGTTGGCGAAGATGAGACATGATGGGGCGAAAAAGCCTCCGTTTCTGTAGGGTAATCGCCGCGAGGTCCTGATAAAGAGTAGGGCTCTGGTCCTGGTAGGTGATTGGGTGATTGGTTCTGGCCTTGTGGAGTATCTCCTCTTTCGTGCGAAAGTCCTGAATGCAGGCCAGAATGTCAGCTGGAGCCACCCTGTCCGCCCTAGGAGGCCCCACCCGATGGGCCCTGTCGATTTTGATATCGAAATCAGGAGGGTTCCCCAGAACGTGATTGAATAATCCCCTCACATAGGCAAAAATGTCCCCCGCTTCCGCATTTGTGGCAACACCCCGGATCCTAATGCTGTGCCTCCAGGAGCGATTTTTGAGATCTTCAAGATGCGCCTGGAGGTCTACCTGCTGTTCGTGAATGCGGATAACCTCTTGCTGGAGCGTGGAGAGTTCTGTGTCCCTATCGTCTCCTTTATCTTCAAGTGCCGCCACTCGTTCCCCAATGCTATCGACGTCCCTGCAGATATCCTTTATCTCAGAGGTGAGATTGCGTTTCACCATCTGAAGGTTCTCCCGGAGCATCGTAAAGAGAGACTCAAGGAAGGCGCGCGTCACCGGCTCCTCCCGGTCGGCCCCCGCCGTCAGGGCAGACGTGGCTTCCTGGAGCGAGTGAGCCATCTTTGGGGGGCCCCACGGGGCGCGAGAGAAGAGGTCTTTCACGGTGAGGTCGGGCTTGGGGTCTTTCTGATTCCTGTCCTTCCGGGCACGGGTGGAAGTCATATCCCAGGCCTGCACCACAGGGGCCGAGCAGAGCGAACTCACCCCTGTCGCGTGTCGGAGCGAGGCCGCGTGGACCAGGTAAGTAAGCAGTGGGCCGGCCAACCAGTGCTCCAAGTCCCAATGCGGGCCGGAACCAGGGCGCAGCAGCCGGTGTGTCTCGGTGCCGGTCACTCACCGCCACTCAGGAATGATAAGCTTCAGATCGTGGGGCCCCCTCGTCATCCGCTCCCGGGCCCCCCTCAGGCCAACAGCAGTCCACACCAGAGAATCCCAGCAGCGGCGGCGGGCAGCAGCGGCCGCCCCTCTCAGCTCTCCCAGGCAGGGTCCACAGGCCCGCAGGCCCCGCACAAGTACAGGCCATGGACCGGGCCCGCGTCGCTTCCCCCGCACCCAGGGTCGATGGGCACCGCAGGCCACGCCCTCAGGAGCCAGACATCAGGGACGCGCAGGGGGTCTCAGGCTTCAGGGGCCCAGCCGGGTCCACTCCGGGCGCGTGGGCTCACCTCGTGTTGTCGTCCCAGGCGTGGGCCAGGCACCGGGCTCTCAACTGCGTCACCCTCGTTGCCAGGGACGTCCACAGCACTGCGGCAATCTCGGCGCCCATCGCTGGGCCCCCGCCGCAGCACGGCAAGCTCCGCCGGGCCAGTGGCGGGTGTCAGGGCCCCGCCGTCACCAGAGCGAGCCCCCACCAGGCAGGGACAGGGCAGCTGGGCTGGGAGGTGGGCCGTCAATCAAATGCGGCGTGGCCGCCGCTGGAGAGTAGGCTGCGCCGCCACCAACAGTGCGCGCCTCATGGTCTCCGGGCTCACCGGCCTCGGCGCTGGAAAGGAGGGGCCGGGTGGCAGGCAGCTCATAGTCCCGATCAGCAGACTCTCGCTAGGCAGCCCCCAGATGGCCGCGGGGATCGAGGAAGTCGGGCGCCGAGGCAGCGCGGCCGCCGCGGAAACGCGGCTGCGCCGCTGCTGCGCCGCTGCTGCACAGTCACCAACTCCGGGCGTCAAACTCCACCGATGGCGGTATTCGGGACGGCCAAATTTCACTCCGCGATGGACCCTGATGTTGTGTCGCGGGAATAGGTCGTCGCCCCCACCATCGAGGCTCCGGAAGGCTATGGGCCGGTGCTGTAGTACGGCAGTCGGCGGACAGGCAGCGAGGCACATCTTACCTCGCCGCCATCTTGGCCATGCCTATTCTTCTTCAATAGAGCTGTGTTAACTGCCAGCTGAAGTTCAGCTATACGTGTCCCCCGAATTTTGGATTGCGCGGCCATGTAAGCCACCATCTGCCCCTGTTTTGTATTAAAAGCCCCCCAGACAGAAAAGAGTGTTGCGGTGCCCTTATTCTCCTGATAAAACTCTTTTACCCATTGTTTCATACTAGTTATCCAGTGTTGGTTGGAAAGAAGGAGACGATCCATCTGCCACCTGGACCTTTCCCTTCTTTTCGCATCTATTTCAATTTCGCTTTTAACCAGTGAATGATTGGAGAATGAGTTGGCCCTAATTTCTGAATTAAGACACTTAAGATTGTGGGAGATTACAAAAAAAACTATACGAGAGGCAGACTGAAATTGACGAGAATAGCAAGTATACTGGGAGCCTTCCAAATGGGCCCTGCGCCATGGATCAATTAATTGGTAGTCTTGTTTCATTATATCCAATGCTTTTTTCGTCTTATGCCTCAATTGTTTTTTTGTTCTATTGGAAGTATAATTAAAGTCCCCCCCCCTTAAATTATGGAGCCCACAGCCCCTCTTGCTAGGTCATTGATCTTCATAATAGTTTTGGGGTCGTCTATAATTGGTGCGTAATATTTCACAAAATTAAAAAAAATGCCATTTACCCCAGCTGTAACCCATATCCATCTGCCATGGGTGTCCCTCCTGACTTGAGTAATCTCCCAATCTATCCCTCGCCCGAGATAGATGACGACCCCCCTTGTTGCCATCCCGGCAGAGGCAAAGAATACCTTAGAGTAGTATTTAGGACTAAAATGCTTAGGTGCATTTGTTTTTAAATGAGTTTTCTGAAGAAATAGGATTTGAGGAGATGAGGAGGTCAGCCATTTTATCAGGCCACCATATTTTTTATGGCCTCTGAAGGGTGGGGTTTCCCTCTCAAATCACTAACATGCTATGGAATATTTATCAGGGGGCACAGGCTCAGGTCTTTATAAACTCTAACTGAGCAGGGACTGTTGATATAAATTGAGGAACCAGACAGGGTTGTCCCTTATCCCCCGTGCTGTTCACTTTTTTTATTGAACCACTGGCAGCCATGATTAGGGCACATTGGAGATAAAAGCACCAATAGTAGGGATGTCTAAACTAAATTTGTTTGTGGATGATGTAATTCTTTATCTAAGACCTGAAAAGCAGAATATGGAGATGACGTTGACAGAATTTGTCCAGATTGAATCAATTGGGGGATATTAAATCAATCACAATAAGACAGAAATTCTGTTGCTCAATATCGCTCATGATGTTCTCCCATGTAATCTTCAACAGAAAGGTCTCTCCCCCCAACCCGATTAGATACTTGGGGATGTATGTCACCAATCGCTATGCGGAAATATGTAAATTGAATTATGAGGGATTGTTGAAAAAAATCAAAGACCTACTAGACAGATGGACACTTCTTCCTCTTACATTAATTGGCCGTATAGCTCTCATATAAATGTCTATTTTACCTTTATTGATTTGTCTTTTTACAAACGTCCCGATTAAAATCAATACAATATATTTTAAAGAACTGGAAGTCATTTTTCGACAGTTTATCTGGAATAAGAAGGTTTCCAGGGTAACATTTCCAGTGCTTCAACTGGATATTGAGGGGGGTTTGGCATTCCCCTAAGTTCGTACGTATTATGAAGCCTCTTTTTTGGATATTATAGCCCGTTTAATTGATTGTAAGGATCCTTTGATAGTTTCTTTCTCGATAAGATGATACAGGAAGCCGGATCTCAGATTCCGGTTTTCATAATGACAGCTAAACTTGCAAAAAAAAATAGATATAAGACCCTACAGGAGAACTGTACCAGACTCCAGGCATTCTATTCCACGAAGGCTCATTCAGCAGGGTATGAGTACTTGCAACTCACAGAATGCAAAAGCCTGCGCCTCCATTTCCAGAATAGTCAGTTAAGGTTTTGGAAAGCAAATGGTTTCAAAGAGCTGGGACATTTTATAGTGGGAGGGAGATGTATTAATTGGCAGGAGATCCAGGCTAGGTGTGGAAATCGGTGCAAGCTTTTCTTTTTGGGGTATCTTTAGATTCTACACATATTGATAAAATACTGTCTCCCATCTAGGACAGGTCCATCATACACAGTTGCTGCTCTTTTAAGAACAAAGCTAAGAGGGGTGGGAAACTGGTACAGAGTTTAACGGGGTCTAGGTGGGTGCCTCTTAGTAAAATGTTTTTTAGACAAGATTACTCAGGCAACGCAATGTACTTTCACTGAGCTCGAGTGGCAGGCGATCTCGCAAACTGGCAACAAAACATTAAGAGCGGCATATTTTAAAAGAATGTCATTTTTGTCACGCTGGATGGCATACTATACTCCCAAAGCCCTCCATCAAATGTATACAAAAGTAGGGGATAGATGCATTCGTTGCCAACAACTGAGAGAAGGAGGCAGGCTTCATAATTTTTTTACTTGCCCGATGTTAACACAGTTTTGGGAGAGAGTTTTTTTCTGCTCTTGGCCTTGGCCGACAGAGAAGACTCAAACCAGAGACGGTGATAGCGCTTTTTGGATTCGCAAGGCAGAGACAAAATCCACCAATGTCTAAAGGGTAGAAAACATTCATAGCAATCGCCTCTCTAGTGGCACGATCCTTGATCCTCCAGAATTGGAGGACAACAAAAATACCAGCCTATTTAGAATGGCATAATAAAATGATTCGAACAAAAACATTTGAAGAGGCCTACGCTAAAAGGGTTGGTGCCATCAAAAGATGAACTGCTATATGGAAATATTTGGATGAAGTAGAAAACTAGGCTTAAGGAAATGTGTAGCCACAATCGCACTTTATAACAAAAGCTGTCTGCTGCTGAACTCGAGTTGTTGCACTTTACTAAGGTTTAGAGTAATTTTATTGGGAGGCAGGGATAAATACACTTCGTGGGAATCAAAAGCATTTGCACTTTAACAATAGGACCTTGCTTAGTCAAAAATGTGTGAATGAATGTGTTTAATAATGTATGCTCGATTAATGTGAATTGGCATAATACTTGATTTACTTTTTAATATAAGAAAAATTATCTTGAAAGTCATTTCTGCATGTTGCATTTTTTCATTAGGGAAAGAAACAAAAGGGAATGTAACATCGAAGCTATAATGGATCCCAATCTTTTAAATGAACGTGTTAATTGTTTAAATCGATTTTATGTTATATATATATGATATATTGATTTATCTTATGCTTCTACTCGATCAATAAATAATAAAAACAAAAGAAAAAAAAGAAATGTGGGGAAAAAAGCATCAGAAGGGCTGCCAATCCCAGAACACCAAAGTGTATTTTCGGACCAGAAGTAATTATTTTGTTTCGCCTGTGCTTGAGACTGTGATCGCCGGGCAGTACAATAAGCTGACATTCACTGCAAGCAGAACGTTTAAAAAGGCATGCTCATGTTCAGCTTACACTGGTCGTCTGTCAACTGCTATCTGGCCCATTATTTTCAAGCCCACTAAGCAGAGGCTACTGGAGCAGATCATTGTTGTTATCAGAACAGAACCCAATAAAGCAGCCTAAGGTGCTGAGATCAGACCATGGTTCTTACTGCTCTCACCTCCCCTGAAACTCCACACCATATCCCCCACCCGCCACACACGCACATTGTGAAAACGACACTGCATAGGATCTAAGACAATATTTTGGACATGTCAGACAAGAACTCTCTAATCAAATTTGTATCCGTATTTATTCGTAATTTGACTGACCTAGACAATCTACTTGATAGTAAAAATCATTTTGACCCGCTTCATCACAGATTAATTGTTCCTTGCATATAGTTCCCTTAATATTGTTTCAGACATTTCAGTGCCAGAGGCCATTTTTTAGATCTATTCTAACTTGTTTCACTACTGGGTTGATTCATCGAAAATAATGATTCAACCTTAATGAATGGATCCATGACAGGTTACACAGAGGATTGACTTACTAGCCAATTGCTTACATTTTTAAAAAACATTTTGAAGACTGGCGCACCAACCCCAACATCCCTCAGACAGAGTTGACTGCCACTCTCAAATCTGCACACTGTCAAGCAAAGCTTGCTTACATAATTTGTTTGACTCACAAAGAGAAAAATATTAGGGTGAACATTGATTTTCTTACTGGAAACTGATTTATTCCTTTCCCTCGACAGGAATACATGTGCAACTGTTTCAAGGTTAGGAATGTGTTGTACACAAGTTGTGGAATCATCTAAACTCAGAGGTTGGTGAATTTTCCAGGGCAACCCTGTCCAAGAACATACAATTTAATCTCCTAATATTACTGAGGGGCAAATAAATTGCTAATGCAAAGCAACCGAGACAGGGACTGATGGTCAACAAAATTGCAAGGCTCACATCAGGAATTTAAGAAAAACACTTCCAATATAAACCACAATTTGTATAGCTTACAAGAACAAATGATCTGCCTCGCTTCTGAATGGGCTCTGCATTTGTAAACAAAACTTTAGCTGAAGGTATTTTCTTTAGCAAAATATATATTATTTATATACATATCATACAGGAAGGCTATGATTCAATTTCTACCTCTGTATACAGTGAGATGACTTATAGAGACTTGCTGCACCCTGCAGTAACTTTGGCACAGTTTTCAAAACACATGATAAGAGTTACATCTACAGTTGTAGTACATTTCATCTTATGTCAAGCATCAAAAAATTCTAAGGGTTAGCAGGTCGAAGGTTTCCTGTCTTACTCCTAGTAGCCTACCCTTCTCCTTCTCATTGTATTTGCTAGCAGTGCAGACCAATCCTAAAAGCAAGAGCCTTATTAGAGTTTGACAAAGCAGGGCATCTACCAAAAAGCGGCTGGTGTCCTGTTCACCACACAGTGCTATTGACATGAATGCACTTTAAAAATGGCATACAGGGCGTTCGCCAAACTCTAAATAAGGCCCCGTTCACGGTCAATATGCGCATTTGTGGCTTTTGCTATTTTCCCCTAGTTTTCTCCACATGTAAGGTATTCCTGTAGAAAGCCATCCTCTACAATCAGTGGCAATTCAAGTGCATGGGGGACTTTCTTGCCCTATTTTCACACTTCCACTAACATTTTTCAAGAGTAATGTTTGGTGTAAAAAGAGGGTGTAAAGGTAATTGGGAATGATTATGAATTCATACAACACAATGACTTAGTGATTCTTTCCAACATTCCCACCCTTTTACACTTTTGTACACAAAACGTTTTCTGAGTTGAGCCCCTAATGTCCACCTGATGTGTAGTTTGCATTTGGATACAAATGTTATAATTTCTTCATACACTTTTGAAAAATATCTTACATAAAACCACATAGGGCATTTGAGCCTTGTCCCAAGTGACTTCCATAAACAGGGACAAATGCTTACTCAGCAACAACAGAAACAATGAAAAATCATTCAAACTCTCACATTAAAAATCCGGTGTATTTTCTACCTGGTGGCTTTCCTTCTACTGAAGCCTCGTTCTAAACTCTGGATATCCCGCGAGATTACGGATAGGCGCACGAGTCTTCACTGACAAATTAAACTGCGACACAGAAAGAAAAGTGCAGGCCAATCCTGGTTAGGTTTCAAATACTATTAAAAATAAAACGAATGTTTAGGAGCACAGATGCGCCCAAAGCATTTCACAAATACCTTTCAGATCAACAACAGTAGCGTATTCACCAAATACAATCAAGAAGCTCTCGAGAGCAGCATTCAACAATAGGAGCAACCGTGCCCGGCATCTTTACCTCAAGCGCCCTCTTTATTAACTACTCTATATCCCATAGCTCCATGTCCACACTCCCCGGAATCAAAATTTGAATCTGAATGACTTGCTATTTGACAACCCTCAAATTCTCTGCGAATGAATTTTCATGCTACAGTGCTAGCCAAAGCACCGCATTGAGAAAGGGAACTGCGCATTGTAATTCATGGGCAGTGGGCTATGAATAATCAGTCAGCCATACTTTAAAATGTATCTAAAAATATAATAACAGACCATGAAAGGCAGTACTCAAAGTGAGAAAAAAATCTCGAAAATCGAAATGCAAGGGATGAAGAAAAATAGTCCTGTGGACGATAGATAACAGCACACAGTCTCACAAATTCATACATCTATGTAGGCACGTGAGGGCTGTTTCTCTCTCTCTCGCTCGCTCTGTCACATCTCAGAGTAAATTTCAGGGCAAATTGTCACAGGTGGGGCAAATATATGTCATCCGGATTAGGAAAGAACAGAATTCAAGGGACGTATCACATGGATTAAGCACTATAAGTGCTAATCTTAGGCACCTTCCCTGCCACAGTTTAAGCTCACTGGTGTTTTAAATTTTGAAAAGCTTGACCAGCACTATTTTAAGTCCCTAGTCAGTGGCAAATGGCTGCTTGCCACCAAAACATTAAACATAAGTGCAGCCTTTGGAGGGAAACATAGCAGCATTTCTTGACATATTAAATTAAACAAAAGAACATACCATAATAACTATATAGAGCAACACAGCAACAGAAATAAAACGTAGCAGAGAACAACACAACAGTCAAAAGGGAACTCAGCAAAGAAACCACAACACATAACATTGCAATAATAGAGTACAGAAGCACTGAAGCAAAACAAAAAAACAGACTTTCACCATAACAAAAAAATGCCACACAACAAATATGCACAAACATTCTTGTCCCTCATTACCATCTTAAGACGCATGCTTTCATAATATATGTAAAAGGCGTTGGCAATCAAGCAATGCCTTAACTTACCGCCAAGGATATGAAATAGCGTCAGCCAAAAATGCTTTATGATCCAGCTCCATTAATCTGAATGCCAGAATGAGTGCTAAAATGGCTGACCTGGAGACTACAATATCTAAGGGTACTTTAAATGCAATGACCATACTGTAATAGAATTGCAGTAGGATAAAAGTGATCAGGTTTTACCTTTCTGGCAGAGGTAACATAATCTGAAGGGCAGTGTGATTTTTTTAATTTATTTTTTATAGACCATATCTTAATCTATTACTGAGAAGTCAGATGGGAGGGAAACAGAAGAGAGACATTGTAAGAAATGGGGTTACTGCTTGAGGAGGGTTGAAACCCTATTCAAGCATCAACCACAAATCTCTGTTAGGGTGAAGTCATAGGCAAACCCAAATTAACCTGTGCTGAACTCCCTGGTAGCTTGGAACAAGCAGTCAGGCTTAATTTAGAAGCAATGTGTAAAGTATTTATGCAGCACTTCAAACAGTAACATAGTGAAAGCACAACACAAGAAAAATCTCAAACCAATTTAGAAAACTAGATTAAGTTTGTATACATTTTTAAGACCAAGACAATAAATATCCAAATGGTAGAACTGGATATATGCAATTTAAAAAATGTAAGTGAAGATAGCACACAAAAAAACTCAAACCAACTGTGGTTATCTGGTTGGGTCGAACCGGGACAAAGTCACAAGTTCAGACGACCGCGATGGAGCGTGGGATGGATACAGGGACCAAGTTACGCTCGCTGAACAAAGTACCTTAAATCCTGATTTGAGGAACGTTGCGAGATCCTGCGTCGAGGATGTGTCACCCAGTGTCGGTTCCGAGGGAGCTGCGGTGCGGCGATGCAGAGTCCTGCATCAAGGGGCTTGCGATGCAAGGCCCTGCTTTCAAGATAGATCGAGTAGTTCAAAAGGAAACGGCGGAGCTGCAATGAGGGGTCCTGTGTTGAGGATGCATCATGCAGCAGTGGTTCCAAGAACACCGCGGAGTGGGATGCGAATTCCTGTGTCAGGGATACGTCTCGCAGTGGTGTTTTTGAAGCGCAGCTGCGAGGAGATGCGTGGTGTGTTGCGTTAGTTCTGCCCACAGAAGCACAGATGGGCTGGCAGTGTACCTTCTGGTCCACTTCCACTGGTCCAGGACTGGGGTGGAACCATTTGGGAGACAAGACTCACAGCAGATTTATTCCAGGTACTAGGTTCAAGGTTGTTGGAGCCTGTTCGGTCCCTGAGGCTCTGGTCAGTAGGCCAGCCAACTAGCCCTTGAAGTCACTCTGGTAGTCCTGGGTCCAAGAAGCAGGTCCAGTCCTTCTCACTCAGGCAAAAGGGCAGCAGGACAACACAGCACGGCGGCAGAAAGACAGTACTTCTTGCAGCAAAGCAGCACAGCAGTCCTTCTGAGTCTTCCACAGGTCCAGAAGTGTACTGAAGTGTTGGGTCTGAGGGCACATTACTTATACCTCATGTTGGGTCTGAGGGCATATTACTCATACCTCGTGTCCACATTGAAATAGGAGAAGGTTCTGGAGGTTTTCACCCCCTTGAGGCGTCACGCATCCCCTTCCTCCCTGCCCTGTGCCTAGCTTGTCTGGGGACACTAAAGACTAGTGACAAACACTTTGTAAGTGTATTCAGGTATGTCCTTTGGATGTTCAAGTGTGGTAGGTTACAGCTCTGCCCCCTCATTAGGTCAGAGTGGCCCATCCTACCAACACCTATATTTCCTTTGTCTACCTGTCTGGGAGCAATGCACTACACAAAGCCACGTGAAAAAGGTACTGGCTGCAGGCACGAAATGGTTAGGGCAAGACAATGCCAACTTTCTATAAGTGGCATTTTCAGAATTATGACTTAAAATCCAACTTTACCATTAAAGAGAGTTTTTTATTCTCATTCTGTAGACACCAAACTTGAACTGTAGACCTGCTCCCAATTGAATGTTATCACTTATTGAGTGTAATAGGAAAATCCAATGTTATCCTATGGGAGATGTATGCCTTGCAGTAGTGAAAATAAAATGGAAGAGCTTTTCACTACCAGGATGTGTAAAACTTAAAAGTGCATGTCCAACTTTTTAAATACACTGCGCCCTGCCCTATGTGCTGATCATGGCCTAGCCTAGGGTGACTTATATATATTAAAAAGGAAGGTTTAGGCCTGGCAACGTGTTTATTTTGCCAGGTAGAAATAGCAATTTAAAACTGCACACACAAGCTGCAATGGCACCTACTTAAGTGGGTGTCACAACAAGCGCTACAGACTCACTTGTAGCATTTAATTTTCAGGTCCGGGTACATGTAGTACCACTTTACTAGGGGCTTACAAGTAAATTAAATGTGCCAACTGGGTGTAAGCCAATTTGACCAAGTTTAAGGAGAGAGCACAAGCACTTTAGCACTGGCTAGTAGTGGTAAAGTGTGCAGAGTGCTAAAAGCTAACTAAAATGGATTCAGAAAACAGGAAGGAGAAGGCAAACGTTTGGGGATGACCCTGCAGAAAGGGCCAAGTCCAACAGACATGATATAACGAGGATAGCAAATGGAGTCAGCAAACACAGAATTAATTCAAATAATTCTGAGCCAAACACTCAATGATCACTGGAATAAATGAAACAACTATGATTACTCATCTGCAAAGGGTTTGCAATCGTTGTGCACAGTAGACATTGCAGTTGAGTGTACTAACCAGACCATTTACTGTTAAGAAGTATTTCACAATGCAGTGCAAAATTGATAAAGGGCTTGGGCAACCAATCAACAGCAACTTCATGCAGTGTACAATAGCTGATTCATGTGAAATTAGAAATTGTCATGAAAGAACTATGAGAAAGACATTACCAACTTTCAGATACTGGAGTAGAACCAATCTGTATTACGCGAGAGCATTTGCAATACAAAGTTGGTTGGTATACTTTGAAAAACAAAATAAATCAAAGAAGGCAAGTTTAGCATAAAAGCCTGGTACACTCTGCAATTAGTAGGAACAAAAATGTTTGGAAAAAGTTGCTACCATTCATTTCTTTCAAATAATAAAGCCGTACAGCCTTACAATACACTACTGTAGATGGTGAGAGGGACTAGAATAATTCTTTAAATTCTCTGAATTCATTAGACAAGGCAATGAAGAAAATATGGTGATAATGACCGAAATGAAAATCAGTATTCAGCCCAAATGATTCCTTAATATAATAATAGGAGGAGGAAAAACTGTGGGCCATATTATCAAGAACAGGCGATAAGGGGCTTGATAATATGCCCTATAGAATTCCAATAGAAGCCTAGGTTCTGGTGTGAAGGACATCAAACCTGGGTCTCTATTGGAATTCTATAGGGCATATTATCAAGCCTTTATCGCCGCTTAGCGGCAGTTTCCTGCCGCTAAAGCGGCGATAATGTTATTGCCCGTTCTTGATAATATGGCCCTGTATTTGGTATTTTCCATTTAGGTAAAAGGAATGATGGGCCTTATCCATAAAAGTTTACAAAAGATGGCTCGATTTACGAAGAGTTTTCTGTATGTAGGTAGACTTATGCCTTCATTTCTAGAAGTTACTCCTACTCATAAAAAGTGTTGTGAATCGCCTCAAAAACGTCAAAACATTGCTGTTAGACCTGGCATCTTTTGGTGTGGTTTTCCTTGTCTTTTTGCCTCTGACCTCCTGTTTTTGACTGTGTGCTGCATTTTATTTCTACTGGTGGTAGGACTCTGGACACTTTACTACTGCTGACCAGTGCTAAAGTGCAAGTGCTCCCTGTCTAAAATGTAATGGTATTTGGTTTCTCCATGATTGGCCTATTTTATTTACCAGTAAGTCCCTAGTACAGTGCACCATATGTGTCCAGGGCCTGTAAATCAAATGCTACTAGTGGGCCTGCAGCACTGATTGTGCCACCCACATGAGTAGCCCTGCAAACATGTCTCAGGCCTGCCACCGCAGTGTCTGCTTGTGCAGTTTTAAACTGCCATTTCAATCTGGCAAGTGCACCCACTTGCCAGGCCCAGACCTTCCCTTTTATTACATATAAGGCACCACTAAGGTAGGCTCAAGGTAGCCCCATGGGCAGGGTGCAGTGTATCTAAAAGGTAGGACATGTACTGTTGTGTTTTACATGTCCTGGTAGTGAAATGCTGCTAATTTCGTTTTTCACTACAGCAAGGCCTATCTCTCACATAGGTTTGCATTGGAGCTGCCTTGTAACAACTTACAAGTGTATCCGTCAATTAGGAGCTGATAGAAAATTGGAGTTTGGTGTCTCTGGACTCACATTTTAAAAATACATCTTTTAGTGAAGTGGGTATTTAAATTGCAGGTCTTGAAAATGTCACTTTTAGAAAGTGAGCATTTTCTTACTTTAACCATTCTGTGCCTCTGCCTGTCTCTGAATACACGTCTGGGTCAGGATGCCAGTTGGGCTGTTTGTGCATTCATTTTAGACAGTCACACAAAGGGAGCTGACGTGTGCCCTGCACATCCTGATGGCCCATCACCCTGCTGATGGGCCTTCTTGAGCTAGAGTCATGGGAGGAGTTAAACTTACACCTGAATAGGGCTTTTTCTGTCCTCACACAAAGACGTCTCCACCCCCTGCAGTGTGTCTAGCGCCAGGACAAGGGACGGCAGGGTCTTGTGCAATACAAAGACCTTTCTTTGAAGTTTGCCTATGTCAAAGGCTGAACTGGGTATAAGTATGTACTGGACCTCTGACACCATATACTCCTGGGTTGAGGAGGTTCTGCCCGGAAGAAGAGCTGTATTACTGCCAAGAAGGACTGCCACTTTGCTGTTTGCTTTGCAGTGTTGGCCTGCTGCTTGCTGCTTCTGTCCTGGGAGTGAAAGGACTTGACTTGGCTTTCTACATCCTGCTTCCAAGGGCTTGATTTGAGCTTGCCTCCTGTTAAAACGTTTTAGGGCCATCAAAGACTTCATCTGCAATCATCTGGACTCCTCTGCTGTGAGTCCTACTCTGCCAAGTGGTGCCAAATCCAGTTCCTGGGCCCGTAGAAGTGAGTTCGGGTAATACCAAGAAGAAATCAACGCATCGACTCCAGGTGTTGTTAGGAATCGGCATAGCACCGCCAAAACTCGATGCATCACCGCTGCCTGAACCAGAGCATGGTTCCCACTTGATGCAATGTCCGCAGCCTACAACGCAGGCCCCAGCTTTTCATTGCAGCAGCTCTGAAGAACTGCCGCTGCATGAGTCTTGAGCCCTGCATTACCGAGTCTGTGATGCATCGCCCTGACTCCAACACAGCGACTGCTTCAATGCTGTGGAATCAACACAACACGACTTGACTTTCGACTCATCGTCCCTGGGAGCCGATTTCTTCATTGACACTGAAATAAGGAACCAAGGCATTGTGCCTGAAAACAACGCATCACATTCCCTGTAGCAATAAGAAACCGACTGTTCACCTGCCCTGTAGCAATAAGCAACCGACTATTCACCTGCATTTTCGACGCTTTACATCCCCTGCATCAGCTTTGATTTTTAACGCATCTAAGGTACTTTGTCCTGATCAAGCGCATCCATTGATTTTTAAGAACTACAAATTTCTTTAATGTTTGAAAATTCATATCTTGGCTTGTGCATGTTGGATTTTTGTTGTTTTGGTCTTGTTTTATTCAGATAAATACTGCCTTTTGTTTTTTATACTGGAGTGGAGTCATTTTGTAGTGTTTTCACTGTGTTACTCTGTGTGAGTGTGTGTGTGTTTGTCTACCAATACTTTACACATAGCCTCTGTGATAAGCCTGACTGCTCTGTGCCAAGCTACCGAGGTGGTGAGCAGGGGTTATCTTATTTGTGTAACTTGCTTACCCTGACTAGAGTGAGGGTCCCTACTTGGACAGGGTGTAAGCCTCTACCAACTAGAGACCCCATTTCTAACAATTGCTTTCATAGGGTTATTCTAGAACACATTTCTTTGTTTTTAGAATATGTTAGTATTTCCATATGCAGAATTGCAGCCGCTGTACAGTTTCACAAAAACACATTGAAAACAGTTTGCATATTTATCAATTTTTTTCTCCACAGAGAAAAATATTTCATCCCATTGAGAAACATTGTTCCTTAGACTCCCATCAGTTACACTGTCTAGGTCATGATTACAAGTGCCCCACTTTTTCATGATGATTGTCTGAACCCCTCTTTGCTCTGGGATAGCAAATACAAGAAATGCAGAGTTTATCTCACAAGGTGATGGCCAGAGGCTCTGCTTTAAACAAAGTGCACCAGGGGCACAATGGGTGTGTGTGCCAATTTTTGTACCACCTGTCCCCTGGGTATTAAGTGTGAGCCTGCACGAACCCAAGGGGGCATTTCCTCATTTGCATGGGGGCATAGTTTTATGCAAAGGACAGTATCATTTCTCTTTGCACCCATGCCATATTACAGACATGGAAGGAGGTATGGGGGCTCCAATGACCTCCCCTAGGCATCCCCTTAGAGATGGGTGCAGTCACTAACTGTACCCACTTGTAGGGGGGATCCCTGTCCCTCTTTAAAGGCAAGACCATGTCTGCTACTGAAGAGAAAAGTGAACTGGTTTCTACCAAAAGAGAGCCCACTTTTCACTAATGTGCAGTTCCCAGTGCAAATAGGATTTTGCAACTGCACTGGAAGCAGCACTGTTAGAAATTGGATTCCTGGTTGGCTGATGTGTGCACCCAGGCCATGCAGGAACCACCACTCTGGTCAGGGTAAGCTAGATACACACTAAAAGATAACCTGTGCTCATCCTCTGGTAACTTGGCACAGAGCAGTCAATCTTATCTAAAGAAGCAATGTGTAATGTATTTGTGCAACACACTCACACAGTAACACAATGAATACACCACAAAAAGACTCCACACAGGTTAAGATAAATAGAGAATATTTATCTGAGAAATATGAGACCAAAACAATAAAAATCCAATCAGTAGAAGTTGAGGTATGAATTTTTAAAGATTTAATGCAAAAATAGCGCTTAGAAGTCACTAGCGGTCAAAAGGTTACTTGAGGTCATGAGGGACCAGTGTAAATCCAAAGTTTAAGCCGACCACGATCAACGGCAGGCCAGCTACAGGATCCAGATAGGTCCCGCTGAAGAACTACCTTGGCTGGAGCAAGGTCAATGTTAGGAACCTACTGCATTGCCATCGAGCCTCGCAAAGGGGGTCCAGTGTCATCATTGAGCTCCATTGAAGTGAATGCAATGTGGCGTTGCCACGCTGAGAGTCGTTGTTGAGCCGTGCAGGCTGTTTATCCGCAGTTTCTAGGCAGCCTCTGCATCAGTGTCAAAGGGCGATGCAGCAGAATTTCTCATGCAGTCAATGCAATGCATCGGTTTTTGCAGAAATCAGCCATAGAACCCACTTCTGATGCCCAGAGCTTGGAGGGGCACCTAGTCAAGGGTAGTACTCACAGAAGGTAGAGTCCAGCAGCACCAGCAGAATTGCAGGAAGTCTTTTGTGCCCTTGAGACTTCAGAAAACAGGAGACAAGCCAGCAAGCCCTTGGAGATCACTTAGAAGTCAGGGAGCAGGAGGCAGCGAGGCAACAAGCAGAAAAGCACTACTTCCAGAAAAGCAGTCCAGTTGAGTCATTGAAGCAGAGCATCAGTTCTTCTGACCGAGGTTCAGTTCAAGATCCAGGAGTGCCTGATTTTCAGGGGTCAGAGACCCAGTACTTATACCCAACAGTGCCTTTGATGTAGGGGGTGACATCAGGGGAACTCTCTGAAGTGCAGAAGGATCCCTTTCAACCCAGTCCTGTATGTCTGGCTACTTGTGGGGAGAATCACTCCTTTGTGTGAGGACAGGATACTACCTATTGAAGTGTAAGTGTCAGCCTGTCTCATTCCTCCTTGCCCAGGAAGACCCATCAGATTGCAGATGTATGCCAATGAGTGCTCATAATGCCGATGAGCCTCACCTTCCTGTGTTTGTGGCTGTCTAGAGGGAATGCACAAAGTGTAGCTGTCACCCAATCCATATATATATATATATATATATATATATATATATATATATATATATATATATATATATATATATATATATATATATGCAAAAATATCCTCCTCCTTCGAAAAAGACAAGGGGACACAGCAGGGCTTCAAGGAATCATTTGTTCGAATTCTCTGGCATGACGCGTTTCGGCGGTAGCCTCTTCAGATGCCTCCGGTGTTGCAAATTTCAAAGTTTCCTTTTATTTATTAAGCCCCTCCTTCTAAAGTAGCGTGGGGCACACCTGCACCATATCTCAACAGAGAACACTCGGCCAGTTCATTGTTATGGACTGCAGATCCCATCATGCAGTTGGTTCGCAATCTGGACGAATGTCTCTTACAGCCGGATTTTTCCCTCCTCAAAGTGAGTGGCTGAAGAATGGTTTAGCTTGAGATTGTAGCACTGTGCTAGGCAACAAACGATTCCTGAGCCCTGCGCTTCCAACCTCACAGTCCCAGTGTTGGCAAAGCTTGGAGACGATGATAAAGTAACTTCGTCTCTCCGTGTGAGTCACGGACTGTCAGCTGGCAGCAAAGACTTCTGCCTCCATCGGAGCGTGGGGCGGTCCGTGTTAAGCCACTGCACCGTGAACACTTTGGGAAGGGTCCCCTTTGCGTGACACTGGCTAAACGCTAATATGCAAAAATATCCTCCTCCTTCGAAAAAGACAAGGGGACACAGCAGGGCTTCAAGGAATCATTTGTTCGAATTCTCTGGCATGACGCGTTTCGGGGGTAGCCTCTTCAGATGCCTCCGGTGTTGCAAATTTCAAAGTTTCCTTTTATTTATTAAGCCCCTCCTTCTAAAGTAGCGTGGGGCACACCTGCACCAAATCTCAACAGAGAACACTCGGCCAGTTCATAGTTATGGACTGCAGATCCCATCATGCAGTTGGTTCGCAATCTGGACGAATGTCTCTTACAGCCGGATTTTTCCCTCCTCAAAGTGAGTGGCTGAAGAATGGTTTAGCTTGAGATTGTAGCACTGTGCTGGGCAACAAACGATTCCTGAGCCCTGCGCTTCCAACCTCACAGTCCCAGTGTTGGCAAAGCTTGGAGACGATGATAAAGTAACTTCGTCTCTCCGTGTGAGTCACGGACTGGCAGCAAAGACTTCTGCCTCCATCGGAGCGTGGGGCGGTCCGTGTTAAGCCACTGCACCCTGAACACTTTGGATAATATATATTATTAAATGAGTATTAACGACAGGCTGTCAGGCACAAAGAGCAGTAAGTACAAAGAAATATTTACTTTCTAAAAGTGGCATTTCTAAAAACAGTAATTCTGAAATTCACCATTCAGTAAATCTGACTTCACCAATAAGGAGGATTTATCATTACCATTCCAAACATATGAAACATGAAAAAGCTACTCCTCTCTGCTCAGGAATTACAGCTTAAAAGTGTATTAAGGAATTTCCAAAGCTGACCTATGACAGGGGAAGGCCTCACAGTAGTGAAAAATGAAAATAGGCTGTTTGTCACTACCAGGACAGGCAAAAAAATGCAAGTACAAGTCCTACCTTTTACTTACATGGCACACTGCTCTTAGGGTTACTTGCATCCTACCTTAGTGGTGACATATGTAATAATAAGGGATTTAAGGCTTGGCAAGTGGTTTTAAATGCCAAGTCGAAGTGCAGTAAACTGCACACACAGGCACTGCAGTAGCAGGCCTGAGACAGGTTTGAAAGTCTACTTCTCTAGGTGGCACAATCAGTGCTGCAGCCTTCTAGTAGCATTTGAAGTGCAGGCCCAGGGTATATGATATACCACTTTACAAGGGACTTACCAGTACAACAAAATGCCATTCAGGTATACACCAATGTCATCATGTTCAGGCGAGAAGCACATGCACTTTAGCACTGATTTGCAGTGGTAAAGTGCTTAGAGTCCTAAGGCCAACAAAATGAATCAACAAAAATAAGAGGCCAAACGTCTGTGAAAGACCACCCTCAGGCTGACAGGTCTAACACGTACACTGAATGTAATAGGGTGCAGTATCCCAGTCTGTGCCAATTTAAGGTGTGCCGTAGTGCAGAGTGGGACTGTGTGTCTTATTTATAATAATGCCCAGGTATGATAATTCTGCATGCCAAAGATTTACCCTCTTGCGTTGCAGCAGTCAGACCTGAAGAAATGTAATGAATGAAAAAAGTTTGATAAATATACAAGGACATGTATATTTTTGCATTGAAAGCCCCAAGATCAGCATGTTATTCCAAATGTTATGGGAAAACTTGTGATAGGTGCTATTTATAATGCCCAATAAATGTTGATACCCAGTTAAAGGTTTTTTCATGTGTGATAAATAACACTTCACCCACTGGTGAACTTATAGTTTGAGCCGATGTGTTTCCAAAAGTCTTAGGGCCATATGTATCAACCAAAATTGCGATTGCAAACGCTGAAATTCGCAGAATTTCAGCGTTTGCGATTGCAATTTGGCTAAGTGGTATGTATGAAGGCAAAACTGCCTCGTAAAATAAGGAATCGCAAAAGTTGCGATTCCCTATTTTGCGAATGCATTTAAGGAATCGCAAATTGCGATTCCTTCAATGCAATGTAAGAAGCACAAGAAAAGTGGAATTTGGCCTTACGGAATCGCAAATTACCACCAACTTCAAGTTGGTGGTAATTTGCGATTTCTTAGAAAAATTCACTTTTTGCATTTTTCAAAGTAATGTGGCGCACATACATGCCCTTAGGGCATGTATGTGCGCCACATGTGCACCCATGCTTATTTCAGGGGTGCAACAGGGTGTCCTTTTGACACCCTTGCACCCTTGAAATTGCATTCTCAATTTGCGATTCTCTAATTGCTAATCGCAAATTGAGAATGTCTTCCCATTCATTCCTATGGGCCTCTAGGCCCATAGGAATGAATGGGTACCCTACCCATTTTGCGAATCGCAATTTGCAAGTCGCAAATAAGGAATATGTAGGATTCGCAAAACTTTTTGCAAATCCTACATACATCGCGTTTTGCGATTCTCAAATAGCGATTCGCAAAAAATCGCTATTTGAGAATTGCAAAACATGGGTTTGATACATATGGCCCTTAGAGTCTATTTCTAAGCAACATATTTGCACGTAATCAACATCAAATATATTGCCAGAACTGATTTATCTTAGTAGCTATTATAAAAGTGACCAACTTATATTTTTCTTTACCGACATGCCACAAAATAGTCAATTTGGAAAAATATGAAAGCTCTAATTGGAGTTAATTGAATGATTTATGCATGAAGTAATGGGTGAAATTAAAATGAATAGGATTTTGGGTTCAAGTGTGCAAGTTGTCAAAAACAGGGACTATGTACTTGGAATTTTTGACACAGGTTCTCTGATCTGCATGCGTAGCGGACTCCCCTGGAACTCATGAACGAGTCCAATGAAAAAAGAGATAAATAAATGGTTTTAAAATTAATCTGCTGGTCCCTGTTTTAGTGTTTTAAGTCAATGGAGAGCTAGGTTGGAAAAATAAAATTTGTCAAGAGATTTTCACATTTATGTAGGCTAAATCTACCAATGTACTAATATACATCATCTGAATCTTGAGGTGGCCTGAAACTTGGGTTCAGATGTGGCCACTGAAGTGCATATTCTTACATATTCTTACTTATGACATAGATTCTATCCTCATCTATTCTATAGTGGCATTATAAAGCACGACATAACCCAAGCTAGAAGGTCCGTTGGCACCATTAGTTAAGTTTCTCAGGCAGTAAAACATACATCCCTTAGAAATATTAGATTAAAATAAGGGTGTTTTCAATTGTTTTCTGAAATCTTAATGATCATAGAGGCACCACACCTAATTTTCTTAGAGTCAGCGTTAATATTTTAAAAATAGACTAGAACCATCGACAATTAGCTAATATGGGCTTGAATTTAATCAGCTTAAGTTGTACCAACTAATCCAGAGCAAAGGAGACAGGCTCATTTACTGGCTGGACACATAGGGCCTCATTACAATGGCGTTCAGATGAGGTACTACGACCACCATCGCAGCGGGATTGAGAGCCCCCAACAAGTAGTCGGCGGTCCCACCAGCCATATTTTGATAAGACCGCCATGTAGGCAGTCTTAAACTGCATTTTTCTTCTGAGGCTTGTGCTGGAGATGGGAAAGGGCGCAGCACAAGCCGCAGTAGAAAAAAAGGCATGCTTTCAAACATCCATGTACCGGTGCATGGATGTTTGGGGGGCACTACATGTGCCGCCCAGGCCACTTAGCAGTGGCCCACAGGGGAGAGGGGCCCTGCTTGGGGGCCCCAAAGTCTCTTTCTGACAGCCTTTTCAGGGCGGTGGGACCACCATGAAAAGGCTGTGGGAAATCGGCATCCTAATCCCTACGGCGATGCCTTTGTAGGCACCGCCTCCATTTTAGGGATTAGTGTCCGACCGCCTCCCTGACAGGCTCCTTGAGCCTGTCGGAGGTGGCGGTCTGTCCTACAGACTGCTATGGTTGGACCATCTGCATCATAATGCTGTGGTTGGACCGAAGGCCTGGATGTCGATGGGACTGCCACCGACCACCTGTCGATGGCGGTCCCTCCGACATCAAAATGAGGCCCATAGTTAGGCATCTGCTAGTAAGATGTCTCAACCTCTCCTGTGTTTTCTGTTTGCAGTGTGGTAGACATAGTTTGCTGAGATAAAGTTTTCCATAGTCTGAACAACATTGTGATAGATGTAGAAGGTTTCCAAGTTTTTGGGCTTCCAAAGGTCTGACTTTCAATTGGAATGAATAAGTAGTGTTACCATATAAATAGGAGTAGAGAATCTACAACTATTCTTTCCAGGCAAATGAAAATCAAGCTCACGGTGTGACCTGCCTTTTGGGTAGGGCAATTTACCATTTGATTTAAATTCAAAGAGAGGGGACGTTAATTTAAAAGTGGGCGGGATTTGAAATTGCTTTCTTCTCTGCCTAAATATTAAACTCACCTAATAATACCATCTCAATATAAAGGGAAGACTGATGAACCAAGAGCCGAAGCACTGAAAAAACTCATTAAAGATTGTATGTCATTAGTATATCTAGATAATATTCAACTATTTTTATCTGATAGTTGAAGTCTCACAAATATAGAATCAGTTGAAACCGATTGTAACTAAATAATTTAACCTTACGATACCTTTGAAAGATCACAGCCATCCATCTACCTGCCATACATGAGCCAATTTGTTTAAAAAGTTTAAAGTGTGAGGAAACTAGGTCCTAAATAAGTGATGAACCACCAGCTTTCAGTGATACATAACAAATCAACTTCCAAAACGTTGTGAGCTCATTTAACACTGGTTGTTTTTTTTACTGCTTGGTGGGCATTAATTAAGTCTGCTGAGAGGCTATTGGTATCTAGGTATTTAGGTTATATTCTCTTTTTGCCCCAGGTTGAGGACATGATCAATTGACAAGGAATGTTATGAAATAGGTTATCCTCATCTAATGCCTACACGGCTTGCTTGCTTACCAGGTAAGAGGGCAATAACAAGTCAAGGAAATTCTTACCTATATAAATCAATTGTTCAGAATGCAAACTGGTAGCATTGCTGGTTCCTAGTTCTGGGCAGTCCCAGACAGCGGCGGCCGGCACAGGTAAGTGAGGGGGGTGGGGCATGGCGCGGCAGGGGGAAGCCCACAGGCGACGGAATAGGTATTATTTATTTATTTAATTATACCAATTCCATCATCTGTCGAATTCCCCCTCCCACCCTGCCCCACCCCACTGTGCTTACCTGTGACGGCCGCCGCTGGTCCCAGGTGGGAGCAGATAGGATTGCCTTAGGCATAATTTCGAGGTTGCCAGCTGCACATGCACTGCATGTGTCTGCAGGGTTCCAGGGAATCCGCTGCAGTAAGAAGGTAAGTAAATTGCCCTCGCAGGTCCAAGCAGAAGTGAAGTGGTAAGCTCTGCAAAGTTCCAGGCTGAAAGGTAGCAAAATCGGCCAAATTAGAAACACTGTGAAAAATGAGATAATTAAACTAATAAATCAAATAAATATAACCAGGCAGCTTCTATTATATATGGAAATCAATAGACCAAGAAATGAAATTCAAACTAAAACAAAAGTTGCATGAGGTCCATACAACCCTCGCTCATTGGAGAATGAGGAAAAAAAATGTAAAGCTTCTACTAAAATGGCAACGTGGGGAAAAGCGACCTGGCTCAAGAGTATAATAGTAATTACATTTGTCTTAGAACTGTGCACCTAACCTCCAGCTGCTTGGTCACTGATTACTCCTGTTGGACACTCTACTTACAGTGGAGTCTTATATGAATATCAAAGATAAATGAGCAATTTAAAGATGGTCACCTCAGACTTAATTTTGAGGGACACACACCCAGCAGAAGACAAATTGTTTGGATCAACAATATCTACAGTAGATTTAAAACACGCCTCTAGCATTTATTGCTTCACAAAGTCCATTAGTATATTTGAAAAGCAATACAATGCAATAGGAGCAGCCATTCATCGGTATGTCTTCTTTTAACATGTTAACATGTTAACAAGCATTTCAAACTGAATTTGTTTTTGATAATCTATGCATACCAGTCATGGGTCTTCAGAAAAAAAGCTTTAAATAGCATCTCCAAGACTCTGACCTTGTACAAATCACCCCTTACTTTGGTATTTATCAAGAAGGCACAGCATAGGTTTTAGGTGTTTGCTAGGAATAAGCGTAACCGACTTCCTTTCAAACACACAATGATTAATGCAATTGTTCAATAATACTTCAATACTCAAATTTAGTACATAATTAGCAGAGACTCTGCATCACCTTAAATGCAACATCAATAGGATGGCCTTTTTGGCATGGTGCTACAAGCGGCCTGCCGGAGGCCCCATTAGATGCTGATTGCCTACCTAGTCCTTCACTACCTTTCTTTGTGGACCCAGGGGGTCCTCTTAAAGTGAGAAATAATCCCCTTGCTCATTGGCAATTGGCATACTGCAGTCATTCCACTCAAAGTGAATCTATCTAGGGAGTACTTATGTGAATCATTTGTTTATATGGCCCCTTAGTCAATTAGCTGTTGTTCCCGGTAAAGAGGCACTGCATTCTGTTTTCATATTTTCGTCTGTACTAGGACGGATGTCGAATATTCTCCTTTGTCTAGATGAAAATGTACATTCCATAATGGCCACAAATGGTCATAAAATTAGTTTGGATTTTATCTTAGATAGACATAGTGTTGAGTGATGATGGGAGCAGACTTCTCATACATGGATTAGAATTTTTGAGAATGCCATACTTTTGCTCATTGTATTTGGTACAGTAAGATCCTTTATGTTATCTTGTGAGTCGTGATTAAAACATTATGCTTCATCTCCTTGCCATTCAACTGGAGTCCATGTAGCGAACAACCTTTATCAAGTGGTAAGTTATGTCCTTCCTTCCCTTGCGTGAACATAAGAGGTATATGTACTGAGGAAAGGGAAGTGTCTAAGGTACATGAAGGTTACTAAGATTATATCAGAAATAATGAAAGATTCTGCCTAGGTTGCTAAACTGGATGCATGCAGTAGTTACATCAGGACAATGTGCAGTGTAATCACAACAAAAATTGAAGGACTGTTGGAAATATCTCGAGTTAAAATACAGCAACTAAAGAAATATGTCATTTTCCTATAATTCTCTGGGACGCAATGTAGGAAAGTGTGTTCTAAAACAAGTTTTTTACGTCATCTGCTTCATAGATGAAAATAAGAGGGAGTGTTGTGGTCCTATGCACAGGTAAGTTCAAGGAAAGAAAAAAACATTTTATTTTGGCTACTATTTAAACAATATGTGGGATTTAGAGTCCTCTCAACCCTTTCCTCAAAGCAGGTACTTCCTTAGACCCAGGAATTGTGCATCGATGTTTAGCACTCCATGCAAAATAGAATTCTGCCAGATGGAACTCCACTCTCATTCACTTACAAAAGGTAATTCCATGCACTCTTTTAGCAATTTATTAGGAATAAACACTAGATTGCATCGTAAGGCCTTAGTACTCCTTATGGACACACTGACCACTAATAGGACAAGAGGGTGGGACATATCAACGTAAACTTTCTCAAAATGCTCAAGGGAATAGTACTAATGGTCACTGCAAATGTTTGAAGAACACGCACAAGACCTAATACACATGCTGGTGATCTTTTGCATGTAATATAAAACAACTAGGATCTAAATGGAATATAAAACCACTAAGGGCTAAATCAAGTAAAAATAAGGATGTAGCAAAATGTTCCAGCAGGAAGAGGGAACAGACTGTGCTTGGAGTACTGGGTAGTCCATATGCAAATAAAGATGAAGGTGAAATGAGTTTAAGTAGTGAGAGTCTTTGTTTAGCAGCATGGATTGAGGGGACGGAGGGTAAAGATCTCTAAGAAATTACAATCAGGCATGAAGATGGCATTATCCTCATAAAAATCTGGCAGAGTAGAACAACCTGGCACTGACAAACTAAGAACTCTAAGACTCACTGGGAAATCACAAGATCTTTTAGCACTGTCAAGATAAAGAGAATTTAATTAGTAAATTACTGATACACGGTAAATTATTAGTTTTAGTAGATTCATAATAGTGGTAGTAATTTGCCAATAGTAATGGTTTTCACAGTAATACATATTATGTTGAGATGTAAGGACATGCACTAGAGGTTATACTTTGTACACTCTGTAGCATTATATTTACCATCTGATTAAACAAACTAGTTAAGATGACAAAGCTTGTAGGTTTAACGTGATCTGATACTTTATATGAGGTGAATTAAGTACAAAGAAGATCAGAAAATAACTATTTTAATAATACTGTAGAGCAGTGTTGACTACAAGTAGTAGTCTATGTGAGATAAGCGTTTAGCTTAAAATTTGCTACCAATGTTTTGTGTGGACTCAGTAGTATTTCAGGAAATATCATTTTGAATGTTTGTTGATATCTAATATCAGGATGGCACACTGGATCAGAGCATATGTATTCACAATCCCCCCATTAACTAGAGATACTAAGTCCTATGTCCTCCATCTTGAAAAAAGACATATACATACCAATTTTTATTGCCGTTTTCTATTGAGACCACTCGATCACAATATGGGCATATTCTGGTAGGACTGTAAAATGTTAAATAATGTACTTATATCCAAAGGTGGCCTCATGAATCATAAATATTCAATTGATTTGCACATCAATGCTGTAATACTGATTTCTGCAAACTGTAAATATTGGTTTGTGTTACAGTTAAACAAATGAGACAGAAGGAGATGAAAGCACGGGTTTAAGCCATAGAACACTGACCTTTGCAGAGGATAGAGAATGGACTTTGGCAGAGGGTGACCAATAGTCTCTTGACTTGTGTGTTAACCTTCAATGGCTTTCAAGCACACTGAGGCAGTGATTCAGGTATGGGTTTAGTGTGGAGGATCAGTTTTCTTGTGTTTTTACAAAATGGTGGACTATGCAACTTTGCCAACTTCTTGAAGAATAAGATGTACATGTCCTGGGGTATTCTACTGCTAGTTACTTAGCATCTTCTGAGCTCATTGTCAGAGAACACAGGAGGGAGAGCAATATTTATCATCCTGCCTTGCAAAGAACAAACAAACACATACAAGTATATGCAAAGATACAGCATAACAACAATTGACAATCTCAGCTCACAAGGGAATGACACAGCTGCAGTAATTTTTGGTTTTTACCTGAATATATAATGCCCTTATTATAGGTACTATTTAGAGTTGTTGTTACATGTTTTCCCTAATTTTTTCCTAATCCTCTGACTGCCATGAAATGGTCACACATAAGTTAACCCGTTTATTTTTGATTCACCAACACAGCTCACAAGTGTGTGAAGTTTGCATTGGAATTTCTGTGCCAATTATGTTTTTCCAGGAGTGCTGTTTTATATTATATTGTATTGCAATATTTAAATAGCATTTGATACCACTGGTGTGGCACTTAATCATTACATTCTGTTTTTTTCATTCAAGCACACATTGAAAAGCATCTCAATGCTCAATATGCTACACCACCATACTTCTCTAGGCATAATTTGTAGGTCAATGTTTACTCCTACAGGGCCTTTCATGCTGTTTTGTTGGCTGGTGGTCAGCAGAATCTCCTCTATTAATATTAAATGTTAGTCCTGTTGAATCAATCTTCCTCTTGTTTGCTCTGTTTACTGTTTTGAGTTGACACTCACGAAAAGGAATTTGCATTAGTGAAATGTGTTCTTAAAGTTCTCATCTGTATATCTTTTCGTGAGTATGTCATTCATTTTGACAAAGTATTTTCAAGATTTTTCTTTAGAGTCCTTAGTTTTCATGAATATTTGCAGCTGATAAATTCTTCTATAGTACTACAAGCTTTAATACATGTATTTACTTTTTATCCATGTTACATATTATCATAATGAAGTAAATGCTCAATTAGACTTAACAGAATTGAAGACAGAAACTGGAAAAGTAGAGTATGTATGTATTACAGTAATACAGTTGTTCAAATATTAGACTACTTTAGCTATCAATGTCAATATTCCTGCCATAAATTAGTTTGAAGACTACATCTATAACTTTTGGAAAAAAGTATATCTCTCTGAAAAATGTCAATTTTCTAAGTTCAGATATCCATTGTAAGAAATTGGTTTATTCGTTGTGCAGGATGTAAGGCCAGAGCAAGTAATAGGTCCACAATTTCTCCTTAATGGGAACCAAGCACCCCATTGTAGCGCTTGACTTTCTCAGGGTAGCGAATCAAAGCAGTCTAAGGCCTACTCAAGGGAGGTGGTGTGGCTAGTAATCACCATGTGTTAGCATGTAATAATAACACTTAATAGGTGATTGTCCAGTCAGTGGTCTTTCTTCAGAAAAAGAAAAGTACAGTCATTACACACACACTACTCATTACTATGCATTAATTTACAAATATATACACCAGGAAGAATAAAAATACCTTACATGACATTCTGCAATCACATTTGGCCCATATTGGGTCATGACCCTGAACATCACAGTTCCCCCATCTATACCAGAGAGACATCACAACATGGGGGATCACTTCAAATAAAACAAGCCTATTGGTTTTATCAAGGTTCATCACAACATATAAGGTAAGCCTATTGGCTTTATCAAATATGCACCACGTTAAAAGCCAAACAAACCCAATGTTAAAAATCATCAACATTTCGCTACAGTCATTAATCATGTGTAAATGAAATCCTTAATGTCAATAAAGCATTTTGACATTGATTAAAAATCACTGTGATCATAAAGGATTAGTAAACCATTGAAAATAAACATAGTGTCTGTGTCTTTTTCTAAATCTTCAGACAACATACATTGCAACCATAGAACCATCTGCTAGAGAGCGTTGCACTCCCACCTGAAGAGCAAAATCTCCAGGCGTGTTAATACGTTAAGAAAGTAAAATATGTAAAACGCCGGGGGGGTCATAAATTCTTTGCCCTTATAAACTTAGAGCTAGCTTTTAAAAACTTCTTGGGAGAAACTGCTGCACTCCTGCAGCCTCCCCCACACTTTCTTTTAAACGTTGGTAGTGCCCCTGCCCATTCTGTGGCCATCAAAAGCAGCAAAGAGATATGGACTTTGGCTGCATGCCTTTGCCGGCTCCCTGCCTCGCACTGCACACCTTTTCCTTTTTTTATTTTTGTCGGGCGGTTACCGGTCCCACCCAGAACACCACAAATGTATGTGGAACAGTGGGGGCTGCGTGGGGATGCCCAATGTCCCTGCTAGCCCTGCCGGCTCCCTTGCGTTCGGCCTCCTCCCCAGCCGATGGGGGAGCCAGCCTCTCCCCCTTGCGGGCATGATGCAGTCTGCTGTGTGTCCTCCACACTCCACAACATGGACACAGGGCAGAGGGGGCGCTCTTCACCCTTTCCTGTGCTTGGAGTCCCCAGGTGGGAGGTCCTGGGGCTCCACATTTCCTTTGCACCAGCCCCCACGGAGATGGGAGCCGAAGAGTGAGACAAGGAGGAGGCCGCATGCACACCCCCTCCTCTTCAAATCATTAATTAAATCTTGCACCGACCCTGCTCCACCCTGGGATAATTTGTATATCTGCGGCAGAGTCCCATGTGCTCCATTTCTTGAAGGTAGTCATAGGTCATGGATCTTTCAATGAGCATAACTCCATCCCATTGGGCCGATTTGGTTGATCAGGGGCTCATTCTACTCCTGGTGACAAGCTCCAGCCACCAGGGGCAGTTTCAGCAGACCTCCTCACTTCCAGGGTGGCGCATTCTGTAGGGACCTGATTTTACTGGATCACTGCACCTGCTTTCCTCCTGGTCTTTGTATCTGGTGCTCCTCTCCACCTTCTGGGGTGCAGAGGTCCAGATCTTCCTCCAACTGGCCATCAGGGACTATAAGGGGGCCAGCCTCACTGGCCCTTGAAGAGACTCACTGGTCCTGGTGTCAACTTGGGGAAGAATCCTTAGTCCTTTAGGGCATTAGGGTGCTTGGGTTCCAGCTGACCATGGCTGCTGCCATCTCCGTAGCCCCAGTGTTCAGAGTCCAACAGCAAAAAGCCCTCTCTCTTCCTTGTGCAAGAGTTTTTAATTAAGGGTGAAAGTTTCTAGAAGCCAGGCACCCTGGCCAATCCTATGGTGCCACATCACTCCTCCACCCCTGTCCCAACCTTCCTGCACAGCATGCTGGGACAGTTCAGGATTGTGCCACCCAGAAGTCATTGCTCCTATCTACTCTGACAGCCTCAGCTCCGCCAGAGCCTTTCCCACCAAAACTTCAAAGAGGATCCCTGTCCCCATGTTGGCTTTAGTTGCCTGGGCCTCCTCCTTTGTTCAGTGGGCCTGGGCTGTCCCAGCCCTGGTATAGTGTGAAAGGTAATTAACTGGTGCAGATTTTCTTCCTCACCCCTTCCTACTCAGAAACTGATGGGAACACTGTTAATTACTCCTTTTGTGTGGGGAGGCCTTTGTTCCCTCAGCTGGGGAGTAGAGTAATTAACTTGGCCCAGCAGGAGGACAAGAGGCCTGGACTCTGATCCTGTGCTCAGCCAGAGAAATATGAAAAGTCTGGGCCACCCATAATGTGTACATGTATGATCAGACAGGCTTAACTTAGTAGACAGGTGTGTAAAGCATTTAAAAGAACCAATACATTAAATAAGGAAGACAAAACACACAATAAAAATCCAACATCAATTTATAAAAATAGGAAATACTTTTGGGATTAAAATGACACCAAAAGACAAAAGTCCAATGTAGGGAACTGGAGAAATGCATTTTTAAAGAATAAACACTTTCTAGTGCCTAAAAGCCAAAAGTGCCACTTTGGGACATCTGGTCACACTTGACAAGGACAAGTCAAAGTTTCAGGCCAACTGTAATGGAGCGTTGTTCGGATACACTTAGCATTAGGACCCGGTCAAGTTTTTACCTTCTGACTTAGTCACTTTTTTGGAGCTTTTTCTCTCGACTTTGAGCGAGGCTCCTTGTCAGGCTGGCTTCGGGTTCGACAATGGTGGTTTGGCACAGCGCAATGCCTCAGTCAACTCCTGGAAGTCTCATCAATAAGGAAAAGCTTTGGAGTTTCAGCGGGGCAAACCACAATCTCAGGCCAAGTTGAGGTTCGACGTCGCCGGCTTGACCCTCATCGACAGGTCTGTCACCTCAGGTAGCTTTTTACCAAAAATTCTCCAAACTTCTCCAAACTTCTGGATCTTCTTCCAGAAGGTCCTTTTGAGGTTCCAAAGTGTCCACAATGCCAATTCAAGGTTCCAGAAGCTCTGATGTGGCTCCTTGGGATGTTGGGAGTACGTCCCCCATAATGCGCCTGGCCAAATCCTTTAAAGTCCGGCTGAAGTTGGTCAGTTGGTTTCTTCTTGCTGGAGATGATGCAGGTAGAGCTCTTTTAATTTGCTGCTTTCAGGGAGTCTACTCCTTCACTTTTCAAAGCAAGGCAAAGTCCTTAGGGCTGTTTTTCCAAAGTGTGCAGCAGGTGCAGTCATTCAGAGTGCAATCCTCTTGGTGCAGGCCAGGGTTCCAGCAGGCCAGTCCTTCTATTTCTTACAGTTTCTGGCAGAGATTTGAGTTGCTGATCAGCTCTCCCATATTTATCCAGTGTTCTTGGGTGGCAAGCAGGGGGGCACCCCTGACCAATGGGTTGCAGGGTGCCACCCTCAGGTAAGACAACTTCCTCCAACGTGTGGCATATTCTTGCCCCTGAAAGCACTATTCCTTTAAAATCCAAAATGGAGAAACTCTCTTCTAGAGGATAAGATCTGGCTAAGCCAACCCACTGACATGCCTAAGTTTCCCTAACACTCCCCTTTCAGTCCCTCTGCTAATTCAATTACTGGGGCTCCTGCCTATTTGGGGGTGCAGGATGTGGGGGTGAGCCTGTGCCTGTCCTAACTGTCATTCCCTCTTTGAAGACCAGTTTGATTACTCTGCCCCCTTCCTGCCTTTTGCTCTGCAGCTGCAGATCTCCTCCCACCAGATGTCCTTTGTCTCTATGCAGGCCACTTCACACCTCATCAGAGCAGGTTGGCTCACCCTGTCAAAGGCTAGCCAATCAGGAGAGGCTGCTGGAAGGCTGGATTTTTGTTCATCAGCCATGGCAAGTTGTTGTATTTATTCTATCATTTTAAGTCTCTGAATTATATTTTTAGCTCACTCCTATCAATAATTATACTTTATTAAAGTATTCCCATGTTAATCTAAGGAGCTATTGTTCTACAATGGGGAAAAACTAAATTGGCAGTGTTTCCCTTACCAGGGCATATAAATCATCTTTTAAAATGTCCTTGCTTATAGTTACAAGGCACCCTACCTCTTGGGCAGTTAGGGGAGACCTTTTATGTGACTTATATGTAAAAATAGGATAGCTTAAGACTGTGGAAGTACCTATAATTCCAAAGTCGATTTTGCATATAATTTATTTTTAAAAGCAGCCTGCAAAGCAGGGCTGATTTAAAATGACAGCAAGCAACACAGCAGTGCACACTGAAGTGCATTAAATCTGCTGGGCCTCTAAAACTACATGCCTTACCATATACTAGGGGCTTACAGGTATGTTGTCATACCAATTGTAATTACACCTAATTATCATATGCCTTTTATACAGAACACTGGCCCTGGGTCTGGTTAGCAAAGCCCAGGGCACAATCAGAGTCAGTTACCACCAGTATCAGTCAAGAAATGGGGGTGATCAGGGCAAAAAAGATGACTTTCTCACAGTCTTCCACATCTGTGATAAAAGTGGACATAAAAAATATAATGTGTTGGGCTAGGAAGTGGGTGTGACTCGTGTAAACCCCATTTTGTTGCTTTTGGAGATTTGGTTTATCAACGAATGCTCTTCTATGGAACCTCCAATGAAGTCTTACCAACTGTAATGCTTTTGTTAGGATGGCTTTGAGGTGTAATCTCTACCACCCTTTTTTTTTTACAAAAATGTCAGCTGCTGTGTGCAGTATGGGTAAAGGTCCCTGAGAAGAGTGAGCATGACATGTCTGAACATGCTTGGCATTAGCATACAGAGGCAAAGTTAATATAATTCAATTGGATGCTGGAAGAAGCTGCCTAATAAGGTATATCATTTGTGAGGTTTTCAATGCGTACTTTGTATATTAAATTGTGTTTTTACTATAACATCACATTGACACATAGTGCAAGGTTTAGAGGTGCTGCCAATGTTATGTTATGTTATTAA
Organism: Calotriton arnoldi; assembly: GCA_963921515.1. NCBI lineage: Eukaryota > Metazoa > Chordata > Amphibia > Caudata > Salamandridae > Calotriton > Calotriton arnoldi. The sequence continues at coordinate 653,641 of CAWUFW010007558.1, read as the reverse complement.
AATTTATAGATCACACATTTTCCTTAAGGTGTCTTGGTGCTAACTGCACTTGAAACTGCACAAACTAAATACCCTTAGTTTCGGAAAAGCCAGGTTTTAAGTTTTTTCATGAAGGAAAGTAAGGTGGGAATGGCTCTGATGTGAAGAGGCAGACTGTTCCAGAGTTTAGTTGTACCTGTGACAAAGTTTCTTCCACCCCAGTTAGATTTCCTAAATCTGGAGGTTGTGAGAGTTTCGGCACCTAAGGATTGCAAAGGACTGCTAGGGGTGTACCATTGAAAACTATGTCTAAGAAACTCATGGCCAGAATTATGCAGTGCCTTATGGGCAATGCAAAGAGCTTTGCATTTAATACGACTCCTCACTGGAAGCCATTGGAGCTTCCGTATTCGGTGGGAGATTGAATGGAATTTAGGCAAACCCAGACTCATTCTGGCTGCAGCGTTTTGTACTAACTAAAGTTTGTTAGTATATTTTTCCTGCAGGTTCATAAAAAGGCCATTGTAATCTAGCTTAGATAGTACAAGGGCAGTGACAACAATTTTTGGGGTGTTTGCAGGAATGTAGGGAAGAATTTGCTTAATCATACTGAGGGTTTGAAAGGATGAGGAGACTACAGCCGACACTTGAGTGCCGTAGTTAAGCTTATTGTCAATGAGTATGCCTAGGTTTTTAGCCTTGGGCACTGGAGTGGGGGGAGTGCCTCAATAATCCGGCGACCACTAGGGGGACCAACCAGGAGAAAGAATGCCAAATGTTATCACCCTTGTTTTTCCTGAGCTAAGCTTCAGACAATGCCTGCTCAGTCATTATCTGATTGCTCTCACTCAGTCTTGAAATCGAGTGGATACCCTAGGAGTGTTGTTAAGGGCTGACACTACTAATTGAGTGTCATCCGCGTAGGAGATAAGCGAAAAGTCAAAAGTTTTGATTAGGGTGGCCAATTCAGAGACATAAATGTTAAAAAGAGTGGGACTCAGCGAGGATCCCTGAGGGACCGCGCGAGGAAGTGAAAAAAGGGAGGACTCAAAGCCGCCTAAGGCCACAGATTGTTTCCTATTGGACAGGAAGGAGGTCAAGAGGGACATGGCCTTGTCCTTCACACCTAGTTCAGCCAGCCGATTGATTGGGATCTTATGATCAACTGTATCAAAGGCTTGGGACAGGTCGAGGAAGATAAGAGCTGCCAAGCTTATTTTATCTAAAGCAGCTCTTATCACCTCCATGGCTTTGATAAGGGCTCTTTCTGTGCTGTGCCCAGGTCTGAAACTGAACTGAGTCGGGTCCAGTAGATCGTTTTCATGGATGAACTGGGCAAGCTGCATGTTCAAAATGTTCTCCACAATTTTAGGCGGGTGATGGAGCGGTAATTATTAGGGTGTGTTGGATTCAGGCCGGGTTTCTTTATTAATTCAAGAATAGAAGCTTTTTTCCAAATTGAGGGAAAACCTCCTGGGGAGAACATGGAGTTAAAGATAGCCGAGAGGTTGCTTGCTATCACTTCAGGTGCCAATGTGAGTATGCCGGAGGGCAAAGGTTTTGACGAGAGCCGGATTTTGAGCTATAAAGGAGTTTGGCCACTAGATTAGGGGTCATAGAGAGGAATTTGGTGAGAGGAGCATAGGTTAGTTTGTCATGAGGGGTCCAGCCGTTGACCTCTCCTTTAAAGGAGTTGTCGACATTCTGAATAATGTTGTGAGAAGTTGGCCTGGCATATGCTGTCCACTAATTATAGTGGGCACCGTGCACCAGTCCAAATCGACTCTTATGGTAGGTAGGTTAAAGACAACCTTATTGAAAGCTATCCTAGTGGTAGCTATGGAGAGCAGCCTTCAGGCTAAGTCTTGAAGGAATGTAAAGCAGCTTGTTTTACCAGTCTATAATCTCTTGAGTGACCAAATGAAAGAGCACCACACCAGGTATATATTCAAAATATATGTATTTATTACTAAACACACCCCTCTAGTCTCTTTATGAGGCTAGAGTTCGAAGTACATAGGTTATAAGATCTTAAATCACAGTAATAGCACAAATACACGCTTGGGCCCTAGGGGCGTACCAAACCATATACCAATAAAGTGGTATGCGAACCACGACTGAACTAGACACTAGGCCTAGAGCCTCTAGAAGTGCTTGGACCACAAGGAACCACCCAAGGTAGTGACACAGGGGACCCACGGGAGACGCGTGCAGTGTAAATACACAACCGCGATACGCCGTTAACTTCTATGGAGAAAGTCGGGATCGGGAAAATAGAGGAAAGGGACACTTAAAAGAGGACTAGGACAAAACCCTTTGAGATCTAGGACTTTGAAGAGTCTCTACCCACGGGAGCACCGGAGTACTCGTGTTACCTCACCCAGGGAAGCCGGGTGCATAGGTGCCTTTCGGGGTCGGGTTTCGTCGTCGGTTCTTATGGCGATCTGCTGCAAAGTGCTGCTGGCGACCAGGAGAAAAGTGTCCGGGTGGATCCAAGAGTGGATCGGAGTTCTGAAGAACCTGAAAGCAGAGGGGACAGAGTCTGGGTCACTAGCCAGTGACCAGGAGGCGATGGACAGATGCCCACCGATGTCGAGTGCTTCAGGTTCGATGATGGTCGTCTTGACTCTTCAGCCACGAGGTCCGGGAGGCGTTGTCGGCGACCAGGAGCAGGATTCGGGCTGTTGCTCGATGTCTGTCGAGTGCAGAGGTGTCGGCGACCAGATGGGACCCAACAAGCCTTGGCAACGGCAAGTCTCGAGTAAGATGTAGATCGTCGATGATGCAGACCAGCAAGGTCTGGGGAACTCACCCAGCGAGGGTAAGTGAGGGCAGGCCTGGAGCAACCAGACTGCCAAGTAAAGAAAAGATTGGCCTTCGGTAAGGGCTACTAGCCAACGGGCTAGCGACCGCGAAGGAGCCTTGTGACGCCGCACGTGGAGCTGGCTTACAGAACACTCGTGGAGTGGGGGCCAGTGATCTTCGGTGCAGGTGGTGCTGGAGGCTAGGGCTACTCGGAGCCCAAAGCACGACTTCTTGGGAGACCCAGAAGATGGTGCACTTGCAAGTGTGCTCGGTGTCCAGGGGTCACGGTCTCAAGTCACCCACGATAGCCACGGGCCTCAGCTTTGCTGGGGACTCAGGATAGCCTCGGGAAGTCTGAGAATCCACCTCTGGTGATGCGATGACTTCGGCGTCCGACGGGAGCTTCAGTGATGCGAACCGGACAGATGCTTCTTTGGTGCCTGCCAAGCAGGGGAGTCACTCCTTGACCCCAAGGGAGATTCTTCAGTCCTCTAATCGTGAGTAGAGCGTCGAAGGTCCAGGATTCTGTTTCAGAGTTTCATCCAGGTATAATCTAAAGTCCTAAGGACTGGGTTCCTACCTTTATTCTAAAAATAGGGGATGGACTACTCTGTGGCCCCACCTATGGGTGGGTCAGGGCAGAGGGGTGGCTACACCCCTTTCCCTTTGTCCAGTTCACGCCAAAGCAGGGGCTGCAAGCCCCTGATCCGGTTTGAACTGGGGTATGCACAGGGACACCAAATGTGCCCCCAGTGCAGGACTTCAAAGCACCCGAAAGTGCTCCCGCCCAGCCCCAATACACATTGTCCTGTCTGGGGAGGTGGTCACACCTCCCTGGGACAGGAAACCTATTGTCCAGGCCTCCCCTGCCGGAGTTTCGTCCAGCAGCAGGAGGCCAGACTCGTGTCTGTGGCAGCAGCATCCATTTTGTGATGCCAGGGCTCTGGAAAGAAGTTACCGGACTCGTCAGAGTTAACATGCCTTTCCTCTAGAAGGGTGGAATGCTACCCCCGCCGCCAGGATTGGCGGGGGGTAGTATTCCAAGATGTTTGACACCAAACACGACATGTTTAGGTGCAGCCATTCCATAGTTAGCATTTTACCGCGAGGATATAATGCGTTTAAGAGTATATGGTCAGGCTGCACTACAAACAGCATCAGAGATGGTCTCCGAACGCTGCAGAGGGGCCCTGCTCATGCAGGGGCACCCTCTCACATAGGAACCATGCACTCTGCCTTTAGGATTGATAAGGCCTGCCTTAGGAGTGACTTATAGGTTTATATGTGTGTATGCATTTAGTGATATAGGTAACCTATACCACAGCAAGGGGTGCATGCACCACCTTACCCAGGCTGCAGTAGCAGACCTGTGGTGTCAGTTTGGATGGCCTACCAGGGGTGGCATAATACATGCTGCAGCCCCTGGCAGGCCTCTGAGGTACCTATGCCCTTGGTACATAGTATACCATATACTAGGGACTTACAAGGGCACTCCAGATCCCAATCAGTGATGTGCCTAAGGCACATGGAGACCCTTTTAAAGAGGAAACAGCTAGGCTGGGGTTCTGAATAGCAGGGCCCCAGCCAGACTAATGTCGAAAACCAGTGAAGTATCAGCAAAAAGTGGGGGTACCCCTGTGAAGCAGATCCTACTCTCCTACACAACCCCCCCAAACGTAGGGACATTAAACTAACCTTGCCCAGTTAAGTCTTCATGTTCTAAGTGGAAATACCTAGAGAGTCCATCTGCATTCGCATGGTTACTCCCAGGCCTATGTTCCACTGTAAAGTCCATCCCCTGTAGGGAAATGGACCACCTAAGCAGTTTGGGGTTTTCACCCTTCATTTGTTTTAGCCATAAGAGGGGCTTATGGTCTGTCTGAACCAGGAAGTGTGTACCAAACAAGTATGGCCTCAACTTCTTCAGAGCCCAGACCACAGCAAAGGCCTCCCTCTCTATGGCTGACCAACGTTTCTCTCTAGGGGTCAGCCTTCTGCTAATAAAAGCTACTGGCTGATCCTGACCTTCTTCATTCAATTGTGACAGTACAGCCCCTACCCCCAATTCAGATGCATCAGTTTGAACAATGAACTTCTTGGAGTAATCAGGACTCTGCAGAATTGGAGCAGTGCACATGGCCTGCTTGAGGTCATCAAATGCCTTTTGACAGCTAACTGTCCACTGAACCTTTTGGGCATTTTCTTAGAAGTTAAGTCATTCAAGGGTGTCACTATTGATCCATACCCCTTGACAAATCTCCTTATAGTACCCAGTCAGGCCTAAGAAGGCTCTCACCTGAGTCTGGGTAGTGGGAGCAGTCCAGTCCATGATGGTCTGGATCTTGCTCTGCAAAGGTTGAACCTGGCCTCCACCCACAAGGTGGCCCAGGTACACAACCTGACTCTGCCCTATCTGGCACTTAGTGGCCTTGATAGTCAGGCCTGCCTTTGCAGGGCCTGTAAAACATTCCTGAGGTGGACCAGGTGATCCTCCCAGGTGGAGCTAAAGACAGCAATATCATCTAGATAAGCTGCACTATAGGCTTCCAGTCCTGTGAGAACTGTGTTCACCAACCTCTGGAAAGTGGCAGGTGCATTTTTCAGACCAAAGGGCATCACCACAAATTGATAATGCCCACTAGGGGTTGAAAATGCTGTTTTGGGCTTTGCAGTATCAGCTAGTCTGATCTGCCAGTAGCCAGCTGTTAGGTCAAATGTGCTGAGATATTTGGCAGAGGCCAAAGTATCTATGAGCTCATCTGCCCTGGGTATTGGATGGGCATCAGTCCTAGTGACTGCATTGAGGCCCCTGTAGTCTACACAAAACCTCATCTCTCTTTTCCCACCACTGGTGTGCGGTTTAGGTACTAAGACTACTGGACTAGCCCAAGGGCTATCTGAGGGCTCAATCACTCCCAATTCCAACATCTTCTGGACTTCAGTCCTGATACAGTCCCTGACATGGTCAGGTTGCCTATAAATCTTGTTTTTAATAGGCAGACTGTCCCCAGTGTCCACTTCATGAGTGCACCAGGTGGTCTGACTGGGTGTCAGTGAAAACATATGTCTAAACTGATTGAGGACTTGCCTGCAATCAGTTTGTTGCTGGGTAGTGAGGCTGCCTGCCAAGGCTACACCATCAACTGACCCATCGTCAGGGTTCTGTGAGAGCAGGTCAGGGAGTGGGTCACTCTCTTCCTCCTGTCCTTCATCAGTAGCCATGAGCAAGCCCATGTCTGCCCTGTCCACATATGGCTTAAGTCTGTTGACATGGAGAACCCTGTGGGGACTCCTGGGTGTTCCCAGGTCCACTAAGTAAGTGACCTCACCCTTCTGCTCAACAATAGTGTGGGGTCCACTCCATTTGTCTTGGAGAGCTGCTGGGGCCACTGGCTCCAACACTCCACACCTTCTGTCCTGGCTGGTAAACAGTCAGAACAGCCTTTTGGTCATGCCAGGCCTTTTGAAGTTCCTGGCTAGCCTCAAGGTTTTTGGTTGCCTTTTTCATGTACTCAGCCATCCTGGAGCGGAGACCAAGTACATAGTCCACTATATCTTGCTTTGGGGGCTTGAGAGGTAACTCCCATCCTTCCTTCACCAAGCACAGTGGACCCCTCACAGGGTGGCCAAACAGAAGTTCAAAAGGGCTGTACCCAACCCCCTTCTGAGGCACCTCCCTATATGCGAATAAAAGGCAGGGCAAGAGTATGTCCCATCTACGCCTAAGCTTTTCTGGGAGCCCTTTAATCATGCCCTTCAAGGTTTTGTTGAATCTCTCAACTAAACCATTGCATTGTGGGTGATAGGGTGTGGTGAACTTATAAGTAACTCCGCACTCCTTCCACATTGCCTTTAAGTACCCAGACATGAAGTTTGCACCCCTGTCTGATACCACCTCCTTAGGAAAGCCCACTCTTGAGAAAATTCCCAGGAGGGCCCTTGCCACCACAGGTGCTGTAGTGGTCCTAAGGGGTATAGCCTCTGGATACCTGGTGGCATGATCCACTACCACCAGTATAAATCTGTGCCCAGATGCTGTTTGGGGATCCATGGGACCAACAATGTCAATCCCTACCCTCTCAAAGGGCACCCCCACCACAGGTAGTGGTATCAGGGGGCCTTTGTAGTGCCACCTGCTTTGCCACTGGCTTGGCAGGTTACACAGGAGCGACAAAACTCCTTACTGTCTTCAGACATGTGGGGCCAGTGAAAGTGAGGGACAATTCTGTCCCAAGTCTTGTTCTGGCCCAGGTGTCCTGCTAAGGGAATATCATGGGCTAGGGTCAGTAGGAAGCCCCTGAACTTCAAAGGTATTACCAACCTCCTGGTAGCACCAGGCTTGGGGTCTCTACTCTCTGAGTACAGGAGTCCATCATCCCAATACACTGTATGGGGACCACTAGCTTTCCCAGCAGCCTCAGCAGCAGCTTGCTGTCTGAGGGGTTCAAGGGAGGGGCAGCTCTGCTGCTCCTGGCTCAGATCTGCCCTAGAAGGTCCCCCTGTCCCCAAGAACTCAACCTGGTCAGGTTCAAGTTCCTCTGGGACAGTTCCTTCTTCAGGGCTGAGATCATCCCCTCAAGGGACTGATCTTCCTCCTGAGCCAAGGGGGAAGGCACTGCCTTAACCCTACTACTCCTCCTCTTGGAAGGCACTTGGTCCATTCTTCCAGAATCCAAGGCCTGTTCAGTGCTAGACATTTTGGCTTGTGACCTGGTCACAGCAAACACATCTGCAGGGATCCCCAGCATTTCTGCATGGGTCCTGAGCTCCACTTCTGCCCAAGCAGAAGTCTCTAAGTCATTGCCAAGCAAGCATTCGACTGGTAGGTTTGCACTTACCACAACCTTCTTAAGGCCAGTTACCCCTCCCCAGGAGAAGTTAACAACTGCCAGAGTATGGTCTGTTCTGACATTGCTAGCATTGGTCACTTGGTACATCTCACCAAGCATAACTTGCCCAGGTAGCACAAGGTCTTGTGTCACCTTTGTGACACTTGCCCCTGTGTCCCTAAATGCCAAAGCCTCTCGTCCATTGATTAAAGGCTGTTGTCTGTACTTGCCCAGATTACTGGGACTCACAGTGGAGGTCACATCCATGCCTCCATCACAGACTAACACAGCCTGAGTCAGTTCCCTGACTAAGTCAGAGCCCAACTCAGTTCCCAGGGTGAACCCTACTAAACCCTTTGCTGGAGCACTTCCACCAACTGTACTAGGGGGAACAGGTGCCTTAGGGGCATTGGTGGGTGCTGGACTGGAGTCTTTGGACTTGGTGCAATCACTGGTCCAGTGGGTCTTTTGCTTACAGACCTTGCACCATGGTTTTCTTTGGCCTTTACCCTTGGTAGACTGGGAATCCCCACCAGAAGAAGATTTTTGGGGGCCTGATGAAGACTTTTGATCTTTACCCTTCTCCCCACCCTTGTCAGAGTTCTTAGCATCTTGCTTCTTGGTTTCCCCACCTTGGTTCTGTACCTTCTGCTTCACCCTGGTTCTGACCCATTTGTCTGCCTTCTTTCCCAATTCTTGGGGAGAGGTCAGATCAGAGTCAACCAGGTACTGATGCAACAGCTGGTTTTGACAGTTATTAAGAATCTGCTCCCTCATTATCAGATTATACAATCCTGAGAAGTCACACACCTTACTGCCCATCAACCAGCCTTCCAGAGCCTTGGCAGAACAATCCACATAGTCTACCCAGTCTTGAGTCTGTGCTTTTTGGGTGTCTCTGAACTTCAACCTGTACTGTTCAGTGGTTAGGCCAAACCCATCAATAAGAGCACTCTTCAAGACCTTGTAATTGTCAGCATCCTCCTCTCTAACAGTGAGGAGCTTGTCTCTACCTTTGTCAGCAAAGGAGAGCCACAAGATTGCTGCCCACTGCTCCTGAGGGACCTTCTGTACTTTACAGGCCCTCTCTAAAGCAGTTATCCATTTGTGGATATCATCCCCACTCTGGTAGGGAGGGACAATCTTGCTCAGGTTCCTATGGTCATAGGACCTCTCCCTATCTCTAGGGACATGGCTGCCACCATGGGACTCTAGTCCCAACTTTCTTCTCTCTTTAAGGAGATCTAGGGATTCTCTATCTAAAGCCAATTGCTTCTTCCTGATCTCCAGTTGAGTTTCCTCATACTGGACCAGTCTCTTTCTTCTCTCATGAGAGGATTCCCTCCTGTGAGAAGAAACAGAGCTCCCTATTGAGGTGCCAGAGTGGTTAGACTCCTGAGAAGGAGACCTAGACTTTCTGAGCACACTCATAATCCTTCCTGGGGGACAAAGGTGTGGTTCTCTAGATCCTCATCTTCATCTTCCCCAGAAGGGATTGGGTTTTCCAGGTCAGGGTCATTGTCACCCTCCTGGTCAGTTTCAGAGGGGGCTGGGGGTAGTGGTACCCCTGGTCCCTTCCTCATCTGCTGGCCCACCCTCTGCTCCTACCCCTTCAGTCTCTGAAGACTTACTAAGATCATAAGCCACCAACAACTCCTGGAGGTGTTGGGTGGTGGGACTTTGGCCTGTCCTTAATTTCCTCACGTTACACAAAGCTCTCAGTTCCAAGAATGGGAGTGTGTCATACTTGGAGGGGGAAGCTCAATGGCTTCCTGCAGGGCATCTTTGGATCCTGCTTTTAAAGACATTACTAGTGTGGTGTGGTGTATGCACTACCTACTCTAGTGTGGCCTACTAAACTCTCTTGAGTTGTAGAAAGGGTTGTGCTATCCCTTAACACACAACTCTAAGTTCAGTAGAACTTACTGATATTCTAAGCTTAAATTATATGTACCTTAGGTACCTTTAGTGGTTTTCAGTTGATCAATTCAATTGAGATTATCTGGTAAAACAATAGCAAGCTGGAATCCCACACGCTGCACACCAATGTGAGAAGTTGGCCTGGCATATGCTGTCCACTAATTATAGTGGGCACCGTGCACCAGTCCAAATCGACTCTTATGGTAGGTAGGTTAAAGACAACCTTATTGAAAGCTATCCTAGTGGTAGCTATGGAGAGCAGCCTTCAGGCTAAGTCTTGAAGGAATGTAAAGCAGCTTGTTTTACCAGTCTATAATCTCTTGAGTGACCAAATGAAAGAGCACCACACCAGGTATATATTCAAAATATATGTATTTATTACTAAACACACCCCTCTAGTCTCTTTATGAGGCTAGAGTTCGAAGTACATAGGTTATAAGATCTTAAATCACAGTAATAGCACAAATACACGTTTGGGCCCTAGGGGCGTACTCAAACCATATACCAATAAAGTGGTATGCGAACCACGACTGAACTAGACACTAGGCCTAGAGCCTCTAGAAGTGCTTGGACCACAAGGAACCACCCAAGGTAGTGACACAGGGGACCCACGGGAGACGCGTGCAGTGTAAATACACAACCGCGATACGCCGTTAACTTCTATGGAGAAAGTCGGGATCGGGAAAATAGAGGAAAGGGACACTTAAAAGAGGACTAGGACAAAACCCTTTGAGATCTAGGACTTTGAAGAGTCTCTACCCACGGGAGCACCGGAGTACTCGTGTTACCTCACCCAGGGAAGCCGGGTGCATAGGTGCCTTTCGGGGTCGGGTTTCGTCGTCGGTTCTTATGGCGATCTGCTGCAAAGTGCTGCTGGCGACCAGGAGAAAAGTGTCCGGGTGGATCCAAGAGTGGATCGGAATTCTGAAGAACCTGAAAGCAGAGGGGACAGAGTCTGGGTCACTAGCCAGTGACCAGGGAGGCGATGGACAGATGCCCACCGATGTCGAGTGCTTCAGGTTCGATGACGGTCGTCTTGACTCTTCAGCCACGAGGTCCGGGAGGCGTTGTCGGCGACTAGGAGCAGGATTCGGGCTGCTGCTCGATGTCTGTCGAGTGCAGAGGTGTCGGCGACCAGATGGGACCCAACAAGCCTTGGCAACGGCAAGTCTTGAGTAAGATGTAGATCGTCGATGATGCAGACCAGCAAGGTCTGGGGAACTCACCCAGCGAGAGTAAGTGAGGGCAGGCCTGGAGCAACCAGACTGCCAAGTAAAGAAAAGATTGGCCTTCGGTAAGGGCTACTAGCCAACGGGCTAGCGACCGCGAAGGAGCCTCGTGACGCCGCATGTGGAGCTGGCTTACAGGACACTCGTGGAGTGGGGGCCAGTGATCTTCGGTGCAGGTGGTGCTGGAGGCTAGGGCTACTCGGAGCCCAAAGCACGACTTCTTGGGAGACCCAGAAGATGGTGCACTTGCAAGTGTGCTCGGTGTCCAGGGGTCACGGTCTCAAGTCACCCACGATAGCCACGGGCCTCAGCTTTGCTGGGGACTCAGGGTAGCCTCGGGAAGTCTGAGAATCCACCTCTGGTGATGCGATGACTTCGGCGTCCGACGGGAGCTTCAGTGATGCGAACCGGACAGATGCTTCTTTGGTGCCTGCCAAGCAGGGGAGTCACTCCTTGACCCCAAGGGAGATTCTTCAGTCCTCTAATCGTGAGTAGAGCGTCGAAGGTCCAGGATTCTGTTTCAGAGTTTCGTCCAGGTATAATCTAAAGTCCTAAGGACTGGGTTCCTACCTTTATTCTAAAAATAGGGATGGACTACTCTGTGGCCCCACCTATGGGTGGGTCAGGGCAGAGGGGTGGCTACACCCCTTTCCTTTGTCCAGTTCGCGCCAAAGCAGGGGCTGCAAGCCCCTGATCCGGTTTGAACTGGGGTATGCACAGGGACACCAAATGTGCCCCAAGTGCAGGACTTCAAAGCACCCGAAAGTGCTCCCGCCCAGCCCCAATACACATTGTCCTGTCTGGGGAGATGGTCACACCTCCCTGGGACAGGAAACCTATTGTCCAGGCCTCCCCTGCCGGAGTTTCGTCCAGCAGCAGGAGGCCAGACTCGTGTCTGTGGCAGCAGCTTCCATTTTGTGATGCCAGGGCTCTGGAAAGAAGTTACCGGACTCGTCAGAGTTAACATGCCTTTCCCTCTAGAAGGGTGGAATGCTACCCCCGCCGCCAGGATTGGCGGGGGGTAGTATTCCAAGATGTTTGACACCAAACACGACATGTTTAGGTGCAGCCATTCCATAGTTAGCATTTTACCGCGAGGATATAATGCGTTTAAGAGTATATGGTCAGGCTGCACTACAAACAGCATCAGAGATGGTCTCCGAACGCTGCAGAGGGGCCCTGCTCATGCAGGGGCACCCTCTCACATAGGAACCATGCACTCTGCCTTTAGGATTGATAAGGCCTGCCTTAGGAGTGACTTATAGGTTTATATGTGTGTATGCATTTAGTGATATAGGTAACCTATACCACAGCAAGGGGTGCATGCACCACCTTACCCAGGCTGCAGTAGCAGACCTGTGGTGTCAGTTTGGATGGCCTACCAGGGGTGGCATAATACATGCTGCAGCCCCTGGCAGGCCTCTGAGGTACCTATGCCCTTGGTACATAGTATACCATATACTAGGGACTTACAAGGGCACTCCAGATCCCAATCAGTGATGTGCCTAAGGCACATGGAGACCCTTTTAAAGAGGAAACAGCTAGGCTGGGGTTCTGAATAGCAGGGCCCCAGCCAGACTAATGTCGAAAACCAGTGAAGTATCAGCAAAAAGTGGGGGTACCCCTGTGAAGCAGATCCTACTCTCCTACAAATGTTGTCGACTTTGTATCTAAAGCTGAAAGCCAAACTGTCACAAAAATATTGGCTAGGTGCAACGACATTGTTACTGGGGCCAGAAGAGTGTTTTGTAGCTACTTGAAAAAGCACCTTGGTGGAGTTTGAGGCTGATTCTATTTGCTGGGTATAGTAGTTTCCTTTTTTCTTTAACTGAAACATTTTTATATTTGGTCAGTGCTAGTTTGTGGCTGATTTTCTCCTGCATAACGTAATGCCTGTGCCAGCATCTTTCCTGTCTCCTGCAGGCCTGATTCTCTAGCCTAAGCGCCTCTCAGAACCAGGGTGCTGAGGGTACCCTTCTGTTTGACCGCAAAACTTGAGGTTGGGCAACTTTTGCTAATGTGGAGTTGAGCCAGTCCGTATAGTAAGACGATGCCAGTTCAGCGTCAGTTGGGAGTGAAGGTTGGGACTGCACCAGATGTTAGTTTAGGATATTCTTGTACATTTTGCTCTATGCCTTGTGGCAAGAGGGCCCATCAAAGTTCGAGGGGGGTGGACTTATAGGTAATATATTAAGGCCAAAAATAATAGCCTATGATTTGTCAAATCTGGATGCCAAATATGAAATTGACTTTGACATATCTATATTACTTGTTCTACATATTTATAACTTGGCATATTTCTCTGTGTTATCCTTTAATGAGATTCATGCTATGAACTGCCTGGCTCTGCACCCCAAATAGGCCTTAGGAACGAATAGGGCCATTTCAGGAACATTTAATTTCTCATACTGGGGGAAGTGGGCAGGCCTGGAATCTCCACTGCTATCACCCTACACTTACATGCCACCCTAGGAGTGGGATGAGCCTAAGACTCAACAATAGAGTGACCCAGACTTCTCACCCTGCTTTCCAACAGTCAATATATTTGAAGTGATTAATAGGGAACAAGCAGGATATAGTAGGTGAGGACTGCCTCATGTCTGGAGTTAACTGCCTTCTTTCTTGAATTCTCTCCAGAAAGCAGCAAAGGGATGGACAGGGGTAGGCTGTTGCTGATATTCACACTAAGCTGAGCGAGGAATGATGTGGCATTACTAGTTTGTGTGGGTCCCCTATCAGCACAAGCAGTTCCAACTTTATTTTTTTGACCCCACAGAAGCTCATAATGGAGAAGGTGACTGCAAGAACGGAGAAAGGGCCAATGTTGCTGATGAAACCACTAACATGAGTCTGGCGTACTCCTGTCTTATACTTTGCAATTTATGGACTCTCTCCGGGGTAGGTCATGCCATCTACCTGACTCTCTCCCAGGGCCAGAAGAGAATGGATTTACTGGTGACCCTGAAGTGGTTCCTCTCAACTTGTGCTGTAGTGGTCGATGTGGAGCTCTCTAGGAGTGGGCCCTGCAGAATCGTGCTGTTGCACACAGTCCTGGGTGACAGGAGTTTGCAGCATGTAGAGCAATTTCCCATTGATGACCTTGGGGCAGCACTCAGGCTGACCCCAGGTCAGGATATTACCAGGTCTGTACAGGAGAGTACATGGGGCTAACCTGCTGCAAAAAAGGAGAAAGAAATAGTGCCAGAGGAAGCCATGAGGCAGAAGGGATTTCCTCAAGAAAATTCAGTCTGTGGCACTGGTGGCTGAAGCTCTCCACCAGAAATAGAAGGTCACTAGCCTCCAAAATCACTGTCCAGCTGGACAGATTGCTTCTCATTTCCTTATGTAGTTTGAGTGGCTTTCTAAGACCTACAATGGATAGTCTGGAGCCTCGGGCACCTCCTGCCAATGGAAACGCTTTGAAGAATACAGTAAAGTGATGAAAGGATTGCTTGAATTAATCTCAGCCCCTGGTAATTACTTGGGGCAGCATCGCAGTCTACTGCTTTAGTGCCCGCCAAGGCACCTTAGATTAGACTCAGCCATATGCAGATCAGCCTTGTTCCTTCTTCAAAAGAAACAGCGCAGCCCAAACTGCTAAGACTGGTACTCTCTGAACTGGAACACAAGCCACCCAAGACTGGTCTCAGCCTTTCTGGGCCTCTTTGTTCGGGTGCAGCTTGCTTCCAGTGGCACTGTGAGAATGGGTCCCACGTCTGGGCATACCCATCACACTACCCATCACACAATGAAGAATACAACAAAGTGATGATATGAATGCTTTCATTAAACTCAGCCATTTGTAATAACTTGGGGTTGCATCCTAGTCCATATTTTTTTGACCACCATGCCACTTCAAATTAGACTCATCCATAAGCCTTGGTCCTGCTCCATTAGAAACAGTCCAGCGAACTGCCAAGCCATGTACTCCGAATCAGTATACAAGTAGCCCAAGACTAATTCGGCCTAAATGACCTCTTCAGTTATGTGCATCTTGGTTCCAGTAGTTCCACTTCAACACTAATCCTTGTGAGCTCATGGTGACTTATAACTAACTACACATTGTAGCTGGGGATCAAAATCCAGCAGCACGCCCTGCAGCAGGGGGAGAAGCAAGGAACATCACAGTCTCATTCCTTGCTCACCAAACCACTGTGCCACTGGATTCAAGCTAGCCTGGCTGATGAGGGGTGATGCCCCGAAACCGGTCCCACAATGCTTGTTTTCGGTCCAGGGAGGACCTGGCTTGGCATTTCGGGATGGACTGTTCCCATGAGGCACAGGGCCAAGACTGATTTGCATATGGCTGGGTCTGAACTGGGGTGGCATGGTGAGCAAAAGAAGGATGGATTTAACCCAGATCTCTTGACTGGGGGTGAATGTTTGATTTGCTCTGCATTCCGTCCATCATCTGTGTGTCTTTTGCACCAAACCACTGCAAGCATCTTGGTTGCCAGGAAACCAGAAGCAGCTCAGGGAAATGGGTAGCAATACACTTAGCCACAAGGCATGTAAGGAACTGCCATCATGGTCAAGTGCAGGGATGATTGCAAGATACCTAGTATAAACAAAGAAATGTTTATGTTAAAAGCTGACGGTCTTACTTTCTATGATAAACAAACTCTTGTTAAACCTGATAGCTTGTACTATGTATTATGAAAATTAAAAAAAAATGTATAAAGGCCAGATGTTTTGCTTGTGAATCTTTCTGACTTAGCCGGGAGGTAATGCATTTTTTCTAAAGGAATACATAGGGTTACTACTGTTTTTCGGATCAGGTCCTGCTGGTATACAAGGAGTCACATGGTAATAATGAGAACGTACCAGATGTACGCAGTTTTCTCCCGTGAAATTTCTTTAGGGTGCATCATTTGCTCCATTGTCATTTTGCAAGGCCTCTTTAGTAGAGGTTCCAATGCCAGCAAGCTTGTGAATATTTGCAATTTTTTGCATGTATTATTCACTTCATTGTACTTTATTTTTATTTTAGCGTACAGCACCTATTCAATTCAGCCTTGGGCTGCTCTACTTTGCTACCCTGAGGGTCAAGTACATCAAGGAGTACATACATAGTCCACGGTTTTAGAGTCTGTCCCAGGATGCCAGAGGTGAAGGACTAACGCTAACACAATTCGGGCCCATTAGCTTCTGATTCCGTAGGTGCACTGAAATTCTCCCAGGGTGTTTGATACTTTTCCTTAAGGACCACTCGAACAAATGCCAATTTTGTAACGCATTGCTCATTTCACGCTGACTGGTTCCCACTGTAGGAAAAAGCGTATTCTGTTGCATCGCTTGATCCAAAGTTTCACCCGATGGACGGTATTTCTTTTTTCTGGGCCACTTTGTCTACGTATGAAGGAATCACGTATAATAATCAATTTCGGCTCAGTGAGTTAGGAGAAATGATTGAGCCGAGCATTCTTCTATTCTGCTGGGTAGAAATGTCACTTGGACCTCTTCTCGAAAGTCAATGTGGTCTCCTAAGAAATCGCCAGGTGCATACCAGCGCCACCTGGTACACCACCGCTTAAGATGTAAGTCTTATCTTGGGCAGTGTAAGTCGTGCACAGCTGGCCCGTTAATGCTGAATTGGTATTTGTTGCCAATTGTGGCAGGATTTAAGACCTGATTTGCTTGTGAATGCAACCATGCAAATTAGACCTCGGCCGAGCACCCATATGCCTGTGGTGACTGGCAGATGGTACTGCCGGCGGGGGAGCCTTGCCAATGGGACGCCATGCCCATTACTGTGATCCTTTTTTGAAATAGGGACACTGATCCCTCGCCTTACATAACGAGGCTGTGTATGTTCCGAGTTCTTGTACTCTGAGTAATAATTAAATACAGGAAGAAAGTGTGGCAGTGTGTTGAAGCCTTGTTTTTTTTTTAATGGGTATTTTGAAAAAGACATCGTGTTTTTGTGGAAGACAGACTAGACACTCATGAGAGGGATATAGGGCGATTACTCAGAGCGACTGTTTCCTTTCCATTAATACGTATTACACAGCAAACAGTAAACTAATATCAGGACAGGAACGCAGCATGCAAGTTTTCAAAAAGTAAAACATAAAAAGTGATGCTGACAACTGACACTTGAGTTTCTGTCCCAGCGGAGAAAAAAATGGCTCCATCTGTGACATTAAATCAAGTCAGGATATAGATCATTTTGTTCGTTTATTTGCCCTTCATATTCGGGTGAGGAAAAAAGGAAGCATGCTGCAGCCCCATGCCATGTTTCTGAGACCGCTAAAAGACACGGTGGGATATTTCACTGTTCCTTCTCAATGACAATGAAAGAGGAATATTGTACTGCACGCGGCGGTGACCTACATACTCGTGGTCATTAGGGATAGTGCTTGCGGGGGGGAAATATTTCTGAAAAGAAAATGGAATTGGTCTGCCCAGTGCGGGTAAAACTCAGGGGACGAGACATACCAAGTCATATTTCCCTCAGTAGTGAGCCTCGGATGCTCTAAATTAGGTTAGAAAAGACGAGGTCAGGCACTATGGTGCAAATGCGCGAAAGAAACGTATGCGCTGAATATAGAGAAAGCAAAGCCCTCGCGATACAATTAAACTGCGTCACGAAGGACAATGACCAATCTGTCTGAGTAACAAATGGCCAGCGTGAGGGACTAAATTGTCTTTTCAGGCTTGCCTTCGTGTTAATGAGCTAACGATTTGGTAATTGAGCAATATATGTATTTAAATCACGACAATATAAATTGTGGTGTGATTATAGGATGACGTGATTAATAAACGTTGTTTTCCTCGTTAATACATCAATACACAAATTGTTTTTCGACGTGCCTACTACTTTATGAAGTACGTGTGTCTTTTTTTCCACAATGAAGGTAACGTACTTTATACACTTCGTGCCCTTTATTCCGTACACGGTGCAAATACAGATGAAGCTTTCGCTCTATTTGTTGCTATTATTTCACTAATTATTCCAGTCTCCTACAGCTGTGTGCACCTGGAAGAGACTTACTGCATCTCTTACAAATCGACTGCATCTCCTCTGTTAATTACACCCTCCCCATTTAAGCCATCTCCTTTTACTGTAATTACATTGGATTCCCATGACGCCACTTAAACAATTATAGTTAGGCAGTTTTTCCCCACGTGTGCGAAAAAAGGTCAAAGTGCGGGCACGAGTCCCATTTGATGTTTTAGTTTTACCCTATATTCTGATTAGGCGACAACACATCTGCGAATAATATGTTGACGACGACTTTCACGCTTTACGACAATAATAGCGCTCTACTCCCAATGTGCTGTTAATGGCAAAGTCACCTAAGGTGTATTTGACCCGTTATCTCACACAGTTTGTTTTGCAATTTTTTGCAGATTTTACGAGTCAGATCATTCATGATCACATGGAGCGGGTAATTTAACGGTTGTTTATGTTTCTTTAGAACACCACGCCTCATCCCTTTATTTATCTCGATCTGGGTATGTGGTCTAAGCATGAATCACCAGTAGGACATTGCATGTCATTTTGAATCTTGAAAACCTGTTTAAAGCCTCCTCCTTGATTGAGTGATTTATTTGTTTGTTTGCCACATCTGAGAGGTTGTTTCCTGAGTTCCCTTTGTTCTACTTTTGTTGAGGGGTGTAATAATGGACCCGCAAGAAAAAGCATGGTTAACTAACAATTGGTCACTCTCTAGGACCACTGTTTACTAATGGAAGTTGGCATTGGGTAACGCCTTTGGTGATTGCTTCCCTGGTATTGGCTTAAATCTCTATACTATGTCTCCAACAATTTTGTGGGTTTTTTGAACAAGAGAGGATGGCTAAAATTCTGAAAAATGTATTGCTTGTGAGAAACACATGTGCAAAGAGATACTTTGCTGACAGAGCAGCTCACAAAGCAGCCTTTAGCAACTATCACCGACACATCAAAGAAGTCAAGAAAGCAGCCATCATCACCAACATTGACTCCACAGCCAACCACACAAAGGAACTTTGAAAGAAGCCAAAGAATTTTACAACCCGATGACCACACAGAACACCACCCACCCCTCCCAAGAACTCTGCGACACCCTCTCAGACTACTTCCACAGCAAGATCGCCAAAATCTACACCAATTTCAACCTTCAGCCCACCACCCTCAACCCAGACGACCTCAACCAACCAGCGAATACCAGCCAAACCATCACCACCTGGTCACCGATCACTACCTTCCATCCACGCCGGGGCACCCACCGACCCCTGCCCCCACCACCTCTACAACCTCACAACAAACCCAATCAGCACGCAACTCACCAGCATCCTCAACACCTCCATCTTCAAAGCAACCTTCCAGGACAGATGGAAACACGTAGGCATCAGACCCCTCTTAAGAAAGCCTCGTTCCTTACAGGTTGCACACAGAGCATCCGACTGCCTCCCTTCACCTCTGCACCCAAAGACATCATAAGCGGCGTACCACAAGGATCATCCCTCAGCCCCACCCTGTTCAACATCTACATGACCCCCCTCACAGACATTGTCAGATCCCACAGACTCAACATAAACTCCTATGCAGATGACACTCAACTGATCCTCTCTCTCACCGAGGTCCTTCCAACACCAAAACCAACTTCTGTAATGCCATGACCAATGTAGCTGAATTGATGAGAGACAACTGTCTCCAACTCAACTCTGACAAACTGAAGTACTGATCTTCAGGAAGAACACCTCCGCATGGGACCAAAGCTGATGGCCTGCAGAACTCGGAGCCACATCCACACTGACCGACCATGCACGCAACCTCGAGCATCATCCTAGACAGCCAACTGACCATGAAATGACAAGTTAATGCAGTCACCTCACCCTGCTTCCACACACTTCGCATGCTCCGTAGAATCTTCAGATGAATCCCAACCAACACCAGGAAGACCATCCCTCAGGCACCTCGCCACTTCAACTACAGCAACGCCATCTACGCTGGCATCTCCACCGTGCTCTTCAGAAGACTCCAGACCATACAGAACGCTGCAGCTAGACTCATCCTGACCTCCCCAAACAAACCCACATCACCCCCCACCTGAGATAGCGCCACTGGCTCCCCATCCAGAAAAGATGCCATTTCACGTTCCTCACGCACGCCTACAAAGCCCTCCATGACCAACAACCTGGCTACCTCAACCATCAACTGAACTTCTACCAACCCTCTAGACACCTGCCCTCTTCTTCACTCGCCCTCACACACACACCCCTCATCCGTCCCAGCGGTGGCTGCTCCTTCTCATACATCGCTGCCAAGACCTGGAACGTCCTTCCCCTCCAGCTCCACACAGCCTCCTCGCTGGCAGACTTCAGAAAGAGACTCAAGACCTGGCTCTTCAACGGAGACACAGCACCCAGATACCCCTAGGAGTGACAGTGTTGCGCTTTACAAATGCTGTTTGATTGATCGGTTGATTGATTGACACATTAGATCTAGAATGAATCTAGGTAATCTGTTTGCCACTCATGGGCTGTAAGTCAAATTTTTATATCCCTGTTTTTTTATTGGGAAATAAGGACCCCATACACTCCGCACAGCCATTATTCCCCTTTTTTTAAACATGGGTATTTCCAAGCCGCTTCTTCTACTAAACCTAACTATTCAACTCACATTTTTATTGTCTGCTGGCCTACAATTTTTCTAGGAAACCGGTTTGCTGCTCACAGGCTATAATACAAATTTGTATATGCTCTTTTTTTTATTGAGAAATACAGACCGCATGCACTCCACAGGGCCATTGTACTATTTATAGAAGCCTTTGCACATGTGTGCCCAAACCACTTGGGGGTTCTGGTGTCTGATTGCTCCAGCCCATGTAAGTATGGGCTCTGTCAACTTGATGGCACAATGCTGCCAGATTTTAGATTCTTCTCATAATCCCACAACTTTCTTAGCAATTTTTTGAAGACTTTAGGAGTTGGATCATTCATGATCATATCAAGCGGATGAGCTAGTGGTTGCTTATGTTTCCTTAGAATACCACGCTTCAGCACATTATTTATCTCAATGTAGGCATGTGTTCTACGCATGAATCACCAGCCGGGAATTGCATTTCAATATTTAATCTTGAAAATTGGTTTTGCAGACCCTTCCTCGGTTTATTGACTTATTTCTTTATGCTTGTCACATCTGAGAGATTGTTTCCTGAGTTCCATTTGATTGACTTTTGTAGAGGTGTGTATAGTGATGACCCCGCATGATAAAACTTGGTTAATTAACAATTGTTCACTCTCCAGGACCACCTTCTACTAATAAAAGTTAGCATTGGGTAACACCTTTGCTGATTGATTCCCTGGGATGGGCTTAAATCTCTATACTAGGTCTCCTACAAGTTCATGGGTCTATTGTACTAGAGTGGATCACTGAAATTCTGAAACATTTGTTGCTTGTACATTTAAAAACTTTGAGAAACACATGTGCCAAGAGATAATTCCTTACACATTAGTCTATGAAAAGAGGTAAGAGTGTATTTGATGTGGTACTCATCAGTGCTTTTTTGTTTGTGTCAGAACCATTTAGGAAATTGCATCATATGATTCTTGTAGGCTGCTATCTGTAAGGTTCTGATGAAGACCTCATGTGAAATTGTTTTTAAAGGAGTTGAAATATCAACACATTTCTATGTATGTGACTTTAACATATCGTTACTGTAGACTCGCGTCTTCGAACCGGACGCCGGAATTCAGAGGCTTTTCTCAGCCTTACAACACCCATCGAAGTGCCAGGTATAGGGTAGATATTCCCCTATTGAAATGAATATATAACTTTGATAATTTGAGATCTTTACTTGGATGGATGCCAGAAAACCTTGCTCGTAAAGACCGCATCCAATAATATTTTACACACAGACGCCGCATCAGAAATGGCTTACGTGTAGGAAACACTGTTCATTTAACTGATTACAGAACTGGAATCATTTGATACCAGTGAATTTCTGCCATGAAGAAGTCCATTGTCTATTGGACAAAACGCGTTGGCTGGTTTTCATTAACATTTATATGAAGCACTTATAAACGAAGAATACCACTGGACTGCTCGAGAGTTATTTTTATTAGCTATGAAATATTCATGTGCTTATATTTTTCTTTCGTTTATATGTGGTGCATCTCTGGTCTTTGTATTTGTATCATTACTGTAGACGTTGAACTTGTACCTGAATTCCGAGTCTATGTTTTAGAAATCAAGAGGAAATTAAATCAGATTTTGTTTTTGTACATTTCGAACACCTTTGTCACTTACTGCACAAATCACCTTCATTGCACTGTCTTTGGAGCACCTACTTGTCAAATTGTTTTTGTTTTTTTAACTGTTTTTATTGGGTTTTACATTTTTGGAAAAACAAGGTTAGCAATCACTTACAGGTGAATTATTGTTTCACACTTCATGCTGTGGTTGTACAATATTCTGTGGACTATAATTTCATTGACATAGTGGTTTTAACATTTGCAAATGTCTATTTACTGGTTTTCATATTCTGTAATAGAGCTGAGTCAGTTCCAGTCAAATGTGCTTGAATAGTTTTTCACAACCACTAAACCTGGGATTCACAAAAGAAATAAGGGGTAAACACAACAGTGACTAATATGGCTACAGCTGCAAGTTAAATCAAAGAGCGTTATCTGGTCAGTGCAGTTACTGAATGACTACGAGCTTGCGGCGGCACAATCTTCTGAGTCTACCTCTTTGGTGAACACTATTGCTGAAATCTACATGCAATGTATGAGCAGTGAGGTGGGACAGAGAGTGCTTAGCAGCTTGGGAGGTGCAATTTACACATTTATGGTGATATGGGAGAGCCTTTAGGTATATACCTTGTTTTTCCCATTGAAATAGCCCATCACAGTGGCATAGTGTCGTCTCTCACAAGAGTTTGGAAGTGTATAAGGAAGGTGTCCCATGCCATGGAGATTACACGTGTATGGAGCTTTCTGGCTTCTTCACGGTAGAGCGCCAGTGTCGCCCAGCGAATGAGAGTATTGCGCCAAGTGACAACTGGGGGTGGGGGGGGGGGTATTTGCCCTTCAATGCAGGGTGGTGGTGGGTTTGGCCAACACAATCGCCAGGTCAGCGAAGCATGCTTTGACTTTATGGTGCTTCTTACATTTAGAAATGCCAAAAGTTCTTGCTGCCAAATTATTTAAGTTAGAGTACCCTGTTACCTCTGTAAGTGTTTAATGTATGGTCTTCCAGTATTGTGTTAGGGGTAGGCATGACCATAGCATATGTTGTAGGTCGGCTGTTGGTGATCGGCAGCGAGGGCAGGTGAGGTGTGCTGTGGGGATATAGTGGTTGAGCTTGTCGGGTGTGAGATAGTCCATGTGTAGTATGGTAAATTGGATGATTTTAAATTTAGCATTTCTGAAGACCTTCTGCGGAGCTCTAGCGCCTTAGCCCATTCAGTCTTGTGAAATGCTCTGCCTAGCTCCTCCTCCCATGTTTCAC
Organism: Calotriton arnoldi; assembly: GCA_963921515.1. Classification (NCBI taxonomy): domain Eukaryota; kingdom Metazoa; phylum Chordata; class Amphibia; order Caudata; family Salamandridae; genus Calotriton; species Calotriton arnoldi. The sequence continues at coordinate 630,437 of CAWUFW010007558.1, read as the reverse complement.
GCAAGGCCATGACTGAAACCCCTGAGTGCTCTCTGATCGCTTTATATATCCAGTTAACCAGGTGTTGACCTTTGCCCATGAGTAACAGTGACCATGATACAGCATGCGTCCGTGGCTCTTCATATTATGTATTCCACAGTCTGTGGAATGTCACCCAAAATTGTCTATATGTAAGGAGTTGGCCTGGAGGGACTGCATATTCTTCTGTGAGCTGCTCAAATGTAAGTAGGTGTCCATCAGGGTGCATATTCCCCACGGTAGTTATTAATGATTTCTGCCAAGCAGCCAATTCACCAGTTGTCAAGAAGCCAGTGTATCAGCGTAAACCCCTAATGGGAATTGCTGGGGCATAGGGTGGTATCTGCTGTGTAAGCTGGAAGACTCGGGACAAACAATTATGGGCCACTGTTACATATTGGGCCTTGATTTCTTGGGGTGTACTTTGAGAAGGGTACCTGCCCCAACACATGTCTCATGGACCTTCCAATTAGCCAGTGAGACAACCATTGTAATTGGGCTGCTAGGTAGTAGGACTCAAACGATCATGCGCCCAGGCCTCCCTCGTCCAACAGGTGTTGGAGTTTAACCAGCGCAATCTGATTGCACCTGTGTCCACAGATCAACTCATCAAGCATGGTGTCCAGCTATTGAAAGAAGAGTTGCGGGGGAATGACTGGGATATTTACAAAATAGTACAGCAACTTCAGGAGGATAAACATTTTTGAGAGCGCTATTTTATCTGTTGTGGCCAAAGGGAGGTTCTTCCAAAATTGAATCTGAGATTTTATGTACCAAACTAAAAAGGGTAGGGCAGACTAGTACCACCGGATGGTGGCAATGGGCAAGGTTAAGAGCATTAGGTTTAAGTTATTTGGAAAAGTAAGGCCAGTCAGCATATGGCCTCCCTGGAATAATGTGGACTATGTTGTCAACTTTAGTCTAGTTTCTCCACACAGCACTGCAGTGCAGAAAGCCAAGGAGAGCAGGCTAGCCTGAGCCCATACATACCATCAACAGGCCAGGGTTAGGATGGGCAGTGGGAGCAGGCCTTTTAGTAGCTCACACGGAGCAGCAGACAATGCTTGAAAGGAGAGAAGGATCAGGGAGAGCAGGCCAGGAGAAAGCTATCGTGATCCATACACTAGCAAATATAGAAATGGTATCACAAATGTAAAGATTTGAAGAATATGTGTGTGAATGCGTGTACTGAAGGACTTTGCAATTTGTTTCATTACAGTATACACACCCCCTGTAATAGATGATTCTATACCGGCAAACATGAGTTTTTTAAAGATAATACTGTGACTGTTAACTATAACAGCTTATAACAGAAAGATTAGCAGTGAACCATCTTAGAATTATGTATAACATGTTGTTGATACTTATTTTCCAGTAATAAGGTCACACATATAACTGCTGCTCCAGCAATTGTGTTAAACGTGTGCCCAGATTTTTTATAACATTCATTGTTTCCAGAGTTTCAGAATTATACGAAATGAAGCCTGTGGCGGCTCCTCCGCTAAGGCGGAGGAGCGTCGCCCCACTGCTTTGCAGCAGTGAAGTAAAGGAAACATAAAATGATAACAACTTGTGTTAGTATCATTTTATGTTTCCTTCTGCTGCAAGCAGCTTTGCGTTTGGGGCAGGGCTGCTCCGATGACAGAGGAGTGGGGGGGAGTGGTTTGTCCACTCGTAAGTGCTCATGACTGTTTGGCCGGCCCTCTCGGGCCGGCCAAAAATTCATGCACACTTCGCATTTTCTCCATGCAGGCTGCCTTACAGCCTGCGTGGAGAACATGTCCAGGCCCCATTCCCTGCCTGAGTGCCAATGCACGGCGCTCAGACCAATCACAACGCTGCATTGCAACGTTGTGATTGGCTATCAGGAGGCTGTGAGCCTGGTGCTTCCTGCTGCTTCCTGCATCCTGTTGCGGGACCGGAGTCCGGAAGAAAAGCACGGAGGAGAGGCGGCGGCTGGCTGGCCGTCACAGATAAGTGTTTTTTAACTTTTTTCGTCCCCCTACCCTCTACCTCCACCCCACCAGCCGGGTCCGATAGCAGCCGCTACTGAATGAAGCTCTATTAGAACGAATTGTGGGAACGCTAATAAACTGTCAGTAAAGTGTACCTGTTTGCACTGATATTCTCACAGCAAATATAAAACCACCCCAAAAACTCACCTCAAAACTCACTGTGACAGCCCACGCAGAGTCTAAGGGAAGTGGGTAGTGCAGTGCTGGGGGCTGTAAAGACCCATCATGAACCTGTTGAAAGTGAACAGAGCAGGATTTTGTCAGGACCTAACATCAAAAGATAAGATCACTGGCATGCAGATCCTACGTCTCACACTTCTCATATGCATGAGGGGATTCTGAAAGAGGAAGACTGATGCTTCAGCAGGGAACACATAATTTAGGAGCAAACATCAATTGTTGAAGCACTGTGTCCAAAGTGTCCAAGCACCACACATAAATCCTGTGAGGGGTGTGAAGCTGTTTGTTGATCAGATAACTATGGTTGTCATTCCAGGTGGTCAGTGCTGTAAGTGGGATGAAAAAGATGGGAAGTCTGTAAAAGGGACATTGGTGAAAAAGTGTAATTAGGAATCTGTTCCAAGAGGCTTGGCCTATGTAATTAAGGGTGTGACCAAAAGTATGAAAACTAAAATACTTTGCTTTACAAAGCATGCCTCCTGGACAGTAATTAAGTGCCTTTCTGTGAGTCGTATGTTATTGAATCCAGACACAACGACAGACATACTCCTAGGAACAAGCCTGAAAGTTTGATAGAAGTATCGAATAAATGAGTAACAACAATGATTTCTTGTGAATAATTAGAATTGAAAATGTTTCAACACTAAAAATGTGAGACTGAATTAAACATTGCTAAGTTCTGTAGAAGGAGAAGTGGTCTTCAAATTGTCTCCATCACTTCTTTTACCCTCCACTCCACTTTTTTCTGCCATCTTTCACCTTTACCCACATCTTTTTGAAATTGTCCATTTGCTTATTTCACACATCACTATTTTCTTCTTCACACTGTCTTGTCACTTTGCTGCTGCAGTAATTCTCTCTATTTACTCAAGTGACCCCCAAATACCAACAACCCACACACTCAGCTTTAAGCACTGCTTATTATCTTCCTTTGACACTGTCAATATTTTGACAGCTGTGTACCTCCTTCACACACTTTGCTTTAAAGTCACAATTACAGTTGGCACATATGTGACCGTTGCTCTGTGAGCTCTGCAGAGAGGCCAAGTACTGTGCATCCATTAAGTCTGAACACCTATAAATGTGCTGCCCTCAGGGCAGCTCGAGTTTGTGGCTGCTCTCAGGGCAGGGCATTTTTCATAATAGGGCGCACTTTCCCTGTTTGCGTCCGCTGCACCTGTACATTGGCAAAGTGAGATACATTGACTCTGCCATTGCTTGTTTTCTTCATTGGTAGGAATTAACCTCTATATCCTGAAGAATAAAAAAAATTGCTCAGCCTATCCATAGGTACTCTTCGCTGTTCTTTTAAAGTGCGGAAACACCAGTTGCGACTAAGTATTAAAAATGATCTAATGCATGATAGGTACAAAATAAAGGCAAAAAGAAGAGATCGGAATGTGTCCAAAAGAAATGTCCATACAGATAACATTTTCCAGGAGCATAGGTGGAGCCTGAAGTGTTGTCTATGTTTTAGAGTGTGATCCAGCCTCCATTTTCATGCATCCAATGAATACAAGAAAACAACCCAAAAGAAAGAGGCAAACATTACTTTTATCGTGAAAGTAAAATGAAGCTGAAACGTGCCTTAATATCTGTGCTCAATCAACATGCTCTGTGCCCTTCACCCAGAACGATGGTTCAGTTTTGGGTGAAGGGCACAGAGCATGTTGACTGAGCATAGATTGGATGCATGAAAATGGAGGCTAGATCACACTTTTGGAGTTGTATGCAATTAACAGTTTACATGAGTCTGGTATGGGCATTGGTTATTGATATGTTATTTGTTTAATTGTAGTTAACCCTGAAGAAGGGCAGTTGATGCCCGAAATGCATTGGGTCATATTAATGCGGTCGCGCTTTGAGGAATGATGAATCTCCACACGTTTTGAAGAAAAGCCTGGATAGGCAATTGTTGAATTTATGATCGAAATATTTTGCATGAGAATGTTGGTAAAATGGATTACTGATCGAACTGGAAGAAATAAAATGGATTAAGAATGGAATAAACTATTGGAACTTATCTATTTGAGAACTAATCTTTCACTGTGCATCTTGGGTTGGGACCTGACAAGGCGCCAACATTTATTCAATTACTTATGACAGTCTGCCACACAGCAACACTATTTGTCTACTTTATAGATGAGCACATTTTGTTTTTTTAATTCAATATACATTAAAAGCGACTAAAACCTGCTGCCCAAGCCATTATAGATTGGTGGGCCTGGAACTGTCTGAATTGTCCTACTTATGGAAGCATGATGCAACTTAGGGGCATATTAACAACGGCCAGCGATAATTATCGCTGGCCGTGCTTAGCGTGAGGAATCCTATCGCTGGAAATTATCGCCATGCTAGCGCTGTATTAACAACGCTTAGCGCAAAGGCGATAATTTTCCAGTGATAGCGATGTTTTCCATGGAACATCGCTGGTTTTCCAGCGATGTCCCATGGAAAACGGCGATATACTTGGCGATAGGGCCTGTGGTCTTAGCCACACAATCCACCCCCATGTTAGGTATGCCTTAGTCAGGAATTTAGCAGACGTTAAATTCCTGCGTTAAGGCATACTTAACGCAATTTAAAATATCGCTAACCCACGTTGCTAATATGGCGATACCTGGGTTAGCGATATTTCCCCTGTTGTTTTCACAGGCACGCCCCTTTGCATCTCATTAGCGATGCGATGGGAGGCGTGCTGAAAACGGACGCTAAGTCAGGAATCACGCGCTAGCGTGTCCTTGTTAATTCAGCGATAAAATTATCGCCGCTTTTCGTCCGAAAACGGACGCTAAAGCGGCGATAATTCATTAACGCCGCCTTGTTAATATGCCCCTTAGTTCTGTTGATTCTGTCACTGGCAGTGCTGGCAGGGGCAATGTGTGGTTCAAGTTGCAACGGCCAGCTGACGAGGGTCCATATTTTGCTTCCAAATTAAGCACTAAGCATCCTTCAGCAAACAAATCTGTTACAAACAGCAAAACCCACCACAGAGCTTTTAATGAGCAACCAAATCTTTATAAACAATTGGCTTCCACCCTGTGTTAGTTTCACAGTTAACTTTAAAATACTACGAACCCACCTGGGGGTCAGTAAATCAAGGTACTGAGATTCCCATGGCGACTAAAAATACAAGCATCCCCAGAGACCATGTCATTGAAAAGGTTATAAACACCCATGGGATCTTGCTGGCATAGCAGCAAGTCTACAATGAGTGCAAACATACACTGCATTGTGGTTTTTTTACATGCTAAATGGCCTGCAGTGTGTATTCACTTTACAACGCTCCAGCAGATAGAGCTGGTGAGTTAAGAATTAAGACACCCTTGGATAGTAGCCAAAAGCATTACCGCCCCCACTAGTGCAAAAAACACACACACACACGCACACATACACACACACACACCAAAAGGCTGACTTGCAAGAGATTGTTTAAAAGTGATAGCTTCCCTTTTTTTTAAAAATGATTGCTTACTCATCCCATTTGCAGTGGGACCTTTTAAAAATGATGTTATTTTAGAGTTTTGTAGCACTCAATATGATGTGCAGTCTGTCTACAGCATGGTCACAGGGTTTGTTCTGGGCATCCAGTCGGTATAAAAAGGATTCACACTTCAGTGGGAAATACTTTAGGAAAAGTGCCGGCGTTGCTGCAGTATTCCAGTTCGGGCAGGTAGTCTTGTTAACTGAAGACGTCGGTGAATTGGCCCATGTGATGGCCACACGGATATTGTACCTGTTCTCTATGTGTGAACCAGGCTATGTCCCCCCTGCTTCTGTGACCTGTCTTATACCTATTCTGTGTGATAGGGAAGGATGCACCCCTGCTGCCCATGTTGTGCCTTTGTTGTGATGAGAAGCTCGGTATTAAGCTTTCTACTACCCAAAAGACAAAACGATTTACATTGTCAATGCTTGTTTTAATTCATGAAGTGAATGAAAAAGTGAACCCTCGCAAAATATGTGAACATATTTACTTTTGGTTTATGACTAAAACAAGCAGTTGTTTTTAAATTATGTATGACTTTGTAAAAATGAAAAACATACCTGACAATTAGCTTAATGTTATGCATAAACCCTTAGTCCAATTCTTAAATTGTAGCCAACAGCTCCTTGCATGCTGGTGGATTGTGCTCCTAATGCCAGCATTTAAATTAGAGCTATAAGCCCCAAAATGTAACAAGCTGTATGCTGACAAGGCAAAAATGTCAGATGGCATTGGGCCCCTGGAACTTTGCAGCAGTGGAGGACAACATTATGTGACAAACATATGCAGGTAGGAAAGGCATATTATGCGGCTTAATGCTGCACAATCTGTAGCAGTGTTATTTCTTTATTTTGAAATTTTTGCAACTGTTAAGTGAGTCTGGGCAAAGTTACACCACATTACTATCAGTTTAATACCTGAAAACAGCAATCAGTAGCCAGAAAGGTGACCGATTAAACTTTGCAAAGGATCTGCTACTGCTCAGAATTATGTGTAAAGCTTTTTGTTTAATAACTTTTGATCTTTTTGCACTAGAAACAAAATGTCTCTTTTGGTGAAATCTTTCAGTACTGCAGAAGATGGTGTATTATGTGGCAAATGAGAAATATACATGGAAATTCAGAAAACTCTGCTACCACAGAAACACATAATTCCAATGGCCCTGAATATATGTCATAGGGCCAATTGTCAGAATTCTGAAATGCATAATAAAATTCAGTTCCTGATTTTCTGACTTTTTTATTTTAGGCAGTTAAAGGTTAAACAGCCCAGTGGGTGAGAGCAGGGACATCACTTCCGAGGCATGTATGGGGGGGGGCACACCCCTAACAATTTCTTAGTCGGGTCATGGCCTAGCAGTGACAGTCAGATCTACTGTCAGAGGCAGGCTAGCCAATGTACTGAGAGAGAGAGATTGCCGAGCCAAGGGTCTGGCTTGACCCCAAGAGCTTACGTATTTATTAAGCCTTGACTATATTTGGCATGTAAGTCATCCAACAAACATGATGTAAAAAAATGATATTGTTTCTTCAAAATGCAAAAAAGTGTATTTCTTTAGCGTGTTAGTGTTTCACCTTAGTACATCAGATTATGCCACTGCATTAGGAGGTATTTATTAAAGGTGCTCATTTTTACAGACTAAGAACTTATTTAGAGTTCAGATGGGTTACTCCATCACAGAAGTAACAGATATCCCGTCTGCCGTATTACAAATGCAATTGGATATAATGCACTTGTAACATGGCTAATGGGCTATCCCTCACATCTGTGACGTAATAGACCGCCTGCTGAGGTGTAAATCAAGCCCTAATTTAGAAACATTTCTGCCCACTCCCGCTGACAATGTCACTACTAAGAGGCAATTCAGTTGTCATGTGCATCCTTCATATGGCCTGGATTGATGTAATAGATGGAACAACATTATAATTTGTTAAATCAAACATAGGAAGATTTGGTACCTTGCCCATAATGAAATCACATATTTGAAGGAGCTCTCATATGCCCTCATATGTGATACTAAAGAAAAAGAAGGCCCAGTGAAATAAAATGTTTGCCAAAAACCACATCATTTGCTCAAGCAGATAAGCGGGGATTGAGTCCAGATTTTCTGGTTTCACATTGTGCAATTCAGCTATTTGATGGGTATCTCTTTCTCTCACCCGTACATCAAACGTCACTGCTTTAATTCTTGGCGCATAAGGTTAGAATGTGAGTGGCAGGGAGACGTCACATAAAAACTCAGCTAATTTTGAGCTTGGGGATCCAGGAAGACCTTGTGCTGAGCCAGACCCAGGCATCTGGTTCAAGCCTTCAGTGGCTCACCCAGCTCAATGTCTGCACCTGGGATGTTAGAGTGACCTACGAAGATGTGTGCGATTTTAATGAAGGGTCAAGGGCACCAGTGTGATTGGGGCCCCTGTCAGTCACTGTAAGAAATTGATTTGTTGGTTGACAGGGTTGTGAGCCCTGGTCAAGCAGCAACCACAATCCTTGTCAGGGTGAGGCCCAAGGCAACCCTAAATTAACCTGTGCTCAACCCACTGGTAGTTTGGCACAGAGCAGTCAGGCAATGCGTAAAGTAGTTGTGCAACATTTCAAACAATAATAAAGTGAAAACACCACACAAAAAGGATCACACACCAGATTAGAAAAATAGAAGTATTTTTAATAAATAAAACAAGACTAAAATGCCAAAAATCCCATCAGTAGAACTGGAGATTTTCAATTTTAAAGAGTTAAGTAAAAATAGAGCCAAAATCAAAAAGCACAAACTGTGGATATCTGGTCACGCTGGACCAGGACACAGCCACAAGTTCTGGCCTCGGGCCGGCTATAGGGACCCAGTTAGGACTGCAGAAAATCCTGGTTTGCAGCACTTTGAGAGGATCCGCATTATAGATGTGTCGCACAGCTGAAGAAATGCACCAGTTCCGTGATGCGGCATGCCTGTGATGCGAGGAACTGCATCGTTGTCGAGGATCTCATCGACAGGGCTTGTGATGTAAAGTCCAGTTTTGAGGATGCGGCTTGCAGTTGGGGTAATGTGTCATTTCCAAGGAGCTGCAAGGCTGCAATGCGGAGTCCATCGCTAAGGTTGCCATCGATGAGGGTTGTGAGGGCCTGCATCGAGAATGCATCACACAGCGGTGGATCTGATGGGGATGCAAAGGTGTTTTGGGTCTTTGTGACAGGTCCAATCCATGCAGCAGCAGCGATGCGTCGGTGCTGCTTGGGTTTGCGTCGCGCAGCAGAGGAGATGCGTCAGTGTCACTGGATTCACAGAGGCTGGCAGAGCACCTTAAGCCCACTTCCAAGGGTCCAGGACTGAGGTGGTGCACTTGGCAGGGTAGACTCACGGACGGCAGAGTCCAGGTGCCAGGTTGTTGGAAGATTGTTGTGTCCCTGAGGCTTCAAATCAGGAGGCCAGCTAACTAGCTCTTGCAGTCACTCTGGGTTCTGTGTTCAAGAGATGCAGGTCCAGTAATTTTCCACCAGGCAAGAGGGAAGCAGGCACAAGGTCAGCACACCAGGGCAAAAGTCCTTCAGGGCAGCAGTCCAACAGAGTAGCATTCCTTTCCTTTCAGCCGCACAGCAGTCATTCTTCCTGGCTAAGTATCTACAGGTCCTGAAGTGTACTGGAGAGTTAGTGGCTGAGGTCCAATATTTATACCCAGTTGTGCCTTTGAAGTGAGGAGAAGCTTTAGAGGTAAGCCTTTGAAGTACACAAGTGCCCTGCCGTACTAACTACACAGGGTATGTAGCCCTTTGTGTGGAGACAGGACACAGCCTATTCAAGTGTATGTGGGGCTGGGCCCAGTTCCTCTCTCCTATCCTGCTAGTGATGGTCCATCCAGTCACACCTAAGCTCCCCATTGTGTGTTGCTGTCTAGGAGTAATACACAAAGCCCAGCTGTCAGCTACACCCTGTAATGTGACCCAAAGACAGGCTGCAGGCACCAAATGACTTCGGCAAGAAAATGCCAACTTTCTAAAAGTGACATTTTCAGAATAGTAATTTAAAATCCGACTTCACAATAAGTGAGGATTTTTCTTACAATTCCAGAGACACCAAACATGAATTGGTTGCCTGTTCCCATTTGGAAATTATACTAATAACATGTAATAAGGTAACTCAAGTGTTATCCTATGGGAGAGGAATGCATTGCAGTAGTGAAAAACAAATTGAAGAGTTTTTCACTACCAGGACATGATAATCCTAAAGGTACATCTCCAACTTTTATATACATTACACCCGGCTCTCTGTGCTGACAAGGGCCTATACTAGGGGAGGCGTATATGCATTAAAAAGGAAGGTTTGGGTCTGGCAAAAGGTTTACTTTGCCAGGTAGAAATGGCAGTTTAAAACAGCAAACACACATGCCTTAATGGTAGGCCAGAGACATGTTTAAAGTGCTACTTAAGTGGGTGGCATAATCAGAGCTAAATGGCCACTAGTAGCATTTAATTTACAGGCCCTGTGCACAGGTAGTGCCACTTTACTAGGGACTTATGGGTAAATTAAATATGCTAATCAAGTATAAGCCAATCTAACATGTTTTAAGGAGAGAGCACAAGCAGAATAGCACTGGTTAGCAGTGGTAAAGTGTGTAGAGTCCGACGGTCAACAAAAACAAAATCAGCAAAAACAGGAGTTCTGAAGGAAAAAAGGTAGGGGGAACTCCACGTCAAGGATGGCAGGTCTAACAGTCAACCCACTCCACATTAGTGTCGGACCCAGTCGCGACCGGAACGACTTGCGGGTGAGGGGGCGGGGGTCGCGCGGGGAGGGGGGTTAATAAAAAAAAAAAAATTAAAACTTGTGGTCGCCTCCGGTCCCGCGTCGCGTCTCCTTCTCTCTCTGCTCTGAGTCCCAGGAAGCAGGCAGCCTCCCTCTCCTCCCCTGAGCCAATCACAACACTGCAATGGCAGCGTTGTGATTGGCTGTGACGCCGACCACACAGGCGTCTATGGGGAGGCCGTTTTCTCCATGCAGGCTGCATGCAGCCTATATGGAGAAAACAGGAGAGTGCGTATGACTGGTTTGGTCGGCCCTGCAATGCGAGAAGCAGAAACATAAAATGGTATTCATAATACCATTTTAGGTTTCTGCTTCTCGCACTGTGAGAAAGCAGTGGGGCAACGCTCCTCCGCCCACATGGAGGAGCCGCCTCTGGTCCGACCTGCAGGGCATTAAGGGGTTTGGGTCCTGCCAGATCTCAGATGGGACAGTAATTATGAACTGTTTTCAAGATGAGCCCATGTTAGGTCCTAAATTCATGTGGTTTACAAGCAAAGGCAATGAATTAATTCCCAACAATGACTTTAGAAAGTGTTGAGGTGATCCACAACAGCGATGCAGTCCCTGTTAACATTTCTTTTTCCCTTCATCTTGCATTCCCTAGATTTTTTTTTTTACATATGTTGTGTATCTGTAGTCTTTATGCGCCTTATAACTCTTCTGTGAATCAAGTTGTTGCCAGGCATGTGGGTGAGTTCCGGTTGTGATTGAGTGTTCTTGACACTCCCACATGCCCCCATGCAAATGAGGGAACACCCTCTCATGAACACACTGAACCTAAATGTGTGCTAGCACTATCAGCTTTACAGAACGGACCATACAGGCATCTGAGGCCCCTTCTGTAATACCAAGATGCCTGGGGAGGGGGCACAAGGCAGGCACACACATCCATTTGAGCCCCTGGGTTACTTTTTGTAATATGGCCCCAGAGCTCCCGACTAGAACTGGGGGACTAGGCTTGAGTCCCGGCGTCAGCTTCACATCCAGTGATTCTGGGCAAAAACTCTAACTCTCCCTGCCCTTGTGTAATGTAATCTGGGGCTCATATAAGATGCAATAATGCCATTAGACTAAATTTGCGCATATAAAACCTGGAAAAAAATTATGATTACCTTAAGTCTTGATTTTCTACATATTGTGCAGTCACTTTCTTGTTGAGTGTTCCATAACTTCTTATACTATAAGTTAAATATTTTGAAAATGTGATTTTAAGATCCTGCACTTTATCAGCAGACACACTGCTTTAGGCATGTAAGTTACTTTCGTCAGGGCAGTGCATATACAATAGGTTTATCACCAGCACTCTGTTGCTGAACTAGTTTCATGGTTCCTCTCTTTATACAGTGCTAAAATCGTGTGTCGAAAGAAATTGTTGGAAAGTGGATTATTGGTAGGGGCAAATTTAGGTCTGCCACTGGCATTAAGGCCACTAACACAGTATAGGGCTCAGAATAGATCTTAGAAAATTATTCCTATGCTCACTCCTTGGTAATGTGGCTGCGAGCAGGCAGGCCTAACTTCAAAGACAGGTATGTAAAGCATTTAAAAACACTAATTCAGTAAATAATTGAGACACAACACAAAATAAAAATCCAACACAAAAGCAAAAAAAATCCACCGTAGGGAACCAGAGATATGAATTTTTAAAGATTAGTCACTTTCTAGTGCTTAGAAACCAACAGTGCCCCTTTTGGTCATTTTGTTGCCTCTGACAGGGACACATTCACATTTAGCAATTGTTCTGGAGGATCTCTCACCAGTCTTGTGCAGCCCCCTCCAGCAGGCTGGGTCCAGTTAGAACTCCTTCCTGAAGTTCTTCTTGCGGGTCCCAAAGTATCCAACACACAATCCAAGGTTCTGGAATCTCCAAGAGGGCCCTTGAAAGTGTGAGACTTCAACTCCCACAATCCACTTGGACAAAACCCTTACAAATCCACTGGTAGTACTCCAGGCTGGGGATTCTTTGTGGTGATGTCCAGGTGAGCTCTGTTAACCTGTAGCTTGCAGGGAGTCCACTCTTTAGTCCTTTTGAAGCAGGTTTGATCCACAGGGCCGTAGTTTCAAATGGTGCAAAAAGGCGCAATGTCAGGGTGCAGGCCTTTGGAAATGCACATCAAACTCTTCAGCGCAGACCCTTCTGATTCTCTTAAGTTTCAAGCAGCAGATCTGAGAGGCACCGCCCCTCTCAGATACTTATTCAGTGTTCTCTGGGATAAAGCAGGAGGGCACTCCTGTCCAATGAGCTGCAGGGTTCCATCCAAAGGTCTGACTACTTCCCGCAGAGTGTGGCAAAATGCTAACCCAGAAACCACTATTCTTCCAAAATTCAATGTGTCACAATTTTCAGCAGGGAGAGAAGAGCTGGCTAAACACACCCCTAGGATGGCTAATCTCCATAGTCTCTCCCCCTTGCATCTGCTCATTCCTTCCTTAATCCTAGCATCTGGCTGAAGGTGAACAGGGTAAAGTTGTAAATGACACAGGGGTCCTCCCCTTCGCTTGAAGTCCATGGTTTACGATTCCTCCCCCTGCATTCCTGTGCCCAGCAACCTCCCTTCCTCGAGAGGCTTCCTAACCCCAGGGCTCATTTATCACCTCTTCAAAGCAGCCAGACTCAACCACTTGTCTCTGACCAATGAGGGCAGAGCAGTACAGGGTTGAATTTTGGCTTACAGACAAAAAAAGTCTTATAACTTCTTGTCTGTACATTTTACAATAAATTCAACAATACCATATTGTTGGATTTATTATTAACATTCTACTGAGTCCTTTAATCCTAGTTTTATGGCTTTTCTTTCTCCAGTTATTAACTAATAACGTTTTCCAATGTTAACCTATGGCATGGGATTTGCAATGGGAAAAGTGACTTGGGCCATTTTTCCAGCACCAGGGCTTATAAAAACATATTTTATAAGTACGCTACATACATCTACAGGACCCCCACCCCAGGAACACCTAGGGGAGACTTTAGGGTTTCTGAATATGTAAAAATATTGCAGATCCTCCCTCCACAGTGCTCCTACCACCAAAGTCGATTTTGGGCAGCACTTTATCACAATGTGGGGAGTGAAATGTGCAATTTCACTTTACCCAGGGCATATAAAACTCATTTTATAAGGGTCCACCTTATAGATACCTGACCCCCCACCCCTGGGACACCTAGGGGAGACCCCTCGACGACCCCTCAACACCCTCGACGACTCTGCTGCCCCAGCAACCCTAAACGTTGGCTCGTTTGTCTGTGTTCGGCGATCCTCGAATCCCTTCCCCTCCTGCACCCGTGACTGTCCCCCCCCCTTACTCTGCTCCATAGTTCCAGCGCCCTCGTTATTTTGCAGATTGGATCTCTTGAGCTGCATCGCCATTTTGTGACTTTGCTTACGGTGCCCGTATCCCGGGTCATCCATCTTGGAGGATTCGTCCGCCTCGCCCACTGCCGGACTACGCACTTTTGTCCACTGACTATACTTTTACTCTGTCCTGCCCCCCCCATTGGTCTCCCTCCTCCCTCCTTTCAGTCACTGTGCTTCCGGATGTGTTGACTACTGACCCCCTTTTGAATTTTCTTATTGTCTTTTGGTCCCCCTAGAGCACCTCCATCCCTCCCTGTTCCTCCTGGCCCGATCCTCTTTCCTCCCCTATTCTCCTTTTCCCCCTGCCTTACTTACCCCTTTGGACATGTCTATATTTTATGCTAAGTTATTGTAACTGCTGTTATTGTGCAACACTGTTTTTAAATGTGTAACTCGCTGTTCCTTATGTAAAGCGCTCTGATACCTCCGGGTCTAGCCAGCGCTATATAAAACTCTAAAAATAAATAAAAAATAAATAAAATAAAACCCTGGGGGTACCTAATATGCCGAAACATTGTAGGTTAACAATTTTTAAGTGCCCCAAACGCAAAAGTCGAGTTTGGGCACAATTTACTTTTTAAAAGGCTGCTGGCCTCTAAACTGACATGCCCTATTATATACTAGGGACTGATAGGTAGTTTCAATCCCCCTGTCCTATTATGTACTAGGGCCCTATGGGGTAGGTCATGTCAATCACAGGGGTACCCCAACCCTTAGTGTACCCTAGTGTATGTAGGTGTTTTCACTGTATTCAAAGTGTTTTCAGCATAGCACTGGCCCTAGGCCTGGTTAGGCAGAGCCCAGGGTCAGTCAGAGTCAGTTACCACGAGTACCAGTCAGCAAAACGTTGGGGGGTGCCCAGGGCACAGGATGACTTTGCAACAGAAATATTAAATGGTTTTTAAAAAGAATAATACTGTACAGAATATGCGTGATGTAAAGTGCTAATCTTCAGGAAATACCTTCGGAAGGACAAAGCACATAACGATCAATCAAAACCATCACTCGACCTCACTTCCCATTGAGTGTGCTTTTTCATTGGAAGCCCTACACTCAGCAGCATGACACACATCTTAGAAATTGCTTTGGCAACTAAGGAGAAAATAAAGCTTAGTTTCACGTAATTGATATGGTGGGCTGTTTTAGTAACCAAGGAGCATATCTCAGTTTTGATTTTTCCTCAGTTGTGTACTGACTCCCCTTAGTGCAAGTTGTGGCAGGTATATGCAGTTCTCTGCGATGATATTCTATCATTCTAGTTCGCAATGTCACCTTACTTGCTAGATCCATAGATTCATATATTCCTAATTTTAATTACCCCTAGATGTAGCATCTTTGGAGGTGCACTTGGCACACTTTTGGGTGTGATGCCACTTCACAAACTGCCATTTGCACAAAGAGAGAGAGAGAGAAAGAGAGAGAGAGATAGAAATACAGATAGAAAGAGATAGAGAAAGAGGGAGAGAGAGAGAGAGTGTGTGGAGTGTATATGTGTGTGTGCATGTGGGTGCATGTGTGTGTGCGGATGGGTGTTCATATAATTCCATTTGAAATTCGTAGACGTGCTGTAAAACATCTATCTGCGTTTTAATGATTGAATCACTGATGGTTAGGTTTCTGCCACATCAACACTACTGTTTCTCTACTAACACTACTTGACTTTTGAATAGTTGTTTATATACAAGATTAATTTTTTAGCATTAAGGTGTCTACATATGAGAAATAACTTAAAACTGCCTTTATCTCCATTGTGTGGTTACAGATACAACGGATTGTTAAATGTCCTGTTCCATATACTCATGTGTTGTTTGTTGGATGTTCGTTGAATGAGGTGATGTGGCTTGGTTTTGTTTTTCAACTTCAAATTCCCTTTAGAGGAGTACTGGTGCTTTCCGTGGTTTGGGTCGTTTTTACACCACTCAGTCTTACAATTAACGACGTTTTGCTGTGTTTTTATTTTTAATTAATATTTGGAAACACCCATTCCTTTTTATATATGAATTCCTCATAGTGCCCTCTGTCTCTTGTTTATTAAGAATGGGCAGGTGTTTGCCTTGTTTGGGAGATAAGCTGTATTTATAATGATGCAGAGTGGGAACTGTTATTGATTACTTCCAGTGCCAACAAGCATGAGTGTGAGGAGTTTTAAGGATGGAAAATGTTTGACATCATTTGCCCGTCTTCCATTCCTGCAAAAAGAACAATTGATGGACAGAATGCAGAACAATGTCATACATTCACCCCAGTACAGAGATCTGGGACTAAATCCATTGTTTTTTTGCTCCCCATGCCATTCCAGTTTGATCCCAGCCATATGCAAATCAGTCTTGACCCTGCGCCCAATGGGAACAGTCCAGCCCGAACTGCCAGGCCAGGTCCTCCCTGGACTGGAAACAAGCATCCTAGGTCTGGTTTCGGAGTTTCACCCATCATCAGCCAGGATAGCTTGACTCCAGTGGCATGGAGAGCACGGGACCCACGTCTGGGCATACCCGTCCCACTCGGGGTGACAAATGCAAAAAGAACAACTGATGGACAGAATGCAGAACAATGTCATACATTCACCCCAGTACAGAGATCTGGGACTAAATCCATCTTTTTTTTGCTCCCCCTGCCATTTTTCGCTTGTCGTTGAAGTTCCACTGAATTTTTCCTTTTTCACTATCTTTGAAGGGATCGGTTAACCCAGGGAACCCTTAGACCTTGTGCTCCCTAGACATAAACTGGAACATGGGCAGCTGAATCAGTTCACAACATCCACAGCCTTATGGTGGTAATCCTTCTATACCCCTTTGGCAAGGTCCTGCCTTGTGAAAGAATTCGGATACTTTTAGAGTTCAGTGGCTGCAGTGATGGGTGATTCCTACCGGCCATCCTGTAAGGTCTAATGATGACCTTTGGTAAATGAGGCCACAATTGTGTTTTATTTTGCAATCTTTATGTGAAAGGCGTTTGTAATTATGATTGTGAACATTGGAACAAATGGGCACGGATGACTAACTATACAACTTAATGTACACCTGTTATTAGGATTAGCCATAGATGATTGCAAATATGATCTTGAAAGAAATCTGAATGTTAAATGGAGTAAGCCTTCTTCCCAGAGAGAAACACAAGTTTTAACCTGTCCCCCATGTGTTCTTCCTCCCACTTGCTCCTTTGGACTGATGGCCCAAACAGAGGCTTTACACAAGCTTTCATGCAGGAGGTGAAACCTAAAGAATGCACCTGCATTATATAATGTGGGCACCAGCTCTGCCGATAAATTTTGGGTACAGGGCAAGGCTTTCCATACAATATACTCTTTGCAGACAACAGTTTTTCCCCAACCTTATTGATTGGGCTTTTCATCAGATTGAAGGCACTTGAACAAACTGGTAGTGGGCTTCAGCCCAAATGCCAAGAAGTACACTAAAGATATTTTGAAACCATAGTCCAGCAATTCAAACATTTCTATTTATTCAGACATGCATCCTGAATGGGAAGCTGCCTGCTTCCGGCTAACACACGGCTAGGGCAAAGTCTGATGCCCTGCCCAAGCTTTGCTGGCCAAGTATACTGCTGGCCCTACCTACATGGAGTCCCCCCAGCCAGCCAAAGGAGTAGATGTGGCCACAGTGAACAAAGAAGCCCTCTATACCCCACATCATCAACAGAAGAAGGGTTCCCTAGGAACTACCCTGAAGAGCAGGTGAGCAGACTACTAACTCTGCTTGGCAAAATACTCCCTCCTCGCTGCCACATTTTGTTGTTCATCGCTTGTTGGATTCTCCGACCTCACTCCTTTCATGTTACTCACTGGACTCCAGCCCTTGTGGCATAGAGCTCAGACCCATCACCGCTCTCAGTGGCCTATATGCAGGATCTGTGCCTGACAGTAGCTTAACGAAACTTGAGGGGCCCCCGTGCAAGGAACGTGGAGGGGCCCCCTACGGACTCAATCAGGAGCTCTCTGGCTGGAGTACTGTGCTGAGGTGGTCCCTTGGAGCTTGTGAGCCTGCCCGCAGCCCCCGCGGTGCCTATGTTACTACGCCCCTGGTGCCTGAGCCACTCTAGGGGTTTGACTGGCCCTGCCTGTCTGAGCAGCCGTGCAGCATCATTCTTACTTGTGCACTAACCAAATTTGGCACCAACCAAATCCAGAGCTTGGGCCTGGGTGCCAAAACCCTCATCTCTCAGGAGGCTCAGACGTCTTTATGCCCCCCCCACCCCACCCTTTGGTAACATGATCTTACCCCTTGAAAATAGAGCCACTGACTCATTGTCACTCGCCCTTTTGGAATATGAGATTTCCATTCTTAATTTTACTGTTCAACCCACCTCTGAACAAGGCCGGTTAGAGTATGGCCCACCCGCTGCGTGAACTACTTTCAAAGTTGTGCATTGCACACCCGGAAAAGACAGTTTGTCAAATATATAATAAAATATGTACATAAAAGAGAGAGAGAGAATTAACTGCAAACTCAAAATGAATATTAAATTATCACTGCATTTCATTAAAGTATATAATTTAATTAAGAATTATCTCCTGCTAGTCGGTAACAAGTTACTTTGCTACGTATCGTACAGTGTTATATATCCCACAGCAGCCCTTATTAAACCGAAAAGAATGAATTCATTATTTTTTCTATATTCCATTCCCTGTGTCAGAATCATTAATAGAGCATACATCTCATATTTTTGCTAATTTTAAATTGCTTAATAAGCGTCCTTACATAAAAAATGTCGAACATCTGAAGGATTTCTTATTTTTTTTAATGCTTGTCTTCACTAACTAAAGCCAACAATATTGAGGGATTGTTTTATGTTTGTTTCTTGTGTGCATATGTGATTTCATGTGTCAAGGGATTAGTTTTCTGGGAAATCTGTCATATAAATGCATTCCTTACTTTGACCGACATACGCTGACGAATTTGAATGCATGTCCTCTGAGCCGACAATGTACAGTGGTGCTTAGCAGTCCTAGTATCAAAGCTTTGCCATCAGGGGCAACATATGGTTCAAAATTATGGCGGAAAAAATGCATAGAAGCGTGAGCTCATGCTGATTGCTTTGGCACTCGAGCGAACCCAGGGTAAACATGTACTTGATTACGTTCACTATCTGACTGCTTCCCATCTCCTCTGGGATACAGCATTTTATCAAAGACAGCTCAATATGGCGCCTTTTTTCAGAATTTATATATTACCCTACATTGCCAATAAAATAACTTAATTAGTTAAGCCCTCGCTGCTCACACCAGGTGTGAAGTTTTTGCCCACCAGTTCAAATCCTGGCAAAACCAAGCTAGCCTTCCAGGTCAATAAATTGATTACCATTAAATTGGACAACAGCAACACTTGTTATTTAAAGCTCTTAGAAATATCGCAAAGGCGCTATGATGTGCAATATAAAAACTCCTCTTTCCTTTTTTTTGCACTTATCATCAACGCACAAATAAATCTAATCATTTATAGTGTATTAAAATCACAAACAAAACTCCTCATATGTTGTGTCAAAGTACTTTTCTGCTTCTTGCACAACATTTTCTGCTATTTTTGCCAGAGAAATAACCACTTCGACCAAACACATTTGTTTAAACATTCCTGATATATTCTTACAACTATTGGAATCGCATTATGCTAATGACATGTAATATCATTATCTCTGCCACATTCATTTCAGAGAGCGGTAATTAACTTTGTGTTAATGAGTGTTAGCACGTCAGTGTGCTTCACAGCACTAGCTTTTGTTCTCTTTGGCAAGAAACTATTAAAGTATTTGGGGCTATATACCTCCCAGTAGTGAAATCAGAAGTAAATCAAAAATGTGCTACTTAATAGAAGATTACAACAAGGTCACACACCTCACTGAAGCACTGGATGTTGCATTTCCCAATCATCTACACAGCCACCACAGTGCTCACTAGGACCTACTCACTGTGATTAGTGTATGAGTAAGTGTGATTTACTCTTCTTGTACTCCTGACTTACATCTGAAATGCACGAGCACACAGACGTAAGTAAAATCAAAATCTTTGTGAACAGAGCCCTCTGAAAATAAAGCAAGGACAGCACTATTGCTGACAAATGACAAAAATCTGAAAGCAGCACTGCTGAATGCTGTTGAAAAAAATTTCACTTGAAATTTTGTCTGACTTAAACTTAAATTTGCTTCCAAAGTGAGGCTGTGTGCCTCATTGGACTCTTGGGCGGCAACGTTGTTTGTTTAGGGCTGCATTTCCTCTGACGCTAAATGTTGCAAAGTGACCCCTTTTTGGGTGGTAACCTCCAGTTTTAATTTTTGTTTGGGATTCATATGCTGGTAATCTGAAACTCTAACACTGGGATAGTGCCCAGTGCCCATTATATGTGCTGTGACCCCTAAATATGTCAAAATTGTCTCAAAACTTAAATGGTACATTAAACATTCCTAATTAGTATATGATGCAGAAATAAAACCATTGGCATGGAAAGTTAAATGTCACTTGAGGACAGCAGCACCTATTGTGCCATCCTTTGCAATGGCTGTAAAAAAAAAACCTTCAGGCCTACCCTGTGTCACCTGACAACAAGAGCTTGAACCCTGCTGACCAGGTTTGTCAAAGTCACCTTTTTGTCTGGTAGGGAAACCTGATTTTAAATAATAAAGAAGTCACTCGTAAGCACACTTTGCTGTTCACAAGGTAGGGTGCATACTATTTAAGAGTGGGGCATGTGTGATATTAGCAATGGCATGTTATCCCAGTGACTAGGCTTAAAATGGTATTGCCATAGATCAGGCTGTAGCTGGTACACAGGAAAAGCCAAAGTATAGATCATACAGTTAAATATCCAACTTCTGACCTGTACCAGCTTCAGTTTTCATTCAAAGATTTTATATTTAATACAAATCCAAACTAATGGTGAAGTTGAATTTGAATTAAATATGTATAAAATGTAACTTCTAGAAAGTTACCTTTCCCCTACCTGAAGCTGCTGGAGGCTAATTTGCATTAGCTTTCCAGTAACTGCTCAGCATGTATTTGCTCTGAATTACGGATGAAGGAGGTGTCAAAACAACTTCCAAAGCAGAGACAATGGCCTGTGTGTAGGGAGGTATTTTCTACCCCTGGCAGGAAGACCAGAAGGTGTGTGCCAGAAACTTAATTACCTTTGAGGGGCATTCCCTGTAACAAACTAATGTTAGATGACACTTGGAAAACTTCAGCTTTTATCCCCATAGTCAGGCTGGCACCAAACCCATTGGGTGGAATGAAAGCTATTCCCAGAACTGGTTTTAAGTGTCCGCAGAAGAGAGGGTTGTTCATTGCCCCAGCCACACCTCAGTGTGGGGAATCAGGTTCAGCACAAGGGGAAAAGGCTTTTCCCCAGGTTGAATTTTGAGATTGAGGGGCACTGCTGAAAAAGTCAGAAAGGTTGCCCCCGGAAACTTTGACTCCATTGCTTACAGATTGCCCAGGAGTCATCTCCACCCACTAGCTGATGCCAGGCATAAATGGGGGCACCCCACAGCACCTCCTCGGATTATTTACTGGGCCTGCGGAAGATCAGAAGAGGACAGGAGCTGCTGCCCATGACCTAAGAGGAGCCTTGAAGGACAGAACTGCTCCTCCTTATACCCAGGAAAAAGAAGTGGATTTAATGTCAGTTGGCTGACTTCCTGTTTGGCTACAGGAACACAAAAATATGCAAGAGGCCTTTTTCTGGAAATGCCCAGCTGAATAGCGGCAACAGGTACTGAACTGGACTTTGCTGTTGCCTGACACCCATATAGTCTTTAGGTGCCCTCCTCTGAGGTCCTCAGAGCCTTAGAAGTGTACCCCTGTGGTTATTTAGGCACCTAAATACAGTTTAGCAAATTTGAAAAACATTTTTGACCAGAGCTTCAGGGGAGCTGTGTGTAATAGTATTTCCAACAATTTGAATTTCTTCAGGAATGCCCCCATCAACTGGAATTTATAGGTGAGTAATTGCACTATCTTGCCATTTCCTGCTACTGAGTTTTAGCCAAAATACCTTGAGGAATACCACTCCAGCAGAACAGCCATATTGTGCAACATTGGTGACATTGCAATATGTCTTTTGCTTTTTTTCTGTTTCACCCATATTGCACTGGTGAAACAGATGTCCTGAGTTAACTGTCTGATGGCTTCATCAATGGCTTCCTCCACTTTAAATGTGTACTATTGAAGCTTTGTTTTTCCTATATTTGCGAACTGATATATGGCTATATTAATCATATTTGCAATTGCTGTTCATGGAAAGATTAGATGTCTAAATGGCACGCATAGAGTTGCCACTTGTGGTATGCGTGTCCCAAAATGGGGTAACACACCATCACCATTGCCTCGTGCAAAGATATTCATTGATTTGGTGCAGTTGTGGGGGCAGAGAATTGCACTTTCCCTATTAACATAACTTGGGTAGAATTTTATTGAATTTGCCATTTCTATTTTATTAAGTCACCTACAAATTTGTTGCTTTCCACACAACAAGTTGCATTTTACAGCAAATACAAATATATTAACTACCAAAATTCTCTACTTTTTCAGAGGCAACCATATATTTGTGGTTTCATTTTGTTAGTAGAACCCTGGTACATTGCAATATTCTGGAATCCAGTGCCTAATTTGTAATTTGTATAAGAATAAGTGACGGGATCAAGGTATCGCTCAGAAGCTCACGACTGGCATTGCTGAACCTCGGGGTGCCGAATGTCAAAGCTGCCTAGTGTTCATTTAACCCCATGCCTCATTAATCCGCATCAGACAGTCCCGTCTGGTTTATCTCATTCTTGCAGGTTATCTTTCATCCCTGCTTTCTCCCCTCACTATTTTACTGTCTTTCTCTCCCTCTTTCCTTCTCACTTCTGTGTTTTTCTCTCTTTTGCTGTGGACCGAGTCAGAGTGGCCTTTAGTAAAATCAGGCAGAGTTCGATGGGATGGTCTGATAGATCAGTGTGTGGGCCTTTTTTTTTAGCAGTTGTAGGCCGGTTTTATGGCCAGGTGGGTCCGTTTCTAATGTTGATTTCCCTAATATTACCACTTTTGTTTAGCTTTTTCCTTTGCTAATGGGGGACACCTTTCTTTTGGTGCCTGGGTTTATTTTTTGTCCCAATCCAACCCTAGATCTGGATCAAAGTCTATTGAGGAAAAATAAGTGCCAGACCCACATTTGAGTGCCCCTGGGCTCGACCTGCAACCACAGGCTCAAATGTAGCACTGATTGAATCATGCACTGCCACAGAGAAGTGACAAATGAAGCAGTGGAGAACAGCTGATGAGCAGAATGGAGCTAAACATTAAGGGGCAGATTTATCATTATTTCACGCAGAGCAGCAAGTCACCTTGCTGCGCTGCATGAAAGGCAAAGGGCAGCAATACACTGCATTTAACATGTTATTCCCATTTCTATGGTTTCCTTGCGCTGGCGCACAATGTGCTGCATAGCATCAATGCAGGCACCTTTGTGGCATGGTGAAAGGGTACCTGCATTGCAGACAGGATTGTTTTTGTGCAAGAAGGGACACTTTCCTGCACAAAATCAGTCCTCTAAGGCATTTTCCTCTTCATATGTGTGCTGCAGAATGTAGCACGCAAAGGAAGAGGAAAAAACGAGAACTGAAGATATGTCTCCATATTATGCCTCACCTGGGGAGGCATACATTTTCACACATACCTAGGTCTACCAGTAATGGTGAAGTCCGGGAATGCGCCAAAATCCCTGGGTGGATGCGTGGGAACACCCATGGAACACCTCCCTGGGGCAGAGAAATGCAACGCAGCGATTTGCACTGCATTGCGTTACTCTAGATTTATCAAGCCACACAGGGCCACTTAAGGTGGCCTTGCGTGGCTTGATAAATCTGATTTA
The DNA here is from genome assembly GCA_963921515.1 of Calotriton arnoldi. Classification (NCBI taxonomy): domain Eukaryota; kingdom Metazoa; phylum Chordata; class Amphibia; order Caudata; family Salamandridae; genus Calotriton; species Calotriton arnoldi. The sequence goes on along the minus strand of CAWUFW010007558.1, from coordinate 606,732 downwards.
GTAGTTGCGACGGCACCAGGGCAACGCAACTCAATGATAAATCCGCCCTTAAGACTTGGGCAGCACTTTTGATAGATGTGAAGTATAAATGTTGACATGCTAGTGGGACTGGCCAAGGTGGAATCAATTGTAACTCAGATACAAGGAGATTTATTTTATGATTTCAGACATAAAATCATATCAATGAGTTAATCCCCAACAAGTGACTCCTTGGCGAAATTCTGCTGGTAGCAAAGGGCTGAGACCATAACTGACAACATAAGCTTTAATTTGGCCACGAAAGTGAGATCTGGGACATTAGGTGAGAATTCTTCACTTATCAACAACATTTCCACATGCTACTAGTCTCTATCCTTTGCTAAGTTTTATCATGTTGTGTTACAGGGCTTTTATGTAGTGTACATCTACCAGTTACTTGGGCGCCCTTTAGTTCTTTTCATGTCAAATGAGTTGTGCCTAATTGGCGAGTACAGTGTTGTTCTTCCCCGACATTTGTTATTTGTTGTGTTTGTTTCCAATGCCCTTGATTGACAAATACATATTTCTGTTTATTTACTGCTTCGTTTGTTACAGCTTCATTACTGCTTTGTTTGTTCACGCTTTTAGCTTTTAATTGTTTTTATTGCCTAATCAATGTTCTTATTATCTCTATTATCATGATATGTCTGGACTTAGATTTCCGCGCCAAATTAGTTGTTTTGCAGAAATAAATCATAAACGTAGACAGGGTTGAATTTGTAAATTGGTTGGGATTTTCCCTATTTGCATGTTTGCATATCCGGTTCCTTTTGGACACGTGGTTCAGATGCCCATTAGACACACAATATTTCATACTAGGTGCTCCTTTCATTTGGAAAAGCTTAGCTTATTTCCAAACTTTAGTTTTGATATGTTATTGTTTTTGTTTTCTTTTATACGTTTTTGGCATGTAATCAAAATGAAATCACTTTTTTTATTCTATGTTTGTTCTTCATTTGGATGCAAGATCTGACTAAGCATTATAACTACTGCCCTCTAGTTCAAATCGTGTTAAGTGAAGAATATTATGTTATAAAAATATATTAAATATGAACTGCCATATACTTACTTTATTGCAAGAGTATACATATTTTATCCAGTATGTTGTCTCATTTGTAAGGATGTCGAAAATAAGTCATAGAATTAAATTCTTGTGCATAGGTTTAATTATAAATTAATTCAACCAAAAAGTTTTAAAAAACAGTTTATCTTGCTGCTTTTTTGCAGTATCAATCACTTGTGCACTACATTTGCACACATGTAAGACCTTTTTCGGTAGGACAGTGACTCGGTAACTGTTTAAATACCTCAATAGAAGGCAAAAACGAATAATTCTTGCTCTGTTATTTTCCCCTCTATTGTCCAACGCAAAGAACAATAAATGGTTTGCAGGGTGACCCTTTTCAGTTTCTAGTTATCTTACACTGCCAAGACTAGGGCAAAAAGTGAAGAAGGGAGGGTAGATGTACAGCATAGGTTTTGGTTAGTGAGGGTAAATGCAAAAAGGGAGTGAGCAAAGATGGATGCTCACCCACAGGTGATAGGTAAATGACACTTAATTTTCCTTCCTTACTTTCTCATCCTTCCAGCTATCCTTGTGTCTTTGGATGAGAAAGATCCAGGCTCTGTCAGTAAAGAAGCTTGCAGTATTTGCTTCTTCTGCCTTCAAAACTTCAGGCCTTTTTACCGGGCATCTATCCAACACATCACTTTCATTATGCTGGATAGAAACTCAGGGCCAGATTTATCATTAAGTTGCATCGCCCCTGCGCCACGCAAGGAGGCGCAATGGCAGCGCAACTACTAAGTCAGATTTATCAAGCCACACAAGGCCACATTGTGTGGCCCTGCGTGGCTTGATAAATCTAGAAGCCACACAAGGCCACATTGTGTGGCCCTGCGTGGCTTGATAAATCTAGAGTAATGCAATGCAGTGTAAATCACTGCATTGTGTTACCCTGCCACAGGGAGGCGTCCCATGGGTGGAGTGTGGTTGCTGCCACTCATCCACCTATGGCTTTTGCTGCATTCACAGATTTACCATTACTGGTAGACCTGGGAATGCTTGAAAATGCTGCACCTCCCAAGGTGAGGCGTAACGAGGAGATATATCTTTATTTCTCCTCTTTTATTCCTGTTTCTTTTAGAGGATTGTTTTTGTGAAGGAAGGTATCCCTTCCTGCATAAAAACAATCCTGTCAGCTACGCAGGCACCCTTGCACCATGGCACAAAGGTGCATGCATTGGCGCTAGGCAGCACATTGTGTTCCAGCGTAAGTAAAATACAGGAGTGCGTCGTAATATATTAAATACGGAGCATTCCTGTCCTTTCCCTTGCAAGCAGCTTAGCGAAGCAAGGTGGCTTGCTGCGTTGCACTGCATGAAATATTGATAAATCTGCCCCTCACTGAAAAAAACTGAATAGTGTCATCAACTCACCCAAAGCAAATTTGCTATTGGTGGCTTCCTCGACACAAGAAACTCATTTGGGCCCTCATTACCAATAAAAACAAACACAACATGGATTAAATGACTTTATGATCAATCACATTTGAAATCAACTCAGACTCCATTGTTCACTTCAGCTACTCAAGGGACAGGCTTTTCACAAATGCCTTTAGTCAATCCTCGCCCCCTTCAGCTACAACTGCAATTGACTTCATGAATCAGCCTTACATAACTGAAAGAGACAGTACATAGGCCAGGCTTCACCAACGAATAGCTTGTGAGCCACTGGTAGCTCTCCAGCTGCTTTACAGTATCTATCCTGTGTGCAGCCTTGCCAACTAAAGTAGAGCCTTTTTGATTGGCTACATTTATATATGCACACCAAATTTGAAATGTGTGTAGGCTAGACAGAAATGTGCGTATTTTCAGAAACGCATCAGCTGATGTTTGGAAATAAATGGTTGAATTTCCAAAAGTTATTTATAGCTGATATGGAGTAATAAATCATGTGGTGTTGGGGAGATGTATTGCTAATATTACTTTGGTGGTAGGGGCATTGTAGCCATTGCTACCATGTGTTAACCATGTAAAGACATTACACATTTTCAAATCTTTTTTTACATGATTACTAGCAACACTGCCTGATGCACTGAGGTGATCACTACTGGTAATCTTGCATAAAGTGGGCACTAATGTAATCTTGTGTGATGTGGTCACAATTGCAACACAAATAAGATGAGGATGATTCTAATTGAAAATAAGTAGCTCTTACTACAAAATAGGTTGGAGATCCCTGCAATAGGCATACATCATCCACTATGCGATGCCCCATTCAGAAATCATATATTTTTATTGACAATGTCCTTTGACATTGTCCACCACTGCCTAAGTGAAAAAAAATTAATACTCAATCGCCGTTGACATTTAATCCTACCCCTAGAATGAAAAACATAAAGAATGCACGCACACACACACACACTCAACACCAACCCTTGTCATCAGAATTACTGCAAACATTACTTCTGAGCAACAATTAGAGACTCTGAGCATTTTATTTCTTTCACAAACAGCTGTAGAGCTCATTTTATGGTACATCAAGATATGTTAACAAAGATCATGTGATTTTAAAGTTGTCTGTTTCTTAAATCCATCAACTTGAACATTAGTAAGCTGTCATATTTACTGCTGCATTTCTACTCTTTTCACAATATCAGCGCCCTCGAATATTCTCTTTAATAGATAACCCAAAAGTCCAAGCACATCCCCTGCTGTGCCGCTCTTCATTTCTTCTGGTTGACATTTATTTTTATCTTAGCTGTCTGCAAAAATAATTCTCCCCGGTTCCTATTGATGTGCTTGAGTGGCTTTGCTTACAGATTGTTAAAAGGCACAGTGTGTGCAGCGAAGCCTCTTAGAAACATTGTTAGAAATGGGGGCCTCTAGGTGGCAGTGGCTTGCACCCTGTCCAAGTAGGGACCCTTATTCTAATCATGGTAAGAGAGTTACACACCCAAGATAACCCCTGCTCACCCCCTTGGTAGCTTGGCACGAGCTGTCAGGCTTATCTCAGAGACAATGTGTAAAGCATTTGTACATACACACACAGTAACACAATGAAAACACTACAAAAATACACCACACCAGTTTAGAAAAATAACCAATATTTATCTGAATAAAACAAGACCAAAACTACAGAAATCCAACATGAACAATTCAAGAAATCCTATGGATGCATCACTTTTATCTGTACCCTGGACGCGTCAAAATCGATGACGAAAATAGGCGCAGTTGAGGTGAGGTGAGGCACCGGAAAAGCAAAGCAATGCATCGGTTCCTTACTGCAGCGCAGGGTAGGTGATGCATCCATTCCTTACTATCAGGGGAGGTGATGCGTTGTTGCATCGGCTTCTGGACACAAGGCCTCAGTTCCTTACTGCTGGGCAACATCGTTGAAAAGCTTGGCGCACAGGTGCGATGCCGATGTGTCGAAAATCCGGATGTGCTGGGTTGATGTGGCGGTGGTGAAATAGGCGCTCCATCAATTTCCCAGCTGCGAAGCTGGTGATGCATCGATTTCTTCAGCCACACAGCAGGGCCTACGTCGAAGTTGGAGCGGGTGCCTCGGACGTCGGAGACACGGTGCTCAGGACTCGGGCTGTGGTGATCTTTCAACCTCACGGCAAGTGCTGTGTCGATTCTTTGACGGCACCATGGCAATGAGTTAATTTTTCAGTCGCACTGCGGTGCTGCGTCAGGAAAAACAGGAACTGGAGGTCGATGCTTGGATTTTCTTGAGTCCTTTGCAGCAACGCCACCTCCAAGGAGCCAGAACTGGAATTGGCGCCACTTGGCAGGTCAGAACTGCCAGCAGAGCAAGTCAGGGGCTGCAGCTGAAGTCTTCAATGTTCCTGAGAATTCTTAACAGGAAGCAAGCACACACAAACCCTTGGAAAACCTTGGCAAGCAGGATACAGAAAGCAAAGTCCAGTCCTTTTTACTGCCCAAGACAGAAGCAGCAAGCAGTAGGCCAGCACAACACAGTAACAAGCAGAGTAGCAGTTCTCCTCCTACAGTTTCTCCAGCTCTTCTTCTTGGCAGAATCTCCTCTTAGTCCAGAAGTGTTCTGAAGTTATGGCGTCACAGCTCCAGTACTTATACCAGTTTCTGCCTTAGAAGTAGGCAAACTTCAAAGGAAAGTCTTTCTAGTGCACAAGACCCTGCCTTTACCTGACCTGGCTCCAGACACACTACAGGGGGGTGGAGACTATTTTGTGTGAGGACAGGCACAGTTCTGTTCAGGTGTCAGAGACAACTCCTCCCACCACTCTTGCTCAGGAAGACCCATCAGTCTAGTGATGGGCCATCAGGATATGCAGGGCACACCTCAGCTCCCTTTGTGTGACTGTCTAGAGTGAATGCACAAACAGCCCAACTGTCATCCTCCCTCAGACATGGATTCCACAGGCTCCCTTAGACATGGATTCCACAGGCAGGCAGAGGAACAGAATTGTAAAGCAAGAAAATGCCCACTTTCTGAAAGTGGCCGTTTCAAACATGAAATTTAAAACCAGCTTCACTAAAAGATGTATCTTTAAATTGTGAGTTCAGGGACCCCAAACTCCAAATCTCTACTTCTTTCCAATTGGAAGTTACACTTTTAAGAGGTTACAAGGCATCTCCAATGATAACCTATGGGAGAGATAGTCCTTGCATTAGTGAAAAAACGAACTTGGCAGTATGTCACCATCAGGACATGTCAAACACACCAGTACATGTTCTACCTTTCAAATATACTGTACCCTGCCCATAGGGCTACATTGGGCCTACCTTAGGGGTGCCTTACATGTAGTAAAAGGGAAGGTTAGGGCCTAGCAAGTGGGTGCACTTGCCAGGCCGACATGGCAATTTAAAACTGCACACACAGACACTGCAGTGGTAGGTTTGAGTGTGGTTGCAGGGCTACTCATGTGGGTGGCACAATTAGTGCTGCAGGCCCACTAGTAGCATTTGAGTTACAGGCCTTGGGCACACACAGTGCACTGTACAAGGGACTTATCAGCAAATCAAATATGCCAATCATGGATAAACCAAACACCATTACAATTTAGACAGAGAGCATGTTAGAAATGGGGGTCTCTAGTTGGCAATGGTTTGCACCTTTGTCCCAATAGGGACCCTTCTTCCTAGTCAGGGTAAGGGGGATACACTTCGAAAATAACCCCTGCTCACTCCCTTGGTAGCTTGGCACGAGCAGACAGGCTTATCTCAGAGGCAGTGTGTAAAGCATTTGTGAACACATACAGTAATACAGTGAAAACACTACAAATGGACACCACACCAGTTTGGAAAACTAAGTGATCTTTATCTAAACCAAACAATACAAAAACGACAAAGATCCACAATACAGTAATAACAATATGACTTTCAAATGGTAGAAATAGTTCAGTTCAAAGCAAATTGCAGATGCGACACTTTTCACACAAAGTACCTTGGATGCGTCACACACACAAACAAAAAGGGCCACAGGGAAGGTGATGCTTCGGTTCCTTACACTCAGGGAAGGTGATGTGTTGGTTCCTTGTTCCGGGGGAGGTGATGCGTCGGTTCCTTACCGCTGCGCAGGAGAGGTGATGCGTCAGTTCCTTACCGGAAAGGAGGTGATGTGTTGGTTTCTTACTGTGTGGGGAGGTGATGCGTCAGTTTCTTACTGCGTCCCCAAACGATGTGACAGACTTGGTGCCGCGATGCGACAATCCGGGATGATGC